>JAJOZX010002530.1:267500-662024 GCA_023014485.1 Bathynomus jamesi | reverse complement strand
TCTCTCTCTCTTCTCTCCTCTCTCTCTCTCTCTCTCCCCCGCAGGGGGTATAAAGGTTATGCACGTTCCTTCTGGGTGTTGTAAACTTTATACTTGGGGTGTGACAGCCCTCCGGTCCCCGAGTCGTGGGATTCTAGAGAAATTGGCTGCCAATTCCTTTAGGTTCTCTCTTTCGGAGGGTGGGTGAAGTCTTTTGTACAAACCTGTCCCGTGGGTTACTAGGACCCCTTCCATCCCACTCTGTCCTTTTAGCTTAGGTTAGGGATGTTTCTCCTCTGACTGCAAAAAAAAAAGAAACTTTTAGTATTGTCTTTTTCTCTACTGTTACGATTGGACGCTACTGCTATCTCATGCGTGGGAAGAGAGGCTTGGAACCTCTATAAATAACACTATTTAACTTCAGTTGTAGGTAAATATTTAGAGGGGATAATAGCGAGTAGGATTGCTGACCATTTGGATTCCTACAGCTACTTGGGGACTCCAACATGGGTTTAGATGGCATAGGTCGTGTCTCACCATCATGCTCGAGTTTTTCTACGTCATGTTGAGTGAGTATGATAAGAGTAGGGCGATTGATTAGAAGGCCTTTGATAAGGTACCTCACTGCCGGCTAATGGCCAAAGTGCGCGCGCTGGGTATTGGTGGGGAAGTAGGTAGGTGAATTGGAAACTGGCAAAAAATGCCACAAAGTTAATCCCTTTCGTTAGGCATATGGGCTACAATCGACGCTTACGTGACGCGGGTTCAAAGATGTCGATTTTAGAAGCATGTTTAGTTCAAATGATAACCCAACTCGCAACAATGGTTAGAAGTTGGATTTGAAACGATTTAGGACTAGTATATGTGGGAATTACTTTAACACGTTGATAGTTTAAGATTAAAACATAAGAAAACTGCAGGAGTTCGCTTGCACGGTGTCTCTGTGAGCAAGGTAAATATAGAGCTATTTATATATTCTCCACTTTCCTGTAAAATTTCCTTGGCTACTTTTCCAGGGTAAAGGTATTTTCTTCAACCTTTTTCCGTACCTGCCTCTGGCAGGGAGGGAGCGGAGGGTGGGGAGAAAGCCTTCTACTTTTCTATCCAGTTTTCTACTACTGCTAGGATAGTTGAAAGAAAAATAAACTTTTAATAGCAGGAACAGTTCCTCGGTGGATCAGTTCAAGAAAGGGTTAGACCAAATCTTGCACACTATTTGAGTGTGTAGAAAATTTTCCCTGGCACCCATTGCCATTGGTACCTCCTCGGTATGGGCCGCAAGGCCTTTTGAGGTACTTCTCTCTCTCTCTCTCTCTCGGTATGGGCCGCAAGGCCTTTTGAGGTACTTCTTTTCCTTGTAACTCCTCTCTCTCTCTCTCTCTCTCTTCATGGATTAAGTTTGTATATTGAGATTCCACTGTATTTACAATTATTTACAATTTTCAATTTGTGGTCTTCACAAAGATCCACTCTGTATTTTTCTTTGCAGTTCTTCCTGAAATCTAACTGCAGCTTGTCTTTGTGGTCGGGGTTGAGTAGCGGCAGTAGTAGTGTCAGGCATGACTCCAGATTTGAAAAAATTTACTGGAGCACAGCTCTGAATTTACTTTTTTTCCCCTTACACCACTAGATAGGTTAATGATAGTAAACTCTTGAATTGACAACATACCAATTACAAATTGTTTTAGCTAAACATAATAATACAATAATGTAGAGTTTATAACTCACCTTAAGTTTATTTATTCATTGCAGCAGCAATGTATTGATTTACACTTGCTTAAATGGGCTATGGAAATGTCAAATTTGTTGCTTTTTGCTTTATTAGATTTGGATGCAACACTTGAACTTGAAGGCATATTTTGACTCTTCTCTTTATTAACCACAACAGCTTGGTGAGTTTCTTTTGTTAGGCGCAAAATTGCATTCAATGTCTTCTTAGGGTGGTCCACTCTTATAGGGGTGGAATTTTTTTTTGTGATTTGTTTTTATTGCTGGGTTGTAACTTATGAGGATGGATGAGAAAACACCTCTGGGAAAGTTTTATTTGAATCAGTTAATTTGTAGGGGTAGCACATGACACGAAGTTTTGGTATAATCTGAAAATCACAGCAAAGTTAATCTTGGTGACAGTACATGACTATTAGGGTAACTAACAATTCCGAAATGAATTGACTAACAATTCCCTCTGCACCTCATTTGATCTTTGTTTTCTCGCCCAGTTGCCAGGCTGACTTCAGTGGTTGAGGAAACTGCTTCCTGTAGTTAGCAACAACTTGCAGGAGATACTGCAGTTGTTCCTCATTCCTGGTGTGGCAGCCATTGTATTCATTAATGAGAGCAACCCCCCTCTCTGCATGATCATTCACGACAGAGAGGTTTGCCACTGATTTCTTCGCTATTTGGTAATCAGGATCACTGTCCCAATCCCGCACCTCCTTCCTCAGGTATCCCACACCTGACCCCAGAGACAACAGCAGTCTTTTTGAGTTTGCTGTTGCTAGTGACTCGATTGAAGCCCCTTCAGCAACACCTTTCCTTCTCTTCTAGCAATCAGGCTTTCCTTCAACTTCCTCCATCGCCTTCACCATTGCTGTTTTAGTCTCTTCAGACACCTCAGGCTCGAAAATCGCGAGGCCCACCATCTCCTCCGAAAAATACCAAAGATGACCGCTGAGTTTTTTTAATGCCACTTCCGAAATTTTGGGGTCATGGTATTCCCGAAGACTCTGCAGAAGACTGAGGTCGCTGCGAGGCGCAGCAGCAGCTATTGGCACTGTCATCCATGCCTGCAGGTAGATGGAAACAGCGAAGACACTGACATCCTTAAGACACTTTTGCTCTCGTGGAGTGAGGGCTGGGATTTGTCCCCTGAACATCCACATCTTCAATGAATAGATCACCTTAGATAACCATCTGGCTTGGTGCATGGGGCCAGGTCGCTTGAAGGTGTAGTTGTCAATGCTCCCTCCCAAGAAAATGATGGACAGATCGAGGATTCCTGATAGTCATCTCGAAAGGATTTTGAGGAGTGTTTTTCCTCAGCAAAGCGGAGAATCCAATCTCTAATGGGGGCCAAGAGTCGATGCACCTCTCATCATCCCATCCGGTGCTGTATGTTCCTGTGTCGATGAAGGTCCATTTGCTCTGAAACCTGCTGAACAATGGAACATCAGGTCCACTCGTTGGGCCATAGCAAGCAGTGAAACTCCACCGATCATCACTTCCATGATGTGATGACGGCAGGCAAAATGGAGAAGGTCTTTCTTCAACTTCTGCTCCAACCACACACACACGCTCCATTCAAACGACCAGCATTGGAGGCAGTGGTGTCGAAACACATCCCCACGACAGATTCTTCGAGGCCCCAATCAGTCAATAATTCAAAAACTGCGCTGGCTTGGTGTTCTCCTGATCCAGTTGGTATTTTGGGGACTCCAAGGAGCTGAGATTGACCCAAAAAGGAGGAAATGAGCACAGGCAGCCGATCCACATGCGCATGGTCTCTGGTGTTGAGGTGGTCTGGAATAAGTTTTCCATCCCAGTGGATGATTGCAGGACCGGACTGAAAGGAAGCTTTTAGGCTACTGCAGATCATGATCCAATGTCGTTCTCTCTGCCGTTTGATGGAGGTCCAGGTGATGTTAAAATTCATTGGGCTGTGGCCAAGGCTCAATGCAGTCTCTGCTATTATGTAGGTTGCCATCCTGTCCGTAGTGTGTGTCCAATCTAGGGCAGCAGCTAGATTTGATGTTATCACATTCTTGACTCTTTTCACCTGTTTTGGAGGTCGCTTTCCACCTTTTGCCCATTCATCTTCGGTGGAGGATGACTCGTCAGTGACTGAGGATTCTGTTGAGGACACCAATACTGCTGTACCCGACGTTGATGCACCTTCATTGACTGCCTGCAATACAATCGAAGAAAATGGACAATTAGTTTTAATGAACAACCTAATCATTGCAATCAAATGAAAGTAGGAATTTGAAGAACAATCTCACCTTTCTCTTTCGCATCTCCTCCTCCATCTTCCTGTGGGCAGCTTGTTTTTCTTTTTCTGCTGTTTTTCTGTCTACTCCCACCATGCATCCCCGTCTTCCAGGCTCTCGCTGGGCCAGCAAGAAGGCCTTGTCTTCTGGGTTTTTGATTAGAGACAAGGCATCAGCATGTGCCATATCAAATAGGTTCCAAAGTGTCTCCTTGAATCCCTCTTCGTTGTACACCTAAATATAAATAATAAATATATATAATATATATATGATAAATGTATTGACTATTGTACAGTATAATATGTCATACTCTCGAGAAACTATTTTATTTATCATTGATCATCCAACTCACCTGCTTCTGGCTCCTCCTCATTTGTCTTTTTTTTATTTTGATCCAATCTTGGTGAAGGTCCAAGATCTTTTGGATTCCTTTGTATTTTTCCCTTGTCGGGATTCGAGCTTTGTTCCAAAATATTTCAAGTTGACCCCACACTACTTGAGCACTTTCCTTCAACTCCTCCTTGAGATTAGTGTGGTGATGAAGGAAGCATGACAATACTTCTCCACGTGATGGTAATTTGCTTCCAAGAAGCTTGTCCTTCACTTTATCTCCTTCAAGGAGATAAAAGCAAGAGCTTCGAACTTGAGTCATCATATATCCAACCACTAAACATAACCAATGAACACTACACCAATAATCTGTCAAGGAAAAGATGTATTACTGGAACTGGAACATAATATACAAGTAAATCTACTAGGTAGTGCAAAAGTGCAAAAATGAAGTACTGTGTGCTACCCCTAAAAAGTGATTGATTTGGGAAAAAATTGGCCAGAGGTGTTTTCTCATTCATCCTCACAAGTTACCGCCAGGCAATAACAAAAAATCAAAACTTCAATTTTATGGACCACCCTAATGTCTTCTGGATTTGGGAATTTTCAAATTCCTCTAAAGCAGTTTTGTTAGTCTGATGCAGATTCCTCACTTACCTTTTGTTTCTTAGGTGGAGGAGAAGCACTTTCTTCAGTCTGTGAAACATCTAGTGAAAAAGTTTCATTTTCTAGATTAGCAGTTGATGAAGTTGGTTCATTTTTCTGAGGTCTAGCACTAGCACATTTTGTGAACAAACTAAATGACTGCTTTGCCGTCTCTCTTTGCTGCACTTCATCCTGGTATTTCTTTACTGCAATATCTAAGCTGTGGGCCCAAACTCTGGGACCTCTTGTATTGTAACAAATATTTTTTTTTGGAATTAAAATGTTCCTCCCAGTTTTGCTTCTTTGAATATTTGTTCTTGCATTGACCACAAAAGTAACCCCTTTTAACACCCTCACTTTTCTCTCCAACTTCATCAATATTAGGATCCATTATTGATTATTGACTACCTGAAAAATAATACAAAATAAGTAAAGTTAGTAAATATAGTATGGTAAAAGTGAGTAAAAGTAAGTAAATATGTACAATGAAAGTAAGTAAAAGTAAGTGCTTTAAACTTAGTAAAGTAAGGAAGAGTAAGTAAAAGTAGGTAAGTTAAAGTAAGTAAAAGTAAGTTTAAACTTAACTAAACTTTTCAATTCTAGAGTCATGGTGGATTACTTAAAACCGCACAAGTAATTATCTGGCCAATTTATCAAACCTGGCCGAGATCAATGGAACATAGTCCAATCCTGATAATTTTATATTAAAAAAATATACATTTTAATAAAATTTTAATTATCAAAACATTGAAGCTTAACAAAAAAAAAAATAATTGTTAAATATGGAATTACCAACTAAACTTAAAATAACTAAATTTGTAATTTAAAAAAATTGGTTTGTACAAGAACGTATACGCAAAAAAATTGCATAACGTCTAGCGGATGAACAAAACCCAAACCCAAATTTACTTTTTCTCATGGTCAAATTTACTGGAGCAATGCTCCCAAGATCCCAGGAATCTGGAGTCATGGTGTCAGGATAATCTACAGCAGTGGTTCTTAACCTTTTTACTACCATGCCCCCTCTAGGAATTGGTCCTTCCCTCCACGCCCCCCTTGGAGGGGGATACTTTTGCATTTTTTCATAAACTTCTCAATATTAGCCCATGCTTTCGTTAAGAGAATAACAAATACAATTAGTGTTTTTCCCCAAGGGATCACGCCCCCCCCTGGAAATTACCTAGGGGGGCGCACCCCCCAGGTTAAGAACCACTGATCTACAGTTCCTGATTCAGTGGAGGAATTTTCAAGTTCTTCCAGGTCAATATTCGGTTTATCAGTTATAGCCAGGGTTGTGGAGTCGGGGAGTCGGGGAGTCGTGGAGTCGGAGTCGTGGAGTCGGAGTCGTGGAGTCGTGGAGTCGGAGTCGGAGAGTCGGAGAGTCGGAGAGTCGGAGAGTCGGAGAGTCGTAGAGTCGGAGAGTCATAGAGTCGTGGAGTCGGAGAGTCGCACGTTTCAGGGCGGAGTCGGAAGAAAACTTCCAATTCCGACTCCAATTTCTGTGTCCTGTGTCACCCTTAATTTCTAAATCCTAAATACTAACATTTAGGTTATTTAGTTTTTTTGGTCAATAAACCTTATTCATTGATAGCCCCTAGATTAAGTTTTTTTAATATTTTTTTTTTACATTTTCAGAATATACAATTAATATTTATTTAAATATAAAATATAAAATTTCACTTAGTGTGGTGGTGATGAAATGTCTTATTATTATGATAATTATAGAGTGAAACACTAGAGGAGTCGGAGTCGTATATTTAAAATGTGAGGAGTCGGAGTCGGATTTTTAGATTTTTTACAATGTGTGGAGTCGGAGTCGGAGTCGAATTTTTACAATGTGTGGAGTCGGAGTCGGAAAATTTTGGACCGACTCCACAACCCTGGTTATAGCCATCCCCCAATTAACGACCTACTCATTTATCGACCAACCGCAGATACAACCGCAACTGATCGTACCAATTTTTGGAAATCATACAATGTTTTGCATTGTATAAAAAACATTGCAACTGCTTGGGAGGATGTTACTGCGAAGTGTATGAAAGGCATTTGGAAGAAGTGCCTAAAATGATCTGTGGGTAATTTCGAAGGCTTCGATAAGTTTGAAAATGTCAATGAAATTAATAGAAAAATAGTGTTACTCGCCAATACCCTCAATTTAGAAGTAGAAGTGGAAGATGTGGAAAACTTAGCGGAATACCAAGAGGGAGAGCTGACAAACGAAGAGCTGATAGAGTTGGAAGAACAACAGCATTTGGAGGAAGAAAGAAAAGAAGAAAGAAAAGAAGAAAAAGAAGAAAAAGAAGAAAAAGAAGAAAAAGAAGGAAAAGAAGGAAAAGAAGAAAAAGAAGCATCAAAGCTGTAAAACAAGGCTTTCGTTTACCGACCATTTCATTTACCAACCTGGTCGTCGGAACGGAACCTGGTCGTTAAACGGGGGATGGCTGTATTTCAAGTGGGTATAACCGATATATGTGTCTTCTGGAGAGGTGACCATTGGGTGTTTTTACAGTTACATGCCTGATTATGCCATCTTCATCTGGGTGTAATGTTTCAATTACATCAATCTTCCAGAAGTATTTGGGATTCATAGAATTTTCATCTAAGAAGCACAGTTCTCCTACTTTAGGTTCTTTACTTACTGGTTGTTTGTTGTTGTTGTTGTTATTCTTTTTCCCTCAAACTACTCAAATATTCATATCTCCATCTTTCTTTGATTTCTTTAGATTGTTTAACTCCCTTATGAAAGTAATCCAGTATTTTCTTTCTTTCTTTGTCCTCTGTTGCTGTCATATAATCGGAGTCCACCTGATCACCTTCATTAGCAGCTTCTTGGGTATAATTAGTGGTTAAAAAGTTGAATTTGGTATTGTCATACCCAGAGCCGGATTTAGACATGTAGAGGCCCTGGGCAGCCTCCATGTGGAGGCCCCCCTACCTTAGGGGAAGACATAATTGAAGTCATCCATAAGATTCATAATATAATTAACATACATACACTTTCAAAACATCGTGCACTCTTGTGTCTGTCCATTCCACTCATTTCTGCAAAAAATGAAAGCCTCGGGTTACTCAGGTATTCCATTATAGTGAGAGTAGGCCTAAAAGAGTAATAAAAACAAAATAATAATCAGTACACAACAAATAGTAATTGGTAAAAGTTTATGTACTACAGTGGTATTGGATGCGTGTGTTTTTTTGTTGATCATCTATCGGGTTTTTCTAGTTTCAGGTTTTTTCTATTTTGATAATGGCTTGTCAATATGTGGAGGCCCCCAAGATGTGGAGGCCTGTGGGCAGCTGCCCACTTTGCCCACTCCTAAATCCGGCCCTGGTCATACCCAAAAAGCAAATTGAAAGGAGTTAGTAGGTCAGAGGAGGGATCTTCATTTGAGTTAATATAAGTGGGTGGTCTTGAATTAATTGTATTCATTATTTCAAGAACAATTGTTTTTAGTTCAGTTAAAGGGATTTTTTTTCCTTTTAGGGAAGGTATAGAGGGCTCTTTTGACTAAACCCACCATTCTTTCAGCTATTCCTAAGGTTCTGGGTGAATAGGCTGCTGTAAATTTCCACTGGATACCATGATCAGAGATGTACTGAGACACAAGAACATTTTGGAACCAATGTTTAAGGTAATTTTCAGATCTTTTGAAGGTGGATTGATTATCTGAAATCAAAACTTTTGGAAGGGAGTAGTTTAAGGACAAATGGTAGAGTTCTCTTAAAAAGGTTTTAGCAGAAAGGTCAGTTCAGATGTGAAGGCTGGTGAATCTGGTGGCGCAGCAAGTGAACAATAATAAGTAGACTTTCATGAATTGGTTATTCTCATCCTGGACAGAAATTGGACCAGCATAGTCAAGGGCAGTTTTTTCAAAGGGTTTTTCATAGCTTAAACGTTCCGTTACTAATGGTCCAGTAGTAGGCACTTCATAAGCCATGGCAAAGTATTTTTGGCAAAACAGACATTGTTTCAGAACCTTTTTAACTACTTGCCTTATTTTGGGGATCCAGAATTCCTGTCTGAGGAAATTGCATGTGGTAGCTAAGGTTGCATGACTGGCTTTTGCATGACATTCAGTTATGATTAACGTTGTTAAATGAGAATTTTCAGGCAGTAGTACAGGATACCTAGCAGAATAGTTAAGGTTGGTTGCATATTTATATCTCCCCATTGTTCTGACTAACCCTTCTTTGTCAATGAAGAGTTTTAGATTCTTTTGCAGCTTTGTTAGGTCCTCAACTTTTTCTCCTTTATTTAGTTTGTTGATTATTTCTTTTTCTTTTGAGAAATGTTGTTGCTGGACTAATTTTATCCAGTATTTGTGGCCTTAGTTTTGTAAGCTGTATGATTTTTCTCCAAAACAGCAATTTGTTCTTCCATTGTTAGGTTACATTTGGGGTTATATTTGTGAGTGCGGAAGTACTTTAAGTTTTCTATGAACCGTAGAACATAGGCAGTGATTCTGACCAGTTTTTTCCTGTTAGAGAATTTTTCCATGTTTAACAAGGGAGTTTTTTCATTTATTTCTTTACAAGTTGTTTGACAACATTTATTGTTGTCTGTAAGGTTTCTTGGTGGGGTTAAAAATTAAGTTGGTTGGCCATTCAATTTCATTTCTCAAAAATGTGGGACCATGTTGGTAAAAGGGAGAGAGTTTTTGAAATTTCTTGAAAGATATTGTTCTGGTGAGTAGGTCTGCTGGGTTGTCTTCTCCTGCTACATGTCTGAATTCCAGGTGATGGTTTAAGTTTCTTGTTGCTTCCTGAATGTCTTTCACTCTGTTTTTTACAAAGATGGATTTCATTTTTAGAGATTTTTGAGCAATCCAATTTAAAGCCACCTGTGAGTCTGTCCAAATTATTGTTTTGAAGAACTTTTGGTTTTCTGAGTTTTCTTCTAGGTAGGTTTCTTTAAGGTATTCTAGGACTTTGGTTCCTAGGCAGATTGCCATTAATTCCAAGTTACAAATGGTCCAATTTTTTTTGGGGTTGACTCTTGATTTAGCGTAAATTAGTTCGGATTTTCCATTTCCAACTAGATAGCAACTTACTGCATACCCTTCTTGGCTGGCATCACAAAAGATGTGGAGTTGAAGATTTTCCATGAGAGGTTTGGAATTTTCAAAAGCTTGTCTAGGAAAATTCAGAAATTCCACTTTGTTTATTTCTTTGCAAAGTTTTTTCCATTCACCAGCATTTCAGGTTCTAGATATTCATCCCAATCTTTTTTGGTAGATGCTACCTTCTGCATGAAGAGTTTTAATTTAAACACTAAGGGTGCAACAAATCCAATTGGATCAAACAATGATTGCACAGAACTTAGTATTTCTCTTTTAGTTTTGGCTTCTGAGTTCAAGTTTACAGTTTTTAGATGGAGTGTATCAGCATTTGTGTTCCAACCATATCCTAATAGTTTTATGTTTTCTTTATCTTCTGAGGAGGCTATGTCATGTTTTTCAAATAGTCCTTGAAGTTCTGAGTGATTGGAGGCCCATTCATATAGCTTCAAATTATAATCAATTAAGGTGTTTACACTATAATTGTAAAGGTCTTTGAGTTCTGAGAGATTGTTGGCATTAATTAAAGCATTGTCCATGTAAAAGCGGTTAGCTAGGTAGTCTGCCACTTGGTTTTGTTGTTCATTAAAAATGTGTTGGAGAGATTGTTGTAGTAAAAATGGACTGCTTTTGTTGCCAAAGGTAACTCTTTTATATTTATAGCAGATCAGGTTGTCGTCATTTGGAGCCAATTGGGTATCTTTTAACCACAGAATTTTGTGGGATTGCAGTCAAATTCTGTTTGATATTTAAGTTGTAAATATGCTTTTTGAATGTCTCCAATCATCAAATATTTACCATGCCTTAATTTAATGCACAATTTTGCTAAATGAGGTAGGAGTGAAGGGCAGTCCTCAGTAGCATCATTTACTGTTATTTCTTCTGGTTTGCTTTTACCCGAGGGATCTACTACAATCCTAACTTTAGTTGTTTGTACTCCAGGGCGAACTACTGGAAAATGAGGTAAAAAATTTCCTTCTTGTTTTAAGCTTTCTGTTAGGGCTACTTCTTCTATTATTCCTTCCTGGAATTGTTGTTCAAGGATGTCTGAATAAGGTTGCATTAAGTTATCTTTTTTTAATTTTTTGCAAGTGGACTTTAACCTGCTAATAGCATAGTTAAAGTTTGGTGAAATTTTATCTTTTTGGTCATTCCATGGTACCTTAACAGACAATCTTTCATCTTCTATTTTAACTTCCTTTTCGAAGTTTGCAATCAGATCTTTTTCTTTGTTTGAAAATGGTTCATCCCCAGAAATACCCAAGTTTTCTAGTTTGCTAAATTGTGCAATCTGGTGTTCAATTTTTTCTAGATCTTCATTAGAAGTTGTACTAGTAAGTAGAGGGTTGGTAATACAGAAGCTGATCTGATCTCTTATTGGTTCTTTTTCTTTTTCAGGGTAGTAATCTGAAGGGAAACCCAATAAAAGTATTCCATAGGGAGATTTATAACAAGAGGCAGTATGAATCTGATGAGTGCTGAGGGCAAAAAGTTTGTGGGTTGCAGCCCCAAAAATTAACATGAAGTCGGCACTTCATCAGCTTCAAAGTGATCTGCAAGCTGATAATTTAAGGATTTTAAATAAGTTTGAAGTTTCAGTAATCCCTGAACTTCATATTTAATATTAATATCATCAATTATGATGGCTTCTATTTCTTGGTAGTTTCCAGGGTTTCTAGAATCCTCCAATTTAATTATAGCTACTTCATAATTTGGTTGTTTCTTGTTGGCTATAAATCCTGTTATGGTTATGGATTCATCGTAGTGTTTAGTTGGAAGATTAATTTTTTCACAAGTTCATTGGTAATGTAGCTGGCTTGACTACAATTATCCAAAAGTGCTCTGCATTTAATGATTTTTCTGAGTTTCTTATTCTCATCTGCATGGAAGGAATTAATGCACTTCTTGATCAGTGTTTTTTAAACTTAATAAGTTAGTAACTTGTTTCCCTTGTTTTGAGTTTTCTTTTTGGATAGCTACTTCAGTACTGGTTTTGGTTTTCTTATCTTCCTCTGGTTTTCCTTTTTGTTTGGTACAAAGGAAGGATAAATGGTTAGAAAACCTACAAAATGAACAGGGTTGGAAGAAATGGGGCATTCTTTGGCTTGGTGTTTAGATGAGGTGCATTTAGTACAATAATTTAATTTAGCAAGTTTTTTCAGTTTATCCCAACTTTCAGGGAAAGAATCACATTTTGAGATTCTGTGTGAGTTTTTCTTACACAATTTGCAGTAAAGTTCTCTCTGGTCAGTATGTTGAGCTCTTCTTGAGGATTGTCTTTGGGTGGAAACTGCCAGAGTAGCTGTAGTTTGGCCAGAATACCAGGGTTTTCTGGTGCTGGTCTGAGAGAAGTTTCTTTTTTGTTTAGGTATTAAGGTGGTTAACTCACTTTGTTCAAGATCAAAAACTAACATTAGCTAAGGTTTTGGTAGCTTCAGCAATGGCTTCTTTAAATTTATCAAAGTGGTCATAGAGTTTAAAACCACAAGTTCTTAAAAAATTCCTGAGTTTCTTGACTTAGTTTATTATAATATACATACAAGAGTATATCTTCTAATTCTAATTTTTGAGTTTGCATTAAATTTATGGTAGAGTGCATATCTGCTTGAAAGTTATGAAGTGATTTAAAATCTTTGGTTATTTTGGATTTGGTTAAAAGTGATTTTATTATGGAGAATTTAATTTGGCCTGGTGTTGCATAACAGCCCTCCAACTGCTGCCATGCTTCTTCATAAGATGTTTTACTCTCTTGCATGCAGTTTATTTGAATAGCAGGGTTTCCACTCAAATGTTTTAGGTAGGCAAATTTCTCTTGTTCAGAAAGACCTATGTTATCATAAATGTTTCTGAATGAGGTCTTAAAGTTTTGAAATTTAGAGGGATTTCCATCAAATGGTAATATTTGAAGCTCAGGAATTTTAGTACCTATTCTTGGTTTAGGTTTGGCTTCTGCATTATTTTCTTTTTTAGTTGTTAATGCTTGTACCATCTGATGTATTTCAATTGGTAATAACTGGTTTTTTTCATCTAGTTTCTCTTGTTTAGCCTCTGAGAAGCCTCAGAACAAACAAACATTAAGGATTTCCTCCTCTAAATTTTGTAACTTGTCCAGTTGTGAGGACAAAAGCAGAGCATATGAATTTTTTTGTTCCTCAGTCCATCATCAATTTTTCTTTGATTGTAGCCTAAAAGTTTAGTAGACTGAGGCTCTGATTGCTCCCCTCTTTTTTACCAATTTACTAGTTTCAAGCACTTCCACATCACTTCCCAACCATGATGATACTGTCTCCATACTTTTTTCTGGAGTGGCTTCAGTTTCATTAGCCATTTTTTAGGTTTAATATTATAAATGATATTATCAATGATATCTATAATTAAATTTTCAGATTATGTAAAAAATTTAATTCACTGGATTTAAAACTATTGTATCAGAAATAAAACAAAAAAGGGTAACCAACTTCTCGACTGCCCACCCAGGGGCGCCATATTAAAAAATTTATTGAACATTTTTTTTTTTTGAGATTATTTTTATTTAGGTGCAATATTAAGGCTAAGTTTACTTTAAATAGACACACTAATTATAGAAATAATAATGGCCCATTTAGACACTGTCAACATAGCTACAGACTTTTTCACTGTAGGCTGCAGTGGTTTTAAGGTTAAAATTTGGTCAGCAGCCAGATTACTAACTATGGTCAAGCTAAATTCATTAAAATTAATTTAGACTTACCAAAAATGAAGTTGCCAGTTGAACGTTACCCTTTCTGTTTCTAACTAATCCAGAAGTTTCATTTAGTTTCCAGATTTGAATTTTATTTGTTAAGTTACTATTTGGCACACTGCTAAGTTATTTATTTATAGGGGCTATTTCCAAGACCTAGGTTTTGCAGTTTAAGTTAGGCTAGGGCTGTATTGCCCTTAAGTTTGTTTTTAAAGGTTTTGAAGGTTTTTACTCAAGTTAGGGCTATATTACCCTTAAGTTTTAATAGGGGCTATTGCAGCCATTTAATTATTTAGTTAGGGCTGTTGTAGCCCAGTTTGAGTTTCTTCTAGGTACCTAGTTTTAATCTCTTACCTTAGTTATGTATTTTAATTAAACTACTTACACCTAGTTCTGGTAGGCCACTATTTAGTTAAACAGGGTTTTTAGTTTAATTGCAGTGGTTAATATTGAGGTTTAAAGGTTGACTTTAAGTTGCCCGGTTAGTTGGGGAACTACAAGAATTTTTTACGAAATTTTTTTTTTTTTTTTTTTTTAGGGAAACCCAACTTCACTAGTTGGTTAGAAACGAGGGTTATTTTTTTTATTCTATATTTATTTTGTGGTAAATATTTATTTTGTTTATATTTTATTTGGAAATATATGTGGTTATTTCTACCCAACTTTTTTTTAACACTGTCATCCCGACAAGGATATGAACCCGAAGGCCTGGCCTGGGACCTATCTTGTCATTTGGGTTGCCCTGAGAAAAATACTGGTATCGTGGTGGCCCAGAAATCCACCACAACGCAATTCATTTCTGACCCATGATTTCTTATGAAGGGTTTATAATAAAATAAATACATTGGTTTTACAATGACATAAATAATTATGAAACTGGACTATTTATTTTATTTAATTTGGCCCTTAAGATTTAGGCTTTACTGGGCTCCACCCATTTTGGAAAGTGCCCCTCTCAACAGTCACTCCATGCTTCGTGTAGGATGGCTATGGTGCACCTGACCTCTAATCTTTCTGCCATCTCTAATTGGGGCAAAGAAAACCTTGTGGCTTTCAATGCCTCAAAATCTCAGTTCCTCCATCTATCTCCTCATCACAATCTTCCACATGACTATCCCCTTACCTTCAACAACACACAAGCTATTCTAGGTCTTTGGTCAATTCCTCAGTGTATGACTCAATAAGTTGTTAAATTTCTGTGGGCTCCAGATCCTCCAACATTGTATGCCATATGTGCAATCTGTTGTACCTCATCATTAACAGTTGGAAAGCTTCAGAAGTTATTCACAACTTCCTTCCATAGCTTCCACCACATGAAGTTTGTATAAGGTGGTCATAAATGTTCTTGGATTTGCCTGTATTACTGGGCCATTCAGTGGACATTTTTTTTTTCTGATGCTCTTTCCAGATATTTAATGCCTTTCCATTTTTACTATGCTTGAGTCATGAGCAACAAAAAATGCCTTTGCACTTTGTGGTACACTAGATGCTATACTTGTCCTAATTTTTTTTTTTTCTTCTTAATTAAACGTATCATTGCCTTGTTTATGCCAGATCATCAGCCCAATGATGCTGCAGTTTCACCCTCAGCCATTTGGACTAATAATTAAATTTTCTGGCTCAATGACATCACTTTGCACTTGATCCACTCTCAATACATTTTCTCTTTGAAGCCATTTTAAAGGGCAATTAAAACTGCAAAAAAAAACTAAAATAAAAAATAATAATGACTATGTTATAATAATAGACAGCAATAGATGGTATGGTGAGGTATGGGCCATTCTCACAACACACTGCTACAGCAAACATCTAGAAATTTTCAAACCACCATAACTCAGTCCCTAATTGACATACAACAGTGATTTAAAGTGTGTATGAAAGGTAATTACACACATAATAAATTAGCATAAGTAGAAAAAATGGCTAAAATTGACAAAAAAAGTTACGACACTTTATTCCATTTGAAGGGGTCCTGCCCCCCTAAATTACAGATTTTTAAAAATTTTCATATATACAAAAAATGAGTTCCAACCTTATTCTATCAATATATGAAAAGAAATCTGTGTGTATTTGCATATAAAATAGGTATTTACAGATTTCAAAATGGCTACTTTTACTTAAGACTAATTTTTACAAATTCATGTAAGCTGTTAGGTAATTAATACATTGCAATTTACACATGGTGCAATAATTCTTAATGCTAATAATCTATACCTACCTAAGCTTATATATAGTTAATTTTCAACAGATTTTTATCCTAGTTTTGGTTCCAAACTCCCACTAAGTTCTTGAACTTGCTTTGGATTGAAGGAGTAAATAATTTTAATACCAGGCTTGATATTTGGTGTCATCATGATAGAAATCATATCACTTTGTTTTATCCAGCAAACATCCTCTTTCATCAGAAAATAATACTGTGGTAGATCCTGATGAGGTGAGGAAACTGATTTTATAAATCACCATATTCTTCTGAAGTGTCTAAAATAATTCCAAACCAAACTTTATCATCATATTTACAGGCAACATACTGGCCAATTTGATACTCATCTTTTTCAACTAGTTGACTCTCTTTATCTGGTTCAGCCCCAGTACTTATTCTAAACAATTTACAATTATCAGAATCAGATAAGCTTGTATTAGGTTTTATGACTCTGGTACAAACCTGTGGAAACCCTGTGTACCTTTAACAGGTAAAACTTCATTAAACCTACTAGAAAGATTGAATTTATCTGCATGAACCTCCTCCTTTGTAACATACAAACAAATAATTGAATTAAAGCATTCAGTGCAAAAATCATAGAAAGTTCTTGGTGTTAGAATATGACCAGTATCAGTACGTTGCAAACTAGCCTTTGCTCTAACTCTTTTAATAGTTCCTCCAATACCATCACAAGCATTTTTCCCATGACTTGTGGCAAAGAAATTCCACTCAGCCTTCACACCAAAATCATGTTCATGATAGCATAGATTGCTGAAATTATATTTGTTTTTGTATTGGCCTCCACACCCATCAGAGAAATAAATTACTTTTTGCACGTTGGATGGAGGGTCACCTGGTCATTTGTCCAGTGAAAACTTTGTGGTTCATCTTGAGTGATGAATGAATAGTTTTCTGCAAAAACCCCAAGCACAAGTATTTCATCACGGTGAAGATTCTGTTTCATAGTCTTCAAATACTGACTCTGGCTTTTTGCAATGTAGTGATGCCTAGTAAGAGAAAAAATGTTTTCTGAAAGGTGTTCAATAAATTCATCTGGAGAAGCTATATGAGTTTCCAATGTTGATCTATCTGTATTAGTCCACTGAACATATTCGACAGAATCTCTGCTTGTCAAGGAAGGTATAGTATTTAAGAAATTAAATATGCCTATCTATGCTACCAGGACATTCTCGACATCCATTTAACATGCATGTAGAAGAATTTATATCACAAAACACTTTTTTCCATAAGTGTGTAATAGGTTAAGTTTTTCTCTGCAATTGCTGATACCATGAGTTTAGGATTCTGGTGGTGGGTGCAAACACAAACTGAGTGGGTTCCTTTGCCTCTAGCAATTACACACCATTTAGGCCTCAGATTGGCAAAGATAGAAAACCCTATGTTATCATCATTGTTTTCTTTATATCGGGTGGGGCACGGGAATCAAGTGTTTTTTGAATAGCTAGTAATCGGCCATTAGGAATGGGAGGGGCATGCGGTAGGTAGCATTCCATTCCTGGGTTCATAGCATTTAACTTTAACTAACACTCACCTTTATCTTTCAGGTGCCATCATGGAGCAGTGGATGTTAGAACACCGCATGTTCGCGTATGATCATTTTGTTAGGAGTGGCGAGTCAGTGACAGCAGTTCAGCGTGCGTTTCGCCGCAGATTCAACATTCATCGAAATGACTCTGTTCCCGCTCGTGACACAATCTTACGTTGGGTTAATCTTCGAACAGGAGGCTCAATAATGAAAACAAAACCGAAGGGGCCGCAACGCACTGTGCGTACTCCAGAGAACGTTGAAAGGGTCAGACAAGCGATGTTGCAAAGCCCAGGCCGCTCTGCTCGGAGACATTCAGCTGCACTCGGAATCAGCAATCGTACTGTTAGACGGATTTTGCATGAAGAATTACATTTTCACCCATACAAGTTAGCGATGGTGCAGGAATTGAATGTAAACGATTGCCCCCAACGACTGAATTTTGCACAGGAAATGCTTGCACTTTATGAGCAGAATGAAAACATGATGGTGGTAATGAGTGATGAAGCCCATTTCCACCTTAATGGGGCTGTCAACAATCAAAACTGTCGGTATTGGGCTGCTGAAAATCCGCAACAACTCCATGAAAAACCGCTGCATAGCCCTAAGGTTACAGTTTGGTGCGCCGTGGGAAAGTTTGGCGTCATCAGTCCCTATTTCTTCGAACAAAATGGGGTTACCGTTACCATAACATCTGGGCATTACATTGAGATGGTGAACACCTTTTTCATCCCTGAGTTACGAAGAAGGCGTATTGCTCGTCGACATTTGTGGTTTCAGCAAGATGGGGCCACGCCACACACCGCCAGAGCGTCAATGGCTGTTCTTTGCCCCTTGTTTCCCAACCATCTCATTTCGAGATTTGGTGACATTGCATGGCCCCCTCAGTCCCCTGACTTGTCCACATGTGACTTCTTTCTATGGGGGTACCTCAAGTCACGTGTCTACGAGGACAAGCCCCGTACATTAGATGCATTGAAGGAAGCGATCCGTCAACAAATCATCCAAATCAACAGAGACCTGCTGGGAAGAGTAGAGGCCAATTTTCGTAAACGCCTTCAACAATGCGTCGACGGCCAAGGACATCATATGCCAGATATAATTTTCGGTACATGATTATTATGACATGAAATGCTATGTTCTTACGAATGTTGTTCTACCAATATATTTTCTTTACAAAAATAAATATCATTTTCCTGATTATTCCAAAAACACTTGGTTCCCGTGCCCCACCCTGTATTTTGAATATAATTCTTTTAAATTTCCTACTAATAGACGTTTTTGTTTGTACTCTTTTTCACCATCTTTATTTCTTATGCTAACACAATCAGATTTCCCTGCACACAAATGACCGACTTCATCATCTTCATAGAATTCCTTTATTTCAGAGATTATATCTTCAGTTAGTTTTCTTCCTTTACTGTAGATAGGAATCTGTGGCATAATACCAAATGTATGTTTCAAATGTCTGGCTTTGTCAACCATGTATCTGGTTGCACCAAACAAATCCATTGTCCTAGAAATAGGAAATGGTGAGAGTGTAAGTATCTGAAGCCTCCTTTTGTACGATGATGTGGATTTGAAGTCTTGTACAAGATCATTCATGAGGTTTTCGTACCTATAAAAAAAACATAACCCCAAATTACTGTACAATATTAAGGATGTAAGCACATGATTTATATTATTCAAGAATTAAGGAAATACTGTACTTCATGAATTTGAACATATACCAGTATATTTGGTATATGGGATGATGTCACATTTTAGGAAATAGTATAGCTAATGTCTACATATGGTATATATCCAAACATGACAACCTATAATACTGTACCTATATACAGGTATTTACATACATACATTAATAGTTCAAAGTCATCTCATTAATTATTTTTAGTTTCTTACCTCTCCAAATCTGCTTAGAACTTTGAGATGCTGTTTACTCAGTGGCTCACCAACATCTTGAACTTCAGTGGCAAATGCAGTTTCCAACTTCCTCTTGAGGGAGGTTGAAGCTTTTTTTGTATTTTTGTGAAACTGCCTTTGATCTGTTTCCACTGCTCAGGGCATCCAAAAAATATTTGAAATACAATTAATTAATAAATAAATATAAGTATGACATATCTAGTGGCAACAATCTGAATTTCTGAACTAAGTACAGTGGAACCTCAATATACGAACTTAATCCATTCCTGAGGGTTGTTCTGATATCGAATTGTTCGTATATCGAATCAATTTTTCCCATAAGAAATAATGTAAATTGGATTAATCCGTTCCAGACCCCCAAAAGTTACCCCTTACGAAACATTTTTAAGTCAAAATATTGGTTAATTAAACCTGTAAAATAACTTACATGCATAAAATCATACATGAAACCTGTAACAATAAATAATGCAATATTATACAAATAAATGAAAATTTAACCTGAACTTTACCTTTGCTGAGGAGTGATGATGGCCTAAGTGGAAGCTGGAGAGGAAGGTGGGGTGGAGGAGGGAGATTATTGTTTGGAAGGGGAGTCACCTTCCATAAAAACATCAGGTAACTCCCCTTCTGGTGTTCTGTCTCTTTTCCGTCTCTTTGCAGTAGCACTAGAAGATGCTGGGGATGCGCACTGAACGCTGGCTGGAGAGAAACTGACCAGCTTCTTTCAGTTCGGATATGAGGGAATGGTTCGTATACAAGGACAATTTTTTCTCAAAAAAGTTGTTCGTATACCAATTTGTTCGAATAGAAATGCATTTGTATATTGAGGTTCCACTGTATATTTTTTAGATAATTTCATATATATGTATTAGGTATAAGACAACTATATCTGAATTAAATTTCAGCTGACAGTATAAAAATGCATTATCTGTACACACATTAAAAGCTAGTTACTTACATAATTTCACTGGGGTAACATGAAGTTGCATTAAGATCTTCTCGTTGAATATCTTTATCCATTTCAGTACATTTTCTTTGAATTTTTTCTGGGGATATGTCAGGTGAAGTAGTTGTACTTTCAGTACTACTAGTTATTGCTTCTGGCAGTCTGAATAATTCTTCAGGTTTTGCGTGTTTAATTAATTAATTTCAGACAATTTATACAAACTTCTGATTCATCACTGAAATTATATTTAGGGTCACTATTTTCAACAACAAGCTTTGCAAGTGGTCTCAAGTTTCGCAGAATAGGCTTTTTGTGCAGTTTAAAAGGGTTGCAACAGCGCTTGTTATAGCTTTTGTGTGTAGACATTTTCATCAAACACTTTTTCTTATGTTGGTTGGTTGGTTTGCTCATTGTATCAGTTGCTCGGAGACACTAGCACCAAACCTACACCACTATTTTATTTTTTTTTATAACATTGGTTGGAAACAATTAATTTAATCTTGTGCTAAAAATCGGTAGTTTGATCTTGTGCTAAAAATCGATAGTGTTTCCTTACAAAGTTGTATGCCCATCTCACAATCTTTTAATAATTTTTTTTTTTTTTTTTTTTTTTTTAAATTTCATTTCTTCGTTTATTGTATAGGTATGTATGTATGTATGTGTGTATATATATATATTTATTTTTTTGTAACCTATATATAGGCTGTAACCTTCTATGTACTTCAGTGTTCCTGAGGATGTCATTAGACGAAAGCGCTTGAGCACCATTTTGTGTTTCCTTTCCTTCGTGATTTTATTCATCATAAATATTTTTCACGTGTTACTTTCGTGAAATAATTTTCATATATACATAAATCTGTTCAAAATTAAAAAAAAATATACACATTAAATGAGAACACAGTGAATGCTTTGCGCATCACAGAAAACAAAATAAAGATCTCTCTAGTTAGGTAATAGTTATCCTGGGTAGGATTGCCACTTTTTTTAATGTCCACATGGGATTTTTTGTTCAACCAATTTACCCAACAATTGAATGGGGGAAGATATTTTATGGTAGGTACTAGTGTTTCATGTTTAGTTCTTAGAATACTAGTTTAACACACATGTATTTACATTTTTAACAAGTACACCAATCTATATACCAGAAGTCAATGAGAATGTTGAACAGTTTGTTAGAAATTATTGTCTCAAGTGAAAGTAGTCATTTTGAAATCTGTAAATACCTACTTTATATGCAAATACACACATATTTCTTTTCATATATTGATAGAATACGGTTGAAACTTATTTTATATATACTGTATATATGAAAATTTTAAAAAATCTGTAATTTAGGGGGGCAGGACCCCTTCAAATGGAATAAAGTGTCGTAACTTTTTTTCTGTTAATTTTAGCCATTTTTTCTGCTTATGCTAATTTGTTGTGTGTGCAATTACCTTTCATACACACTTTAAATCACTGTTCTATGTCAATTAGGGACTGAGTTATGGTGGTTTGAAAATCTCCAGTTTTTGCCCCCCCCCCCCCCCCCCCCTTCAAAAAAGGGGAGAGCACAACTTTTGAACCATAACTCCAATTGAGCTGATATTTGAAATTTGGTACTTACTAGCATAGACCATTCTATAAACCATTTTTTTTTTGCACAAAAAAAATGGTTGGTGTACATAAATTTAACCATAAATAATGAGGGTTTACTGTATACCAAATTATAGCAAAATAAAAGATGGTGTGGCATTAAATTTAATTTTTTTTGCGTGATTTGTCCGGAATGCCTGTTTTCACAATACAGTAAACTTTTGAAAGAACAGCACTTGGAAGAATGGCACAGTCGAGCTAATGGCAGTTTTGAAAAGCGCAGCTTTTTCAAAATGCCACCAAAGAAGAAGCTGAAGATGATGAAGCCGTGCAGAAAGAAAAGATATCTTGGGCTGTTGCCAATAAATGTATGGAAACTCTTCTATCATTTATAGAACAAAATCCAAACTTTAGTGTGAAAGAAGTTATGCATGCACACATGATGAAAAATACAATGATTGCAAAAAAACAAGCATGCTGCAAACAGGGTGATATCAAAAAGTTTCTTAAAGTTATTACAAATTCTCAAGAAAGTGTTCCATTGGCTTCCGCAATCAATCATGATGAAACAACAGAAGTGGAGCTGTTAAAAGAGAATTAAACAATGTGTTTTGATGTGATCGTTGTGATCTATCTTTAGTATGTACTTTATGCGATCATTTTTCTCAAATATCTTTTTTTAAACATGTCCTCTTTTATTCTGTATAATTTGTAACATGTTCTGTATTTACATTTCAGCAAAACTGTGATTGAACTGGCAGCATATACATGTCCATTTCTTATTTATTCCACCTAAAAAAAACTTGCAATAATGGAAAATTTGAAAGAACAGCACCACCCAATTCCCAAGGGTGCCATTCTTTCAAAAGTTTACTGTACATCATAAACAATCTGATCCCTAAACTTGCATTCATAAATGTAAAAACTCTATTGTTTGCAACAAACCTGCTTCAACTCATTGTGTAGCTTCAATTTTCAAAAAATTTGTGCACCAACTACATATTACAGATACTTTACAAATATGGTTAATTTGAATAGTAGGCTACTTTATCAATCTAAGGTATTTTTATCAGGGCTGTGGAGTCAGCACATAAAAAACTGACTCCGACTCCTCAATTTTTTGTCTATCCGACTCCGACGCCGACTCCGAAGGTATATTAATTCTAAATCTGCTATGATGATAATTACACAAGAGGCATTTCATCACCACCATGTGAATCATCATCATCTGTGGTCATTGTTACGGTAACTTTGTCTGTAGTAAAGTATCTTGTAAGTGGTGCTTGTCGTTCAGTAGATTTCTGATCTTTTGTTAACTTTGAAGTAGTTGCAAGGTTTTTATTACTATCTTTCTCAATGACAACTTCTAAAATTTTGGGATGGAAACGCTGCAAATGTCTTTTCAAATTTGATACTCTGGTTGGTGCATTTTTATCAGAGCCAGTAAAACCACTGATTTTTGCTTCACGTAATTTTTCATCATCATCATCTTCTATCATACACTGACACATGAAATGTTTCCCATCTGTGGTTATTGTAAAATATTCAAAAACTGCAGACTTTGTTAGAAGTGTCTTTGCCATTGTGAAAGGGGTTTTAGACTTGAAAGTTAAAAACTTATGAAATTTAGAAAGAACTCGAAATTAAATAAGCATTAAAAATAAAAAATATTATCTGAAAAGAAAAAATGAATTAATGGCATTAGTGTCTGAAATGGAAAACATTGTGTTTATTATTTAAGTGGTTTAACCACCATAGCTGCCAGTGATATCACACACAAAAACATTTTATTAAAATTTATATTAAGGTCGGAGTCGGAGTCGGAGTCGGTACATTTTTACCGACTCCGACTCCAGCACCAGCACCACCAAAATTGCTTCCGACTCCGACTCCACGACTCCGACTCCACAGCCCTGATTTTTATCAGAGGTTTACAACAATGATGAAAATATTATAAGATAGTTCACTTCAACTTGGTCAGTGAACAAATAGGGCTGGTGTTTGAAATCTTACCTGGCATATTAAAAGGATCAACAGCACTGTTGTTAGCCACCAGAGATGAGATTTTACAAAGGACAAAATCAGTGGCATCATCTTCATTGTCAAATGAGGACAAAATTGAAAGAACATTTTTTTCTAGCCACTCCCAATCACTGCTTATTTCTTCTTGTTTCAAAGCAATTGCAATCACTAAATTGTGTATGAGAAGAGAATAAGAATTGAATTAAGAATTTCATAACATTTCAGTCTTTATATTTTATTTTCAGTTAGGATGAAGACTTTATACAGATTAGACCTTAGTTTGTCTATTACATAACCAATACAGAAATAGGGTAGAGGAATATGGTACAAGGGCCCAGGACCATAATATGGTACTACACACAAAACTTTTCACAAGAGAACCACCATATTATTAGAGTATTAATTTTTAATGAAGCAGCTCCTCACAGAAAATGAATCTCTTAATATTAAAGCTGAAGCAATTTTTATTTGCCATCAGATGCTTCCAATAGCTATCCAAAGTGGCAGTTTGTTTGTTATATCAAAGCTACAGGGAGAGTAAGATTTAAAGAATCTTCTAATTAACAATATACCGGTATTTCAGATTTTTGTACACTATATATTTTAAGCAATAAAAATACAAAAAGGTAGAAAGAGAAAGGCATAGCTTGCTAATATTAACTTTTGGTAAATCTAATAATTGTAATACATTGGGGAAAAGAGATATACAATTGTACCCCACAGATTGCACATTCACAGTTCCACGCAAAAAATTTTTGATACCCCTGTTGAAGGTTTCCATACCAATTCTTCGCAGTTCTGCTTACCAGAATGGTAATGAAGTTCTAAATAAAAAAATTTAAACAAAATATAAAAAGTATAAAAGTGTAAAAATATTATGTACACATTGTACAACATTTTCCTAAAATGTAAAAACATTATCTTAAGTTCTCCAACATCTATAGGCTGAAGGCATTCATTGTAAAAACAATGATTCCAGAAGCCAGTGCATAATGCATGCGCAGTAGTGACTACCCCAGAACAAGTGTCAGGGATAAAAATAAAATGTATTCTTATAAAAACATTTCTAAAATACAGTAAATAAATAAATAAATAAATTACAAAATATTAAATTATAAAACATAATTATAAAAATGAAAAACCTAATGTACAGCATTTTTCAAAAATATAAACAAAGAAATCTCTTATCTTCTCCAACATACATTGATTGGTGAGTACCATACATAATGGTTTTTTATTTTAATTTATGTAAAAAAAAATTTCAAATTGGTGAACAATTCCCCTATACCATTGAAATGCATTATAAAACCTCTCTGCCATTTGGGCATTCACAGTTCATGCGGGTTTCCAAGAACATAACCTGCACAAAATGTGGGGCACAACTTGGCATGTATGTGCATATACAGTATATATGCAATAGCCTGGAGATCCTATACAGTGCCATACTAAATAGAAACTTACAATAATATACTTCTGAGGAGGGTGTCTGGTGTAAAATTCTAAATGGAGGTGGCTTTGTATCAAAGACTGAATCGAGAGTTCCAACTAATAATTCACCAAAGCTTCCTGTTGCTCCTTCTGTTCCTTTCCTCTGCTGAAGTAAGAAAAAGGTGTTCTCCTGCTCAATATTCCTGTTCAAAGTTTTCACAGAAAAAATTATCACAGCCAATTAGCAAACTAGTCTAGTACTACAAGCCCAGAAAAAAAATGTTTAAGATATGCTTTGAGCTGCATTACAGCTAAGCAAAATACAGTACAGCTATATCTAAAATTTCATTAACAATCCTATGCCATGAAACTTTCATCCTATTTTGCTATCACTAAAGTAGTTTCTGAGCAAAGGAAATGCAGTGGTACAGTATTGATTAAATGCTTATTACTTTTTTATACTATATATACACTAGTTACAATAAAATTAAACATTATAAACCTACAAAGCACAGGGTTGGCAAAAACCTGGGTTTTTCACAAAAAAAAATAACTCAACTGGATTTTTGTTTTTTTTGATGGGTTGAAATTTTTTTTAGAAAGGTTCGATAATTATGTAGTACCTAATATATCTATTATTTTATTAATTTATTTATCTAATCTACAATATATATTAAAAAGACATCTTTATTTCACAGAAAGTTCAGATATGAGATAATAATAATAACATTAGAATTTTCTCCATTTTAATTTTAGATCTTTCCTTTATTTCTTAACAGCAGATTTCAGCTTTATTTAGACCTAACTCAAGTTTAAATTTTTAAGATGCCAAACTCAGTGTTATAAAGGTGGAAGATCTAAAGCTAGCGAATGGGACAAGGTGACTTTATTAAGTGATCAGCCTATGAGTACTATGCAATTATTGCAAAGAAAGTATCATTTGAAAAATTGAGTGTGAAACATCATCTAAAGAAAGTTAGACCCGCACATACTGGTGGCAGACTTAAAGCTGCTGAATGGGATGAAGTAGAAATGTTGAGTGACCAACCAAATAGAGTTCGGTGCAAATACTGCAGATGTGTATTTTTAAAAAAAATAGAATGAGTGAAACATCATTTAGATTAATAAAATAAAAAATGAGTACAGGCTTGTGGTGATGAAGCGGATGAGCTTACAAATACAGCTACATCAGCAACTCTTCCTCCTACACATTAGAGACAGCAGTTTTGAGAGTAGACCCTCTTCAAGCAAATCATATGAAAGCCTGGCTCATGATGACACTACAATTCACAGTAGTGAGACTTCATTCACTTTAACTGCTTCTGAATCTTCCATACCACTTTTTCATTCTACTCCAGCCAAGAAAACACAAGGTCAGATAATGCCATGTGGTTAGAACAACTGTAGATCACAAAGAACAACTAGATTTGCAAATGGCCAGATTTTTCTTTTCAGCAAATATTCCATTTGTAGTTGTAGAGAATAAAGAATTTATTAAATGGGTCCAAAATTTAAGACCAGGCTATTGTCCTCCAAGCAGAAAAAAATTATCTGATGACTCCCTAATCAAAGTGAATAATGAAGTTGGTACTGGATTCAATGAAAAAAGACTTAGTCAATTCTACTGTAACTTTAATTCAAGATGGTTGGAGCAATGTGTCAAATGATCCAATAATTGCCCATAGTGTTCACAATGGGTGCAAATCCTTTTTAATAACTTTTCAATTTTTCATAATCTTTATTTGCACAATGCATAATTTAAGAATTGTTTTATATAAGTCAGCTTACGTACTTGAAATAATCAACATGCCAAATCATTCTAATTAGCTACAGTTGAACAATGTAGCAATCAGAAAAATTTCAATTTTAAAATAAACATCTCAGAACAAAAACACAAAAACCCAAAAACCCAAAAACCCACTGAAAATTCCAGTGGGTTTTGGGTTTTTGGGTGCCAACCCTGACAAAGCATAACTTCTCACTCATCTTAGAAGATTTTAAGCTTTTTATCACTACAAAGCATTCATTAGAAATAATTTTATTCTATAACATTAACTCGCAGCTTCTGCATTTTCTCTGGCTATGATAGTAGATAATTAAAACTTCAGAAACTAATGCCTTATTTTCAAAGCTATATTTTATTATTCATAAAGTTCTGTATGGTAAGTAAATACAGCATAGGCTAGGTAATGTAACCTAGATTGTATTTTGCCATTATTGGGTAGGGGGATGGGATAGCTCAAAATAGTATTTATCAGGAGGAAGCTCATACAATTATTAAGTACTCTATGGACTACCACAAAAATGAGTGTTACTGAGATTATGCCTAACAACCTAATCTCAGCTGGCTGTCAGTATGTATGTGACTTAAAGGAGGCAACTGAATGAACCAGGGTGACAATTCTGGCAGTAAAGCCAAAAATAATCAAATGGCAAGAAGAGGGAATAGTCAGGATGCCAGACCCAGTAAACTGTCCATGGGTGTGAAAGTGCATACTAATACAATGTTTTTGCATAAAATGATAGTCAGATATCTACACTTTGAGAATCTGGATGGTGCCACTTTGGCACCCTTGGGGAATATTTTTTATTAGATCAACTATCCAAAATGTAGGGTTTTGCTGAGTCTCATTTCTCAAGTTTTTTAGTTTTAAATTTGTGTTTTTTTTTTCTCTTTCGTTAATTAAGTCAATCTAGTCAACAGAGGTGGGGAGTCGGAGTCGGGGCTTTTTTGAAGAGTCGGGAGTCGGTAAAAACGACTGACTCCCGACTCTTTGATTCAATTTCTATATGCCAACAATTTACCAGAATACTACTCTGCCCTAAATAAATATCTTCCTGAACTAATTCTAGATTCACATTTCCACATTTGATTTATTGTTCTGGTAAATCTTAGCAAATGAATTTCATATTTCTATTTTAGGATACTAGGTACCATATAAAAATTAGCAATATATTAATTGTTAATTTAATTAGCCCCTATTAGTAATGAGTCGTGGGCCTAGTAGAAAATCAGCAGTCTTTCAATATTTTAAGCTAAATGAGGATGAAAGTATTTTTATTTGTCAAGTAGAAAAGGATGGTAAAGAGTGTAATGCAAAAATTAGTACTTACACTGGGAAACATGCTAATGCTCCAACTAGAGCCTCACACTTGAAACGCCATCTACGAGACAAACATCCCAATATTTATAAGGTTGTAGATCAGCATAATAAGGAAAGAGTCAGGAGTCGGAGTCGGTTTTTAAAAATACCGACTCAGGAGTCAGTTGTTTTTGGCCGACTCCCCATCCCTGCTAGTCAAACATAGGCAGATACTGTAATTAATGCAAAAGTGCTCAAATCAGTTTAATAGGGCATCTTACTAGAAACAGCTCTGGGCTGGTGTTAAACCCTAGTCCAGTATTTAGCCCTGACAGTCCTGGTTGAACTCAAGAAAAGGGCGAGATCATAGTCCATTACTAAAGCCAGAAGGTATGTTTTTGAAGTCTAGCACTAAGGATCCAGAACTTAAGTACTCCTTCTAGGCAGACAATCCAGTGTTGTGCACGAGTCCAAATTTCTTGAAGCATTGCCAGTGTGTACCCATTTCTTGCAGCTTTGGCTTATAAACCTTTAATTAAGCTATTACATGTGAATTCATTAAGTGCCTATACATTTTTTCTTGTCCAGATAAAGTGGGAAATAAACAAGTGAGAAGAATTCCAGTAAATATAATACTGTCAAAATCTAGAAAATTAAGACTCCTCTACAATTTAAGATAATTATTTAGATTTCAATTGTTTTTGTACATAAATCATCTTTATGCTCATTATCATCACTAACCTTATTAACCCCATCATCATTTAATTTAAGATTAAAGTTTCTTATTGTCTAGAACCTCCAGAAGAAATTGTAAATAATTATTGTTACAGTTTTTTGGTTCAAGTCTAGAAATGGGAGGTTTCAAGTTGTTCTATTAAATCAAGTTATAAATAAAACTGAAAAACCTAAATTTCTAGTTTGCTTTCTATAAAATCATTAAATATCAGTCATGGTACATGATGGGGAGATCAGTTCCATATTTGATCATCACAGGGAATAAGACTGGATAAAAAGTCATAGCTACACTGGAATAAGATTTACTAAATTTGATGATATTTTCAAGTCAAGGGAAAACTCTCTAATTCATTTTCAGTAGCATAGGTCTTGCCTGTACTGTGCTTTTTATTCCTGTTCATTCTTGTTTATCTTAAAGTCCTTTTTCTTCATTTTTCTGCCTAAACACCATTTTCTTGCACCCACTCCTTAACATTCCAGCATATACGTACTGTTTGCTGTCTATTGCTTGAATGCATTGTGGTGATCTTGCTCTTTCTGCTTGACATTTTTGTGAGTGGTCCTTGCTTGCTTGATGTCCAGTGCATTGCTTGAGAAAAGATTTTTGAGTACAGCTTCACCTCCTACCTTCCAGTCGACTCATTTTGCATGTACTTCATGGCTGGCCAGTAGAACTGGATTCCTACCATAGGAAGAACTGTTTCCAGAGTTAAATCCAGGTGGGTTCTCTAGTTTTCCCACAACAATGGCCACTATGAACTCTGTGGTTCTATAAACAAGTCTTTTGTCCTAAAGAAATTGGCTATTTCTAGCAAATCTATTGTTATGGATGAATTAGACATTAATTATGATAAATATTTGGTTGACATCATTTTCATGACCATTTTGGCTTAGGGGAAGCCATCTTGGATTCACTACAGCATGAAAATTGGCAATTATCACACATGAATTTTCATATTTGTTTACATTATTTCTACATTTTCTGTGTTAAAAGAATGTGTCTATTTTACTGGCCTTTACCACTGCTGATAGTCTATTTCTCTTTATTTCTTGTGTTGTCAAGAACTTGTTAGAATAGAAAAGGTGTGGAGAGGAGAATTAACAGTATAATTTCTGCAAGCATTTCAAGGAAGAACATACTAAACTACATTTAGAGCTGAGAAAGAGACTAGAACAAAATCTAGATCTCAAAATATAGCTTCATAACTCATGTGTTTTGTCATATACTTTGCACACAAATATTCAGAGGGAATGTAAGCAAATGGGATCAAAACAACAACAAAAAGAAAAGCCAAACAAGAGGTCTGAATTCAATTCATTTGAATTCCATAAACATTGCCTAAAGATGAGAGACATTTGGATCATTGGAGAGGAGTCGTTCAGGTCAGACTAAGGAAATGAAGGATGAACTCTTGGAAGTTTGTGATGAGAGAGGAGATTCTACAGCTCAAGCAGTATGCATTAGAATCTATGGCATATCAGACCTACATGCCTCTGGTGCACAATACCACTATGACTGTTTCACACAATTTACAGGATGTTGGAATATTGCTGCTGCCTCTTGTGCTACAAAAAGGGTAGAAGAGGAGTGCACACCTACAGATCTTGCCTTTCAGTACATTGTGGATATACTAGACCAGGGGTGGGCAACCTTTTTAAGTGAGCATGCCAAAATCATCAAATCTTTGATGCAAAAGTTAATCTTTACCATTTTTTAGCAGAAAACATTAAGTTAAAATATAAAACTCAGCGAAGAATTTGGATATTTATTTATTTTAATTTTTTTTAAGGTGAGCCCGGGGAATCGCGTGCCAGAAAAAAATCATTGGCGTGCCAAGGGTTGCCCACGCCTGCACTAGACAATGATGCCTCTAGAATATGGAACTCTGTTGAGATCCATGATTTGTACTGAGAACATACAAGGTGCTCCAGACCACAACCTACCAAGTGCTAGTGAGGCCAGAATCAAGTTATTTATACTACTATATACTTCCAACTTTCCTTTATCTCATGGGTGAGTCAGGGAGCAGATTGTGGACCTGAACATATGGTCAAAATCAATCAAATATCATTATTAGTCCAAAAGTTATGACATTTTGCAAGTTGGCAAACTTTAACTACATTTTTCTTCATTTTTAATTTTGGCACTTGGCAGCTTGTGGTCTGGAGTGCCTCATATACGGGTCATTCCATGTCAGTTCAACAGCGAAAAAATGTGACCATCACCAATTTTTAAAAAATTAGCACACTTACAGATCTCTGTGAGAAAAACAGAATGACGCTTGTTTCAACACTCTAGGTCATATGGTTCCGGAGATATGGCCCTTCGAATTTTGTAAAAAAAGGTCAATTTCCAAGGTCATACCCTATTTCAACATGAAATATCTCAGCTCCTATTGCACTTCCAGAGACCATTTAAACACTATTTTAAAGCTTTTAAGCAGATCTACAACTTTGTTTCTATTCATATTTTACCTCAGTGGTAAAAAAAAAAAGTTGATCTTATTTTTGACCTTTGTCCTTGTGTAGGTCATTTGATGTCACAACCAATTTTTTTCTCCTTTCACCCAATTTTGGGTACACATGTCTACCTTAACATAAAACAAGATTTTTAGTGTTGATTAAGTTAGTATAGATGCTACAGCCATTTCAGTGGACCATACCCATCTCCATTTTGACCAAGTACCTTTTTCCACCAAACTTTGGAGCATCGTATCTTTGGAACTGTTTGAGCTAGAGTGTTGAGAAAAATACCATTAGATTTTTTTTACTGATATATATAATGTCTGCTAATTTTCAAAAAAATTGGTAATTATCTAACCTAACCTAACCTAACCTAACCTAACCTAACCTAACCTAACCTAACCCAGTTATTTGGTCAAATAAGTATCTGGCCATATTATAAAATTTTTTTTTTTGGTATATTTCAGAATTATATAATACCGTAGTTAATTTAAATTACATAATTAATTTATATAGACATTCAAAAGTGTGAAGAACTTTGAACCTGCTATCCTGTTTACTAGGCTAAAGGTACTACCCTATAGAATAAGTTCAGTTTTAAGAGTTAGAGGAGTTTTAATAGAATTACTTAACTTTGTGTATTTATTCATTGTGTACAACAGTATGTACCCATGTGAAAATAAGCTTATTTAAACCTTGGAGCAAGGATTTTTTTGGCATCTGTATTTATTCCAATCTGTAAATCAAACTGCACATTTTTCTTGTTGTAGACCTCTGAAACAAGATCAGTAGGTCCCAAATTTTATTTGTGCCATCTAAGCAAAAATAGCTTTTAACAGGGTTGGATACAATGAATAATTATAATTGTATTTTTAATTAATTGATCCTAATTTCCATTAATTGTAATTGATTCAAAATAAAATAAAAATAAAGGTAATTGTAATTGATTTTTGAGCTATAACTGATGTAATTGATCAATTAATGTCAATTGTTAAAAATTATACCCCTAGATCTGGCAGTCATACATCATCCAATGAAAATAAACCTTTGATAGTTTATTTAGTTATACTTAGATATAGATTTATTTTAGATATATATTTAGATATATATAATAGATAGTTATATTTGTGTAATTGTAATTAATTCAGACAAAATGAGTTGTAATTGCAATTGATCTTGAAATTGTGAAGTACAATACTAATTAATTTGAAGAAAAATAAAAAAAATTGTAATTGTTTCCATTTTGTGTAGTTGAACCCAACCCTGGCTTTTAAGCTACATATGTTTTTTTTCTTTTTAGATAAACATGCATTTCAGCAGTTTGAATATGGGCAGGTTCTGTTGTGACCCATTTAAAAAGCACAAAGGAAAAGTGAAAAAAGGCATTCGTGCATTGACTAAAAATTTGATTGATCAAAATTCTGAATTGAAACTAACAAATAATCATAAAGCATGTGCAACCTGTCAAAATATACTAGCAAATCGTCCATCCCCAATGCCTGAATATGAACCACTTGAAAAATCACCATCCACCTCATCAAGTGCCCCATCTGAGCTAGAAACCGTTGGAGATGTAGTTGAAATGCAGTATGAGCTTAGTAAATTCAATGCTTCATTGGCCACACTTGAGACCCCAATAAAACCATGTAAACTCTCTGACAGCACTGGTTACGCAAAGAGAAAGTTGAGGAAAGTAGGAGTTGTGAAAAGAAAGCTTGAACTTGCAACTAAACAACCAATTTCATGCAGTGACTCAGATGATACAGAACTGGAAATTCAACAACTAAGAGAGAAATTTAATCAAGTGACAAGTCAAAGTGAAAAACTGACAATTCTTACTATCCTACCAAAAAGATGGACACAAGTAAAGATCAGAGAAGAATTTAAGTGCTCAGATTACATGGCTAGGCAAGCAGAGAGTTTGGTGAGAGAGAAGGGAGTGCTTTCAACTCCTAATCCACATTTGGGGAAATGCCTGAATAGTGAAACTGCTGCCAAAGTAATTGACTTCTATCATTCGCTAGATGTGAGTAGATAAATGCCAGGGTTGAAAGACTATGTTTCTGTAAAAGGAGCTGATGGTAGGCGGGAAAGAAAACAAAAATCGCTAATCTTATGCAACCTAAAAGAAGCATTTGAGCTTTTTAAAACAAACCATCCAACAATTAAAGTAGGATTTTCAAAATTTGCAGAGATTCAGCCAAAAGAATGTGTGTTGCCAGGTGCCAGTGGAACACATTCTGTCTGCATTTGCACTAAGCAATGTAACAATAATGGCTTCCATAAAATATATTGTAAATACCTAATAACTGCCTTTTTTTAAATATCAGGTCATTCCATACGTAATGTCATTTTTTAGATCGGAATTTGAAGAACAAAAAAAAATAAACTTTTTAATCTAGTATATATTTTCCATTGGAATCAATGACACTCTGCCAACATCCTACAAGCTTTTCAATGCCATGTTTCAGTTTTGAGGCAAAAAACATAAAGACTGGTGTGCAGGTCATCTAAAGAAGTATACTGTTTCTTGTCAAGATAGTTTTGCAGACTCTTGAAGAGATGATAATCTGAAGGCGCAAGGTCTGGAGAATATGGAGGATGTGGAAGTTTTTCCCACCCAAGCTCCTCAACTTTTGCAGAAGTGATCCGAGCAGTATGAGGATGTGCGTTGTCGTGGAAGAACACAATTCCTTTCCGATTAATGAAAGGTCTTTTTTTCTTTTAGTGCAGTGTTCAATCGATCCAGTTGTTGACAGTAGACTTGAGCGGCAATTGTTTGGTTGTGTGGTAAGGTTTCAAAGTGTATTACACCACCTTTATCCCACCAAACACTAAGCAACACCTTCCGAGGGTGAAGATTTGGTTTTGGCTGTGGTGTCGCTGGTTCTCCAGCACAAACCCACTGTCAACGGCGCTTAACATTCTGGTACAGTATCCACTTTTCATCACCAATCACTAAACAGTGCAAAAATGGATCTTGGAGTTCACAGGAATAGAGAGCTGTGCTAGTGTTTACCCACACCCTCAGATTGTCAACTGACAATTCATGTGGCACCCATTTTCCTAACTTAGGCACTTTCCCAAGTTGTTGCAAATGTCGATTGATGGTGGATGGGGATGAATTGAGTTTCTGGGCCAATTCTTCGACAGTTGTTGAACAGTCTTCTTCAAGTGCGGCTAACAGCAGGTCATCATCAAACTCAGCAGGGCATCCAGAGCGTGCTGCATCTGTCAAACAGCAGTCACCATTCCTAAACTTTTGAAACCATCTTTGACATTTCCTCACTTGCAGAATATCGTTGCCATAAACGTCCTGAATGTTTCGCGTTGCTTCAGTAGCACTATTCCCTTTTTTGAACTTGTAAAGCATTATATGCCTGATATGCTCTTCTGATACCACCATGTTTATGAGGGGTTCACATAAAGCAAAATACACATCTTCACTGGTCAAGGTCTGTAAAGTATGTAGCAAAACACAATAGATCTCCTCTTAGATATAACCTTCATAAAATTTATGCTTAAACCAGAGTAGGACTAGTTTAAACTTAATCTATCGTAAAAAATGACATTACTTATGGGATGACCTGATATAAAGTTATGTTGATGCCTCTTTTTTCATGGTTTCACCCAGCTAGACAAGAATCGGTTCTTATAACTCAATTAGTAAAAATAAAGGAATAGGTTATTTTAATATACATATTAAAAGGCAAATTGTCTTAAAAATAGCAGACATTATAGATCTCAGTGAGACAAATCTAATGGTACTTTTCTCAACACACTAGCTCAAACAGTTCCAAACAGCACTCCAAAGTTTGGTGGAAAAAGGTACTTGGTCAAAATGGAAGTAGGTATGGTCCACTGAAATGGCTGTAGCATCTATACTAACTTAATCAACAATAAAAATCTTGTTTTAGGTTAAGGTAGACATGTGTACCCAAAATTGGGTGAAAGGAGAAAAAAATCAGTTGTGACAACAAATGGCCTACACAAGGTCAAAAATAAGATCAACTTTTTTTTTACCACTGAGGTAAAATATGAATAGAAACAAAATGCAAAAAACTTCACTTTTTTCTACGTGAAGGTCAAAATATGAAAATAAAAATCCACTCTAATAAACAGAGTTTATTTCCACAACAGTTTCGACGCCCACTGGCATCCTCCTCAGGATGCCAGTGGGCGTTGAAACTGTTGTGGAAATAAACTATCTATTAGAGTGGGTTTTTATTTTAATAGAAACAAAGTTGTAGATCTGCTTAAAAGCTTTAAAATAGTGTTTAAATGGTATCTGTAAATGCAATAGGAGCTGAGATATTTCATGTTGAAATATGGTATGACCTTGGAAATTGATTTGTTTTACAAAATTTGAATGGCCATATCTCCAGAACCATATGACCTAGAGTGCTGAAACAAGTGCCATTCTGTTTTTCTCACCAAGATCTATAAGTGTGCCAATTTTTTAAAAAAATTGGTGATGGTCACATTTTTCGACCCAAAATTCTGTTGAACTGACATGGAATGACCCATACACTAGTCTGATTGTGCCATCAAAAAGCCATGCATTTCAAAGTCTGAGGAGATTGTGCACAGCATTAAATCAACTGATCACAAAGAACAAAAAGCTAATGAAAAGAATTGAAGAACATTTTGGTACTAGTCTTGTTGTGTTGCATGTAAAGGAATGTGCAATATGATTTTATTCAGGAAACATTTACCAGACACATTTAACTTATACAAACCAATGATGATGAGATGATGACTTAGTGACAGAGTTGAGACAAACCATTTCTGAGGAAGTACAGTCCAAGTTTAGAAAGAAAATACATACAAGTTGAATGATTTCACAAAGGAAAAGGCTATTCAGGATTGCAATGAAACGCTTCTCAGTTTAATTTCCAATCTCATGTCTACAAGTGAAATTACAAGGAAATCCCTGTCATTGACTCAGGCAATACAGGCACTTGGCATCAAGGAACTTTAATCAGACTACACTAGGCTTAGCACTACAAATTCATCATCATTCCAGATCAAATCACTGACATTCTCCATGATAATGGCTTCACTTCTAGCTATGATGAGTCAGAAGATTCAGAAAATCAGCAGCAGTAAAGGCAGCTGAAGAAAATTTCCAATTTCAGGGTCTTCCAACACCCGTTTCTGGAACTCCATTCATTGCTCCTCCTAATCTCTTGCAAACTCCTGCATGCAGTTGTAAATCCAAATCACCATGCTCCAGCCACAAATGTAGTTGTCGAGCAAGTGGTTTATCATATACTACATACTGTAAATGTGGAGCAGATGGGATCTGTGAAAATGAACACGCAAAACAATATGCTGATTTGGAGGATCAGGATAATGTATCGGTGTTATAATGTGTAATTGCGATTTACTTGTAAAGTAATTGTACCTAGTTAATGGTGGCAGCTTTGTTGTAACTATGTAGTTGTAGCTTTGCCTTTAATTGTGGTGTTCATATGTAATTTATAACAGTATGTAATGTCAGTATGAGAAGTCAAAGATGGCTTCCACAGATAAGTTTTGCCATGAATAAAATGCTAGTTGTTTTTTTGTACCAACTTTTAATCTTTTTAAGCTAAAAACATCAGCTCAGAAAAATATATGAGCAATTTTCAAAGCACTACAAAGAGTAAGAACTCACATAAGGCATTTCATAGCAGCCACCTTGGATTTGACCTAAAAAAAAAAAAAATCCCCTGAGTGCCAAAGTGCACCTTTCAGATTCTTAAAATAGAGGTACTTGACTATCATTTTATGAAAAACATTGCATTAGTACACATTCACACCCAAACTGGCCAGGAACCTGATTATGAAGGAGGTACTCAGCAGGGCTGGGAAAAAACCCAGGGTTTAAGAAAAAAAAAAAAAAAAAAACCTTATTTTATGGGGTTTTGGGTTTTTTGTTTACTTATACATTTTCAATATAAATAATATACATAATGGATTAGTAATTCTATTATTTCATACAATATGGTTTTGAAGAATTATGAATAGGGTAGTTACAGTAATAGCTGGTATTAAAATTTTATATAATATACCTTAGACCTAAGGTTAAGAAAGTTATTTAGAATTCTAGGGTTTTGTACATAAATCATCTTTATATGCTCATTATCATGTTCTAACCTTATTAACCCCATCGTCATTTAATTTAAGATTAAAGTTTCTTATTGTCTAGAACCTCCAGAAGAAATTGTAAATAATTAGTTAAAGTTTTTTTTTTATACATTCTAAACCCGACTAATTATATATATACACATGTGCCATATGGCAGATGACATTGATATGATAATGAAAAATGAAGATATTTACAGATGATGCAAATTAATATTACTAGTTTTGGAAAGAATCCTATTGTCTGAGGCTCAATGATTTTCAGTTTGAAAAACTATCAATCAGTGTCTACTTAGGCTTGGTCATTTCTTGGAGTCGAGTTTGGTATGGGAGGAGTGCTGAATTGATGATGCTGTATGTTGTGTAGGCTAGGCTCTGCCATGGATGGGATCCCTTTCCATGATTTTGATGGCACATTCAATGAGCGCCAACATCTCCTTTAATTCTGCAGCTGGAAGATCTTTGATGTTGGTCAGTATCTTGATCAGTGGGGCAAATCTCAGTTAGTGGATGAATGGTTCTTTATCAGTTATCAAAATCCTTGGATAGCAGGGGTCCACTGTATAGATTGGGAATGCCACACAGTAAGAGGACCAAAGAATGCCCCTGAAAATAATTTCTTGGAAGTATTGGAAGAAAATTTTTTGAAGCAGCCTGTAGAGAAGGTAACTAGGGTAAGAGGTGTGGACAGACCAAGTGTGCTGGATCTAGTTATCAAGGATAATACTAATTGCATTGAGAACTTAGAAATACTTGATCCAACAGGTAAAAGTGATTATGGAGTGATAAAGTTTGATTACTTGTACCACATAAACAGTAGAGAGGAGTATGGTAACACTAGGTGTATACCGGTATATAATTATTTTAGAAGTGATTATAGTGGTCTGAAAAGATATGTTTCTGAAATCAAATGGAGGGAAATATTGCAGAATAAAGATGCAGACATCATGTGGAAACAAATTGAGGACAAAATTAAGTATAGAATGGGATACATTCATAACAAAAATCAAAGGCAGCAGAAAACCATTGTGGTTTACTAAACAAGCTGGAAAAAAACAAAAATATTTTGCATAGAAGAGATATTTGGAGAGAAATTCATCAGCCAGATACAGGGAATATATAAGGGAAAGAAACAAAGCTCAAAAAGGACTATGAACTAAAACTTTTTAGAGAAGCAAAGAATAATCCTAAGGCTATATTTAAATATGTGAATGATGATAAAAGTGTAAGAGACCATATAAATAAAATAAAATTACCAAATGGTAATTTAACCAAAAATAACACAGAAGCTGACAATAAATTGAACAGATTTTTTCCAGTCAGTATTTGTAGATGAAAATAAGCTAGATATTAGGGATGTACCAATATATCGGTAGATTTTTATCCATATCAGTATTAGCCGATATTTCAAAAGAACAATTTTTCCAAAATTATGAGACTATTTAGATGATGAAATTTCCAATATTTTATTGTTTTATCACTTCACGTAACTTGATATTTTTTCACAAGAGTTAAGTTTCATGTAAAAATAGCAGCTGCTCTGTATGTTCAGGAGAGAGCCAATTTCTAGCAGCACTGGCAATGTTTACAAGTGTAAATCCTTTGAGAAATAGGTATAAAGCCTAGAAAACCAAAAAACTATCTTGTAGTCATACCTCATAATATTAACTCAGCTAGCTGGTTAAAAACACATTTACTAAGCCCAACATAGGCCTGCAGTCCAATTGTATAACAAACAAAACTAAGACATAGAATGCAGTGTTACCATCTTTAATAAAAAGGATTATTGCTTTGTTGCCAAATTTTCAACACACAAAATAAATTATGAATACTGTATGTTACAAAAATATAACAAACTAATAAACCCTAGCTAGATATCGGTATCGGTTATTGGCTGATACCATTTTTAATTATTGGTATCAGTATCTGTTATTGGCTAAAAAGCGATATCAGTACATCCCTAGTAGATATACATTTTAACAATTTTTCCATTTGATATATATACAGGGTGGGGCACGGGAATCAAGTGTTTTTTGAATAGCTAGTAATCGGCCATTAGGAATGGGAGGGGCGTGCGGTAGGTAGCATTCCATTCCTGGGTTCATAGCATTTAACTTTAACTAACACTCACCTTTATCTTTCAGGTGCCATCATGGAGCAGTGGACGTTAGAACACCGCATGTTCGCGTATGATCATTTTGTTAGGAGTGGCGAGTCAGTGACAGCAGTTCAGCGTGCGTTTCGCCGCAGATTCAACATTCATCGAAATGACTCTGTTCCCTCTCGTGACACAATCTTACATTGGGTTAACAATCTTCGAACAGGAGGCTCAATAATGAAAACAAAACCGAAGGGGCCGCAACGCACTGTGCGTACTCCAGAGAACGTTGAAAGGGTCAGACAAGCGATGTTGCAAAGCCCAGGCCACTCTGCTCGGAGACATTCAGCTGCACTCGGAATCAGCAATCGTACTGTTAGACGGATTTTGCATGAAGAATTACATTTTCACCCATACAAGTTAGCGATGGTGCAGGAATTGAATGTAAACGATTGCCCCCAATGACTGAATTTTGCACAGGAAATGCTTGCACTTTATGAGCAGAATGAAAACACGATGGTGGTAATGAGTGATGAAGCCCATTTCCACCTTAATGGGGCCGTCAACAATCAAAACTGTCGGTATTGGGCTGCTGAAAATCCGCGACAACTCCATGAAAAACTGCTGCATAGCCCTAAGGTTACAGTTTGGTGCGCGGTGGGAAAGTTTGGCGTCATCAGTCCCTATTTCTTCGAACAAAATGGGGTTACCATTACCATAACATCTGGGCGTTACATTGAGATGGTGAACACCTTTTTCATCCCTGAGTTACGAAGAAGGCGTATTGCTCATCGACATTTGTGGTTTCAGCAAGATGGGGCCACGCCACACACCGCCAGAGCGTCAATGGCTGTTCTTAGCCCCCTGTTTCCCAACCATCTCATTTCGAGATTTGGTGACATTGCATGGCCCCCTCGGTCCCCTGACTTGTCCACATGTGACTTCTTTCTATGGGGGTACCTCAAGTCACGTGTCTACGAGGACAAGCCCCGTACATTAGATGCATTGAAGGAAGCGATCCGTCAACAAATCATCCAAATCAACAGAGACCTGCTGGGAAGAGTGGAGGCCAATTTTCGTAAACGCCTTCAACAATGCGTCGACGGCCAAGGACATCATATGCCAGATATAATTTTCGGTACATGATTATTATGACATGAAATGCTATGTTCTTACGAATGTTGTTCTACCAATATATTTTCTTTACAAAAATAAATATCATTTTCCTGATTATTCCAAAAACACTTGGTTCCCGTGCCCCACCCTGTATATATATATATATATATATATGGAGATGGTATTTCAGAACTTTTTGTCACCAAGACAGAAGAGCATGCAGAAGAATTAATAGAGATAAATATAGACAGGCAAAAGATAACAAAAAATTAGGAAATTAAGCGAATATAAAATCCCAGATTCAGATAATATACACCCAAAAGTCATCAAAGAACTGAGTTACTGTAACACTAGATAGTATTTAATGAATCACTTCAAAAGTCACAAGTACCAAATAGTTGGAAAGAAGCAAACATGTGCCCAATATTTAAGAATGGGAGTAGATTTGAGTCAAGAAATTACAGACTAGTTAGTCTAACAAGTTTTTGTGTAAAATAACACTGGGTAACAAAACTTGAAAAATTTTCTATTTATTGTGATTTTTCTGTCGTTTCTTAATGATTTCAGGGTGCTGATTCAAAAAATGATATTGGTTTTGCTCTATCATCAACCATTTCAAAAATATAGGTTATCACACTTTTCATATGGCAAAGTATTTAAAGAAGGCTAACAAATATTTTCTGAAAATAAAAACACTATTGGAAATTAATGTTTATTGAGCCAAAATTGTTTGACAAAGGATACAATATATATCATGAGAAGAACCGATAAGAGAATAACAAGCCTCGTTATGCAGTGCACATTCCTTAAAAATGCACTGAAGAACGCAACTTCCGCGTATGAACATTCTTATCCTTTCTGATCAGTGACCATACGTAGTCTCCCATCATGGAAGCATCCCAATGGCCCTGGTACCTTTTCTCCATCGTTTGAATATCTTGATGGAATCTTTCGCCATGTTCTTCACTCGCATTGCCCAGGTTATCACGAAAAAAGTCTAGATGTGAATGCAGATAGTGTAATTTTAAAGACATACGGCACCCCATTTTGCCATAGCACTTAATCAAGTTTGACACTAACTCCTTATAGTTTGGTGCTTTATAGTTGCCTAAAAACCCACGAACCACATCACAGAAAGCACACCAAGCCTCTTTTTCTATCAGTCATCTTAGCTTCAAGGTTCTTTGAATTCAACAGTGCCTTGACTTGTGGTCCTACAAAGATGCCAGCCTTGACTTTGGCCTCAGGGAGTTTAGGGAACATGACCCGAATCTGTTGGAAAACTTCCCCTCCAAAATCTAACGCAGTTACAAACTGCTTAATTAGACCCAACTTAATATGGAGAGGTGGTAGCAGAACTATGTCAGGCTTCACAAGAGGTTCCCTGAGTACATTGTACTTTCCTGGTTGCAGTCCTTCACATGGAGGCCACTGAACTGTTTTATAGTGCTCAGTTGAAGCCCTGCTATCCTACAGGCAAAGAAAACAGGAATATTTAGTAAACCCTCCTTGTAAACCTAACATGAAACCAATCATTTTGAAGTCACCACACACGTCCCAGTTATATTGTTCATACCTGATTTGAGTGAACAGTTGTTTGACATTTTCATAGTCCTCTTTCATTTGAAGAGAATGTGCAACTGGTATAGATGGATATTTGTTCCCATTGTGGAGTAGGACAGCTTTTAAACTCCGAGTTGAACTGTCAATAAACAGGCGCCACTCTGAGGGTATATGTGTTAACCCAATAGCTGTGAATAGACCATTAACCTTGCTGCAATAACAGAGAAAGCCATTGACATCATAGAACCTTGCAAACTCTTCATGCCACTTTCAGTATACAGTGCTCTTGCAGTCTTCTCCAAGCAAATTCCACTCTTTGAGTCTTGAGGCCAGAAGCTCAGACCCTGATTTCATCAGACCCAAATCTCTAATTAAGTCATCCAATTCCCTCTGATTTGGAAAGTGAGGGTTTGTACTGAAAGTTACTGTATATTCTTCATCATGACTGTCCTCACCAACCAACATCTCAGATGAGCTAGCTGCATCCTCATTTTCAACCTGCAAAGCAAAGAAACAAAATATAGGCATAGCTATATATGTAGAAGAGCATCAGCACTAAGAAAAATCGACACAATGACCCACAGTCTGTAAATACAGAAGGTAAAGTAATGGATAGATGCCTGTTCTGGTGGACGTGGTATTGGAAGACCTTCGCCATGTGTGGTACAGGAGCTATGGACGACGCTATGCTTGGATACTGAAGAGTCTGCCTTCCTTTAACTTTCCTGTACTTAGAAACATCTACCATGCAGTAGTAGCAATCATCGTGGTGGCTCTTTGGTTCTCTCCATATTCTGGGTACAGCAAAGGGCATTGCCTTGCGTACTCCCTGCAGCCACCCTTCAAGTGTGGAGTGGCAGCTTCCACATGGGGGTGCCCAGGGCTTATCTTGGTCACCCATAGGCATACCAAAATAGAGCCGATACATGATCCAGAACTTGGTGCCTTTCACAATCTTGCGTGATACTTGCTTGGGGCCTATGTAATACCCACAAACATAGCAGAATATATCCTGCAAGTGTTTACAAGCTCTAGTTGCCACTCTCTTTACCAAACTGTACTACATTAATCATAACCTGCAGATATAGAGAGAAGAGTTATTAAATCTGCAACAGATTACAGATTCCAGAAAAAAGATGTATTCACAACACTGAAATAATGTTCGCAATAAAAAAGGATCGATAACACTCAAATTGTCAGCACAGAGAAGCATAGAAACACAGTACCTCAGTGCTGGTAGCCATCAGACAAACAACCTGCTTTCTTTGTGTGCTCACACTTACTGACTTCTCAGACTCTGCGCTCTTCTTTATATAGCACAGTGGAAGTTTCGGGCAATTTCTAGAGCAAGAAACTGTCAACGAACATCCAGACTGTTCTCAACAATTCCTGATTATTCTGATATTGCTGCGCCTATAACAACATTATACTGGTAAAACATGAAAAATAGATTATCTCTGAAACCATTGATGATACACACAAACCAAAGCCAGATTTGGACTCAGCACCCACAAATGCATATAAAAACAAAAAATTCTATATAAACAGAATCACTGTTACACAGTGTAATGGAAAGTATCATCAGGGATACACTGGTAAAATCTCTTGAAGAAAATAACATTCTTGCTAAGAAACAACATGGATTTAGGAAGGGCAAATCTTGTTTAACTAAACTTTTGGAGTCATTAAACAACTGGATAGACATGTTTGATAAGAATATACCATTTGATATAATATGTATATTAGGGTGTCCTTTAAAAATCAAAGTTGGAAATCTCTACCTCTAACCCCATTAATGTAGCTATTCCATTTATGAAAAAACACACTGCGAAATTAACTTGCAATCGGATAATATTTAGGGGTGGCCCACTCAGGTCGAAGTTATCTTAATGCACAAGTCAATTAACATTGAACTATATAGTATATACCAGGGGTGGCCAAGTTTCCTGGACCCAAGAGCCACATATGACATTTTTCAGATGTATGAGAGCTGCAAAATATTTTAAAAAGAATTTAATTATTAAAAACATATACATATAGTTATATTCACATTATTAAATTGTTTAATTACTGCTTGTAGAAGGCTTAGTTTGGGTCTTCATTTTGGCTATTAATGATTTAAAGTCTGGCTGATGTGATGTTAAGGCAGTATGAAGAAGCTCAGTCAGGTGTTCATTAGTGAGGGCAGCACAATGTTTTGACTTTACAAACTTCATTACCAAGAAGAGTGCTTCACAGCAATAAGTTGTCCCAAAAACTGAGATAAGTCAGAAACTGGTTTTCCTGAGGTGAGGATACTTTGTCTCTGGTACTTGCTTCCAAAACTCAACTGCAGATAAGCTTTTATGTATCAACTTTAAACTCTCACCCTCCTGTAGCTCCAAAAGTTCTGTTTATATTGAAGCAGCTTCCATAACAAAAGGTGTGGTAACAGGACAGCCATCATTGACAACATCAATCAGGAAAGGATTTAAAAGAAATTCGAAGCATGGTTTTAGCTTCTTTAGTTCATCAAACCTGAACTGAAAATCATCAATTAGTCCTTTTAATTTACCTTTGTATTCCTCCAATTTACTATCTTTTATTTCAATATCAGGAAGTGTGTTTGTTCAGTTTTTCGGGTCGGGAAAGTGGTCAAATTTTTTTGTTACTAGATCTTTTTTGGACGAGCTTTATTTTATTCTAGAAACTGAAAACTGTCTGTGTAAGGTCAGAAATGACCTTATCCTTTCCCTGAAGTGCCAAATTTAGATTTTGAAGGTGTTGATTTACATCAGTAAAAAACATCAGATCCTGCACCCATTCATGATGATCTAGTTGTGGGCATGACTTTCCCTTTTCTTTCAAGAAATCAATGATAGGCTCCAACAGTGCAACAAACCTATTCAGGAGATTATTAGTTGATAACCACCTTACAATACAGTGGAATGAAAAGTCATCTGGCTTATCTTGAAGATCCAGCTCCTCAATAAAATTTCTAAATGCTCTGCATTTTGCATTTGAATAAATGAAATTCACAATTTCTAGAACACATTTCATAACAGTGTCATACCTAAAGTACTTGCTTACCAAATGACCACAGTGAATGATAGTGAATAAAGAGAGACACAGGATACTTGGGATCGTGTGTCAAGAGCCCAACTAGGCCTACATTTTGTCCTACCATAACTGGTGCTCCATCTGTTGCAACACTGACAAGTTTATTCAATAGTACTTGAGCATTTGATAATGCCTCGTCAAGTGTGTTCTTTATGTCAACCCCTCTGGTGGTTTCTCTTAGGGTCATTAAATCCGAGAGTTGTTCTTTCACATTTCCATCACCAGTAACATAACGAACAAATATCGCCAGTTGAGGGTTAGCTATCTTTAATATCTGTGGATTCATTGAGGGTCAAACTGAATGCAACAGAATTCTTCAAATCATTCTGCTACAAGCATGTAATTTCAGCACTGATCTGGGAAATATGTCTCTCTGTAGTGCAGTAGGAAATAGAAATACTTGCTATTTCTTCTCAAAGCTGTGTGTTATCTGGAGTGAGAATTGCGGTAACATTGGCAATATTCTTCTTCACAAATTCTCCACTACTGTAGGGAAGTTGAGCATGAGCAATATTCTATGCCATAACAAAACTAGCTTCAGTAGTTAACACTAGAACAGCGAAGCGGTCATTTTGACCGCTTTTTCCAAATTTAATTAGCATATCTTGCTTAATTCGGATTAGTTCGCCGTCATATTCCATGAATGCCTTCACTACGCCAATAACCTTTTTGTGGTATAATATGATTCAATATATCTAATTATTTCACAAGATATTCAGCGATATTACTATAACAGCGAAATGGTCACTTTGACCGTTTCTCATAAAAGCAATACAGGAGTGCTGTAAAGACTTGTCATAACATGTTCAATCTCGCTGTATGTTGTTGACAACAACACACAGCGGTTCAGTGTGTGTTGCGCTTCCAAGCTGCAAGCATGTGTGCAAACCCCTCTCTTTCAAATGAAGAAATTCTTCGATGTTTGCAAGCAATTTCAGAATCAAACTCAGAAGGAAATGATATATCATTGGACAGTGATGATGGTGAAGATGATTATATTCCTCAGGCAGAAAGTTCATCATCTGAGTCAAATGAAGAAAGTGATGACCAGGCACAAACTGATTCAGCTAATAAAACGTTCAATGCTGGTCATGTTGCGGGTGAGTACAATAAATATTTACATCTTTGTCAGTTTCAGTATGGCGATTCGTGCATAAGTTTATTGATGATGATTAGCAATGATTTCGTGTCATATTGTAGAACCATTATGGTTATATATATAAATATTATAATAGCACAGGCCCGTAGCCACTGGGGGGGGGGGGGGGGGGGGGGGGGGGAAGAGGGGGCAAAGCCCCCCTGTAAAACATTCTGCCCCCCCCCTGAAAAAACTCGGCACTTTTCACCACTGTTTGCCGAATTGAATTAGAACCATATATATATCTTTATATATATATATATATATATATATTCCTTCATTGTCCCCCCTATCAATTTCTCCGCCCCTCCTACTCATTCGGTCTGGCTACGGGCCTGTAATAGCAACTTACCATTGTGCTTTATTAAGTTGCAGGAAAGATGGGAGGCTTTATGGGAAGAAAAAAGCGATGCGAAACTCCTACTTTGATTGAAGTTGGTTCAGTTTTAACGGCGAAGGATGGCACAGAATGGGAGGTTATTGAACAAGGCAACAGAAATGAGGGAAAAACCCGATCACAGAATATTGTACGTGAAGAACCTGGCCCCACAGTTTATGCCAAACGACAAATTGCTGAAAATGATTTTTTGAGTGCTTTTAGATTGCTAATTGATGATTTTATTTTGAAACATATACAAAAGTGTACTCAAGCAGAAGCTCATAGACGATTGAAAACTACTTCATGGACTGTGTCACTGGAAGAAATTATGGCTACTATTGGCATCATGTTTGCTCGAGGAATATTGGCCAAGGGGCAACCTGCTGATGATCTCTGGTCAAAAGAGTGGGGACCTCCTTTCTTTCGTGAAACAATGGCACGAGATCGCTTTCGAGAAATTATGAGATACCTCCGTTTTGACATGAAGTCTAACAGATCTGAAAGGCTGAAAACGGACAAATTTGCACTGACATCTCAAGTTTGGAATCGGTTCACCCAAAATTGCATTGCTTGCTACAGACCAAGCGAATATATAACTGTTGATGAACAGTTATTCCCCACTAAAGCAAGGTGCCCTTTTACCCAGTACATTGCCACTAAGCCAGACAAATTTGGTATAAAATTTTGGATAGCTGCTGATACCAAGTCAAAATACTTCTTGAACGGATTCCCATACCTTGGTAAAGATGCAAAGCGCCCATCAAACCAACCGCTTTCAGAATATGTAGTTCTTCAACTTGTCGAACCATACCTTGGCAAAGGAAGAAGCATTACGACTGACAACTTTTTTACTTCAGAGTTTATGTCGTAAATTACAACACAAAAATACTACCCTTGTTGGGACAATGAATCGTGCCCGAAAAGAAGTGCCAATTGCCATCAAGAATTTGCGAGACAAAAGGTTCAACACTCATGTTTTGAAAAATAACCAAGCAACGCTAACTGTCTATCAATGCAAACCAAATAAAAATGTGATTCTTCTGAGCAGCGTGCATAGCTGTGTTCAAGTTGAAGATAATGCAAAAAGAACCCCTGAAACTGTGACTTACTACAATTCAACAAAATATGGAGTAGATATAGTTGATCAGATGGCTCGCAAATACAGCACTAAAGCTGGTTCAAGAAGGTGGCCCATTCATGTTTTCTATAATATGTTGGACCTCGCTGGAATCAATGCAGCTGTTCTCTATAGGGAAGTTACTGGTAAGAACATTACTCGTCGCAACTTTCTTCTGCAGCTAGCATTACAATTATGACAGGGTTTTAAAAAGAGTGACGCAGAGCAGGATATCAGTGAAGACGACACTGCAGAGACAGATGTGATATTGTCCCAGAAAAGAAAACAATGCCAAGTGCAAATGTGCAAGCAAAATAAAACTTGTGAAATTTGTCACAAATGTAAAAAAAAAGGTATGTGGATCATGCACAAGCCACGTAATCAAGAAAATCATTTGCAAGAAGTGTTCTTCAACATAGAAAAGCACAGAAATAAAAACTAGGATTTATTAGTAAGATGAAAAAAGGATTATTATTTTGCGAAGTTAACCCTAAAGTTTTATTAATTTATAAGCGTAATTGGTTTTATCGTATATGGTTATAAATAAATACCGTTTATTTACTTCAAATAAAATTAAATACCTGTAAAAAGTATAATTTTCCTTCGATAAATACAAATGTAAACGTAAATTTAAAATAATATTAGGTGGCGGTCAATTTGACCGCCTCTCACTGTTATGGGTATGCAAAAATTTCCGCTGTTCTAGTGTTAAGTCAGCTGTCTTACACAATGATGAAAGTACAGTTTGCTGGGCAACTAGGCTAGATTTCAACATTGTTAACTTAGTCTTCCGCAATTCTGATTTGGGAGGAAATTCAGCAATAAAATTTTTGTGGTTAGTTTCATGATGACACTAAGTTACTGGCTTTAAAGTGATTGAGTGCCACGTGGCAGATAAGAGACACATGTTTCCCACCCTTAACAGTAAAAGCAAAGCTCTCCTCCCACTCCTGTTTAAAAACTCTATTTTGTCTTTTATGGTAAATATAATAAAAACCAAAATTGTCTCGCGAGCCGCAGTTAACAATCTCGAGAGCCACATGCAGCTCACGAGCCGGGGTTTGGCCACCATTGGTATATACATTGAGACTGATAGTGACTTTGATAACTTTTATTTACTCACAGTATCGATATTGTAGCATAGAATATTACATTTGTATTTCTATATTTATTGTTTGCAGACATTGAATTGAGGCACTGAGTAATCACAATTCTTGTAAAATTTGGAGGAAATTACTTTTTGGTTGCAGGTTGGCAGCCCTGGATTCAGGATTGGATAAACAAAGAAGCAGGGAAGCTGAAGCTAGTTTCTCATATTTTTATATAAAATGTATGCTAAGAAATATATGAGCAAGCCGAGATCTGAATTCTCTGTTTCAGTCCCTTTGACTATTCACTGGGACAGCAAGCTCTTAGAAGACTTGACATCCAAGGATCATATAGATCAGCTTCCAATCATCATATCAGTTATAGGAGTGGAGCAGTTACTGGGAGTACTGAAACTATCTTCTGGAACAGGTGAGGCCCAAACATATGCCATCATCCATTGCTTAGAAGAGTGAGGTGTTGCAGATTGGGTCATTGCCATGTGCTTCGACACAATAGCCAATAACACTGGTCATCGCTCTGGTGCATGCAACCTTCTTGAACAAAAGTTGGGCAGAGATTTGCTCTTCATGGCATGCCACCACCATATGATGGAGCTGATTGTCGGAGCTGCAGTTGAAAAGACAATTGGGCCATCCACTGGACCAAAAATCAAACTCTTCAATAGATTTAACCAGAATTTGAAAGTTATAGATCAGGGTAACTTCCAACCAGCATCCACAGATCCCTATGTGGAATCCATGGTGGCCTTATCTCGCACTGACATCCTTGAATTTGCCCGAGAGCAGATGAAAATTGAGCAACCACGTGATGATTACCAACAGTTTTTTGATCTATCAGTCATCTTCCTCGGACATGCTCCAGATCAGGGAATGCATTTCCAAGTTTCAGGTGCCATGCATCCTGCAAGATGGATGGCAAAGATCATATATGCCATCAAAGATTTAGCTCTTCCCGGGCCAGTTTCTGTTGATGTCTTTGGAAGAAAAAGAAATCTGTGACCTTGCTCTCTTCGCCATCCTGATCTATCTCAGGGCCTGGATGATGGCACCACTGGCAGTTGAGGCACCTCTGAATGACTTCAGGCTCATGGGACAACAACTCAGATACCCACAAACTGCTGTGGCCACAGTTACAAGCAAGAAACTTGGGCTTCACTTGTGGTACCGTACCTCTCTGAGGAGGTGGTTGGGTTAAGTCTCTTAGATTCAATTCACATGTTTCTCCTGAAACAAAGAAGCTAATACTTGCAGCCATGGAAGAAGTAGCTCCTGAACATTCGCCAAAGTGCCCCAGAGTGGAGTCAGCTGCATTTCTGAGTAACAAGGGCTTGGAGCAGTTCTGCACAGCCAATTCCAAGAGACTGTTCCAGCTACTTGGACTCCTTGAAGCAGTTCTGCACAGCCAATTCCAAGAGACTGTTCCAGCTACTTGGACTCCTTGAAGCATTTCTTTCCAAGGATCCTTCTAACTGGGAAGGAGACCAGTCCTTTAACCCTTTAACGACGGATGGTACCTTAAGGTCCACCAGAAATAATAATATAAATTGTACTACAATGCCTCATTTCATTTCTATAAATGTTTCTACATATTTATTTATAGATGTCATTTTGTTGTCGGGAAAGGAACCTGAAATGTGTATCATTTCATTGACTAGTTACTAAAATATTTAGTTTTGAATAACAATAAAATCTACACGTTCTGGTAGCAATAGTGGCCACATATGCTGCAGACTCGTTCTTAAAGGGTTAAGGAAGCTCTGTATAAGGTCAAGGGACTGGCTACCATTAATGACAGGGCCAAATGGGGCATGACCCTTATCCAGGATTTTAACAAGTTAACAAAAGAGGAACAATAATAATAATTCCATCTCCAAGTCGTAAGCAAACATCCACAACAGTTTCTTGACTGTACAAAAAAGACAATCATGGCCAAAAGTAGTCATCCATGATTGTAGTTTCTGTCAATATTTGTCAGCCAATATTTCCTATTTGAGAGTAGACATGAAATAAATTTATTTTTAACAAATTTCATAGATAAAAAATAAACAAAAATGTGTTGCATGCATCTATTCTATATTCTTTCATACAACACATGTACAGTTTTGTACACATTGTTGAATTTAAATTTGCTAATGCATTGGTCAAGCAATAAAGCATGGTAGAGTACCGTACCTTTGAATTTTGATAGGGTACCCTTCCAGTATATTAATTATACATTTCATACATTATTTGTTTACATTCATTTACAGAAAGTTGATTTAGATTACAGAAGACAGCATAACATCAGCATACACAAATGGAAGGCAATTTATGGTGACATCAACCGAAGTTGGCCCTTGTAAGATATCTGTGCACTAAATTGAATACATATGGAAAATTCACAACCTGAGAGCCACCTTAACATTATTCAATTTCAAAAATATTTTGCACAGTGTATTGTCTCCACAAATGGCATAAATTGAAGGGGTTAGATGATTTAATTTATGAGTTTTGATTTTTTACTATATATACAGTGCCCGCGAAAAGTATCCGATCACCCTTAAAATTTGTATTTTTTACATAAAAAACAATGTTTAAATGTATACTAACCTTATATTAGTATTTTGTCATCTGTCCTTTGGTTTGGATGACTTGTTCTAGACGTTTTGGCATGGATTTAATCAAGTTTTGACAAACTTCTACTGATATTTCCTTGCACCATACCTTTTTGATGGCCTCTTGTAATTTTTCGACTGAGCCAGTGTCGTGGCATTCAACCTTATTTTTTATTATTAGCCACAGATTTTCTATCGGATTGAGATCTGGACTATTACCAGGCCAATCCAAAATATCAAATTTATTGTCAGTAATCCATTTTGTCACTATTTTGGCCCTGTGACATGGTGCACCATCATGCATGTATGTTTTTGTCCTTTGGATTGCCATTGCCATTGGAAGTTTATCCTGTAGCATTGCTAAATACCGTGCACCATTCATAGTTGTGTTCTTCGGAAGAAAAATAGTTTCCACGCCCATAGTAACCGAAACAACCCCAAACATCACACTTGGAGGGTGTTTCATTGTCTTTAGGGTGTATTTAGGGTCCATCCTATTTGAGCCAATAGGCCGGTGAACCTTTTTGGACAACTTCTGAATGTCAAAAATGTCGACTCATCGCTAAATAAAACCTTCTTCCAGTCATCAACAGTCCAATGAATGTATTTTTTACAAAATGCGACACGTTTTTTACGCATTTTTTCATTAATGAACGGTTTCTTAGCAGCATGGAGAGATGGTAATCCGAGTTCTTTTTGGAGCCGCTCCTGGATAGTTCGTTCAGAAACACCAGATAACAAATTATTCATATTAAATTTTATTTCTTTCGCAGTTATTGTTGGGTTTTTCAATACTAAACGTTTCATAAGTTTGTCTGTTCGCGAATTTGTTTTTCTCGGTCTGCCAGATCGTTTTTTAGGGACTGGCGTGGTTAGGCCACCATTGTTCTCAGCCCGTGAAACCCATAAATTAACGGTACTTTGGGATATGTTTAATTCCTTAGCTATCTGTCTCTGTGATTTCCCACATGCATGCAAAGCAACAATAGCACCTCGACAATCACTCTTAAGTTGTTTTTTAGCACACATTATATATAAATTTTATTTACACCACTTTCTGTAAAAAAAAAAAATATCAAGAAATTTACACAAACAGTGAAATCTGACAAATTTGAGACACAGCCACCCGCAACGAAGGCTACCAGAACACTAATTTGAGAATGCGTTGGATAGCTCTCATATCAGCGAGCAACCTCAAAGTTACCAGATGTCGCTAGAACAAATAGAAAGTGAATTACGTGTCTCTGAATATCAAGGGAAAATATTGTATTTTCTTGAGTGATCGGATACTTTTCGCGGGCACTGTAGGTAGCAAAGGGCCACTCTAATGTATGGTATATCTACATTTTGCCAAAGCATTCAATACAGTATCACATGGAAGATTAATATATAAAGTTATAAACTAAGGAAAACAGGAGTAAGTGGATGTGTTTTGGGGTGGACCAAACACTTCTTGGTGATGGTTAATGGAGAGTTCTCAAACAAAGCACTCGTATCAAGTGGAGTACAAGGATTAGTACTAGGCCCAGTGCTGTTTTTAATTTACATAAATGATTTACCAAAAGGTATAGAGTCACCTTGTGAACTATTTGCAGATGACAAAGATTTATAACAAACTGAGCACACAAGTGAAAAGAGAACAAATTCAAGAAGACATAAATGAACTGGAAAGATAATCAGGTCAATGGCTGTTGAAATTTAATATACTAGAGTGTAAGGTAATGCATGTTAGGAATTCAAATCAGAAGTAGGACTAAATAAATGGGTCAAGAAGTACGAGGCATTCCATGTCAAGTGTACACACCTTATAAATGTCAGGTCATCTCACTGATTTTAATGATTTTTGGTGTAGTAGTTGGGTATGATGAGTAATGAAGCATGACCAAATTTTAGCCACTTGGGTCAAATAGTTTGGGAGTAATGACCCCACCCAAATTTGGGGTCAGCACTCGGCAGCGTAACCTCGTGATTTTGAAAGGTCATAACAGGATCTAATGGATGGATTTTAATGATTTTGATGTCAAAATGCTCAGAAAAGACAGCAGAATAACTTTAATTTTATGCACAGAGTGCGTACATTCCGTTAAAAAACAGTTGCATTTATATTTCACCTTTGACCTTGACCTCAGGTTAGAGTTCAAAATTCAAGGTCATGAAAATTGGCATAATTAAAGACCTTTAGATGAAGCATATTCAAGCAAAAAAATTGGAGTGGGATCTCCATGGGTTTGCTTTCCACGAGCATTTGAAATTGTGCATGTTGAAAATTTTGAGCATTTTATTTAAGATAACCTCACAAATAGTTCATATATATGTATGTATATAAATATATGTAGTTACGATAGAAGTGTTCTTCGGGAACCTTATCCTCAATATGAATATGAAAACAAGAGATACGACTCTCAACATTTATTGGCCAAACGTTTCGGTTCACTCAGGGGCCATCTTCAGTGACTAAATAGAAGCATCTAAAAATAATCATAAAACTAAAGTAAATACAAATGTCAAACTGTACAATAATAAAATCTAATACAAAAAAGTTAAAAAGTTGTTAAAAAAAAAAAACACTGGATTATAAAACAAAAAAGTAAAAATAAAACCAACTAAATTTTAGTTGGTTTTATTTTTACTTTTTTGTTTTATAATCCAGATAGTTTTTTTTTAACAACTTTTTAACTTTTTTGTATTAGATTTTATTATTGTACAGTTTGACATTTGTATTTACTTTAGTTTTATGATTATTTTTAGATGCTTCTATTTAGTCACTGAAGATGGCCCCAGAGTGGACCGAAACGTTTGGCCAATAAATGTTGAGAGTCGTATCTCTTGTTTTCATATTCATATTGAGGATAAATATATGTATATATGAATAAATATAGCTACATTCATGGTTTGATAAACTATGTAATAAGATTTTTGCAAATATTAAGGTATTTGCTGCTCTAAAAGAACAATAATTTTCATCACAGTACCTATACAGTGCCCGCGAAAAGTATCCGATCACTCAAGAAAATACAATATTTTCCCTTGATATTCAGAGACACGTAATTCACTTTCTATTTGTTCTAGCGACATCTGGTAACTTTGAGGTTGCTCGCTGATATGAGAGCTATCCAACGCATTCTCAAATTAGTGTTCTGGTAGCCTTCGTTGCGGGTGGCTGTGTCTCAAATTTGTCAGATTTCACTGTTTGTGTAAATTTCTTGATATTTTTTTTTTTTTTACAGAAAGTGGTGTAAATAAAATTTATATATAATGTGTGCTAAAAAACAACTTAAGAGTGATTGTCGAGGTGCTATTGTTGCTTTGCATGCATGTGGGAAATCACAGAGACAGATAGCTAAGGAATTAAACATATCCCAAAGTACCGTTAATTTATGGGTTTCACGGGCTAAGAACAATGGTGGCCTAACCACGCCAGTCCCTAAAAAACGATCTGGCAGACCGAGAAAAACAAATTCGCGAACAGACAAACTTATGAAACGTTTAGTATTGAAAAACCCAACAATAACTGCGAAAGAAATAAAATTTAATATGAATAATTTGTTATCTGGTGTTTCTGAACGAACTATCCAGGAGCGGCTCCAAAAAGAACTCGGATTACCATCTCGCCATGCTGCTAAGAAACCGTTCATTAATGAAAAAATGCGTAAAAAACGTGTCGCATTTTGTAAAAAATACATTCATTGGACTGTTGATGACTGGAAGAAGGTTTTATTTAGCGATGAGTCGACATTTTTGACATTCAGAAGTTGTCCAAAAAAGGTTCGCCGGCCTATTGGCTCAAATAGGATGGACCCTAAATGCACCCTAAAGACAATGAAACACCCTCCAAGTGTGATGGTTTGGGGTTGTTTCGGTTACTATGGGCGTGGAAACTTATATTTTCTTCCGAAGAACACAACTATGAATGGTGCACGGTATTTAGCAATGCTACAGGATAAACTTCCAATGGCAATGGCAATCCAAAGGACAAAAACATACATGCATGATGGTGCACCATGTCACAGGGCCAAAATAGTGACAAAATGGATTACTGACAATAAATTTGATATTTTGGATTGGCCTGGTAATAGTCCAGATCTCAATCCGATAGAAAATCTGTGGCTAATAATAAAAAATAAGGTTGAATGCCACGACAATGGCTCAGTCGAAAAATTACAAGAGGCCATCAAAAAGGTATGGTGCAAGGAAATATCAGTGGAAGTTTGTCAAAACTTGATTAAATCCATGCCAAAACGTCTAGAACAAGTCATCCAAACCAAAGGACAGATGACAAAATACTAATATAAGGTTAGTATACATTTAAACATTGTTTTTTATGTAAAAAATACAAATTTCAAGGGTGATCGGATACTTTTCGCGGGCACTGTATAATTTGTATATTTAATCATGTTAAATTTGTGTGTTCAGGTTTTGACTATATGCTGATAAAATGTCATCAAAATATTATGATCCATTCAGTTCCCACAATAAATTAAAATCTTCTGATCTTCGGCCTGCTTCACAATCACTGATAGAAAAATTTCCAAATCATTTGAAGCCAGGCCAAAAGTTATTTCATCATGCAGAAAAAAAATTTTCCTTACCTATTTTACAAGTTCAAAATATAGCAGAACCAGAAATATCATCATCAAGCTCGTCTGATACTACTATGGAAACTGCCATCAGATGATGTTTTTGTTGACAAGGAGGCTGAATTGTCAGCAATGAATGAGACAATTGCCATGATTGGGGAAAGTCTGATTGTCAAGTGCAAGATTCAAAGGAATGAAGCATACCTCCCAACAAAAATAGCCAAACTACAAAGTTCAGTAAGAAAACACTTAGATATGGTAGGTGAAATTCCTCAAGAGCCAGGTCCATCAAATGTAGACAAACTGTCCAAGCCAGAAGTAGGTGTCCAAACATTGAAAAATAAATATAAAAACTCGGATAAACATGACCAAATTATGATTCTAACTGTTTTTGCACCATCAATGAGTGTAAGAAAACTAATTCAAGAATTTAACTGTCCACAAAGAATAGGAATTGCCACTGGAAGTAACTAACACTGTTAGAGTGTTTTCTAGAAATGATGAAATAAGTGGACAAATGGCAGGCAAGAAAGACTGTAACAATAAAAGAAAATGGTGAATGAAAAAAATATCAAGAGAGGTTAGTTTTATATAATCTAAAAGAAGCATATCAACAATTTAAGTTTAAGTTCCCAGCTCTCTATAGGATTTTCAAAATTTGCGATGGTACGCCCCAAAGAATGTGTTTTGGCAGGAGCAAGTGGGACGCATAGTGTGTGTGTGTGTGTGTGTGTGTGTGTGTGTCTGCACAATTCATCAGAATGTTAAGTTAATGATGACAGGTTTTCGAATAGCAGAAATTATCAGTGAGGAAGAAACTCCATTGAGTAGTTACCACCAGGGCTGTGGAGTCAGAGTCAGAGTCAATTTTGGTGCTGCTGAAGTCGGAGTCAGTAAAATTGTACCGACTCTGACCTCAATATAAATTTTAATAAAATGTTTTTGTGTGTGATATCACTGGCAGCTATGGTGGTTAAACCACTTAAATAATAAACACAATGTTTTCCATTTCAGACACTAATGCCATTAATTCATTTTTTTCTTTTCAGATAATATTTTTTATTTTTAATGCTTATTTAATTTCGAATTCTTTCTAAATTTCATAAGTTTTTAACTTTCAAGTCTAAAACCCCTTTCACAATGGCAAAGACACTTCCAACAAAGTCTGCAGTTTTTGAATATTTTACAATAACCACAGATGGGAAACATTTCGTGTGTCAATGTATGATAGATGATGATGATGGTGAAAAATTATGTGAAGCAAAAATCAGTGGTTTTACTGGCTCTGATAAAAATGCATCAACCAGAGCATCAAATTTGAAAAGACATTTGCAGCGTTTTCATCCCAAAATTTTAGAAGTTGTCATTGAGAAAGATAGTAATAAAAACCTTCCAACTACTTCAAAGTTAACAAAAGATCAGAAATCTACTGAATGACAAGCACCAATTACAAGATTCTTTACTACAGACAAAGTTACCATGGTAAGAAATGGTGTAGCCTTATCTTTATTTTCACAACCAGCCTTTCTAGGCCTAAATGGAGAAATGGCCAAGAAACTTGGAGTTTCTCTGGAAAGACAAAGTATCAGAAAAATTATAGTTGAAGAAACCACAAATAAAATGGAGGAACTTCGAAGAACTCTTAAGGGATGCTTCATGTTTATTAAAATGGATGCAGCCACGCATCATAGAGTTAACTATTTTGCCATCAATTTGTTGATGAAAACAATAAAATGGTAACTCAGACATTGGGAGTAAAGGACACTGAGGCGCATCATGACAGCGACTATCTTCAGAAGTTAGTGGAGGAAGTTTTACAAGACTTTGTAATTAAGAAAGAGCAGATTCTATGTATTGTCACAGATAATGCTTCAAACATGCTAAGCACGATAGAAAAGCTGAATAAAGTTGAAGAAGAAAAAGTGGCTAACGAAGATGACATTCCTGAAACTGATTCTCAAACAGAACAGAGCGATGAAATTTTAGATGATATTGTTGAAGCAGCATCTAAGCTCTTTCTAATCCAACATATGCATTGTGTTGTACATACATTGCAGCTAGCAATAAGAGATGGATTGAAAGATCACCATGCAGCTACTCTGACAGGCAAGTTGAGGCAAGTAGCCACTGCAGCCAGGACCTTTAAAATTGATGCTATTATCCAGAGACCTGCAGGAAAGGAAGCTATTTTGGACCAAGTGACATGCTGGGGGAGCACATATATGATTATTAAGTGTTTGCTTGATCTAAAACCCTTCCTAGAAGACCTTGATAATCCCAATGTTTCACTAACTGAAATTCAATGGAGGGAGGTTACACAATTAGAAGCTCTGCTTGCTCACCCTTATACTGTCACAAAAAAGTTGCAAGCAGAGGATTTAACTCCTGGTACATTCCTATGGGAATGGAAAAATTTATTATTTCATCTATCCCAAACTAGAGGATTAATTGCTGATGGAATTGTATCCTCAATGAAGAAAAGAGAGGGTCTGCTACTGGAAAATGAGATCTTATTAGCTGCTGTCTACATAGATCCAATGAACCAAATTTTGTTGACCGAAGAACAAATTGCTAAAGCAAGAGGGGCCCTCTGCAAGGTTGCAATTCGCATAAAAGGGCTATTACCTGAAAATCCTGAACCACAGGATGAAGATATGAGTAGTAAGTCCCTCTCATCCTCTTCAAATGATGAAGAATAGACTTTCAAAAATATTTAGATAAAATTGAACGCTCAAAAGCAAAGCGTCGCCGCTTAAACGTGCATAGACAACCTTTTGATGTTAAACTAATGAAATTTAAGCAAAAATTTTTTGATGGCCTAAAAGAAGTGGAAAAATATGATTGCTCATCTAAACTGACAATACAAGACATCATCCCGGCATATCAAGAGATTTTAAGAGATACAGCTATCAGGGATGGGGAGTCAGAGCTTTTTTGAAGAGTCGGGAGTCAGAGTCGGGAGTCGGTAAAAATGACCGACTCCCGACTCTTTGATTCAATTTCTATATGCCAACAATTTACCAGAATACTACTCTGCCCTAAATAAATATCTTCCTGAACTAATTCTAGATTCACATTTCCACATTTGATTTATTGTTCTGGTAAATCTTAGCAAATGAATTTCATATTTCTATTTTCTATTTCAGGATACTAGGTACCATATAAAAATTAGCAATATATTAATTAATTTAATTAGCCCCTATTAGTAATGAGTCATGGGCCTAGTAGAAAATCAGCAGTCTTTCAATATTTTAAGCTAAATGAGGATGAAAGTATTTTTATTTGTCAAGTAGAAAAGGATGGTAAAGAGTGTAATGCAAAAATTAGTGCTTACACTGGGAAACATGCTAATGCTCCAACTCGAGCCTCAAACTTGAAACGCCATCTACGAAACAAACATCCCAATATTTATAAGGTTGTAGATCAGCATGATAAGGAAATCCAGAAACCTACTTCTAGTCAGGCCAGTACCTCTATTTCAAAAAGCAAACAAGTCTCTGTTACAAAATTTTTCCACAGTGAGAGAATTACAATATCAATGACAAAGAAAAATTTTAAAAAATACCTTATAGATTTAGTTGTAAAGAATGGGGTTGCACTTGCATTATTTTCCTCCCCAGCTTTCCGTGGATTAAATGGAGAAATGGCGGCAAAACTAGGAGTGTCATTAGAGAGACATGATATTCGAAACATGATTTTAAAGGAAGCAGAAAGCCAGAAAACTTTATTGAAAACAATGCTGCAAGGAAAATTCTTCTTTCTTAAGATGGATGCCTGCACGAGACAGAATTAATTATATGGCAATAAATGTTCAGTTCATTGATGATGAAGTAAAACTAGTTATACGTACTATGGCAGTGAAGGACACTGAAGCTCAACATTCAAGCGAATACCTGACCAAGCTAATTGAAACCATCTTGACAGAATATGAAATCACTAAAGAGCAAATATTACACTGGGCAACACGTATTTTATTGAATGATATCTGACACTTGATTCTAGGTAATTTGGGTGCGCTGAATACGAATTTCAACTCGGTCTGGCTCTATCAGGTCCTGATTCTTGTCGACAGCCTATGTGCCATTTTCCAGATTTTTCAAATTAGGACTAAAAAATTAAGTCATGTGTTAAATTTTTTTTTCAAGTTTCATGAATACAAGCAGTTCAAACTACAGTAAAATTACATTATAACGATAGAAATGACTTAAAATAAAAAAACAAACAGATATGAAGCTTTCACTGTGGCAAAAATTTTCTTTTGTAAGACTTTCTAGCGTATTTGCTTGTTGATGGCAGGTCTCTTTTCAAGCACCAGCAGTAATCAGCCATCATGTGGGAATCCCAGCAGCCTTGGTACCGTTCCTCCATAATTTTGATATCTTGGTGGAATCTCTCCCCTTGTTCGTCACTTACATCACCTAAATTACTTGGAAATTGGTCAAGATGGCTATTCAAAAAATGCATTTTTATGCTCATATTGCAACCTAACTCTTTGTAGTCCCTTAAAAGTTTTTTTACGATTTCTTCGTACGGTAGTTATCTGCCCTATAATTGCCTAAAAAGTTTTCTATCAAGTCCACGAATGAGAACCAGCCATTTTTTTCGCGTTCATTCATGACATTAGGAAAATTGCTGTCTTTAATCATTGTTCTTATTTGTGGACCGTCGAAAATTCCCACCTTGATTTTTTCATAACTTAAACTTGGAAATTTTGAAGTTATGTATTTGAAACACTCGCCGTTTGTATCTAAAGCTTTTACATATTGTTTAATGAGGCCTAGTTTTATATGCAGAGGAGGAAATATGATTTTATCTCTGCTCACTAAAGGTGGATTAATTACGTTTTTTTCTCCGACAGTAAGTGATGTTCGTGCTGGCCAGATTTGTTTGAAATAATGTTCTTCCTTGGCTCTGCTGTCCCATAAGCAAAGGAAGCAGGGATATTTAGTATACCCTCCTTGTTGTCCTAGCAGAAAATTAAACATTTTTAAGTCAACACATATGATCCACTCGTGCTCCCTATATTTGATAAGATTTAAAACCTTTTCTATATGTTCATACTTTTCTTTTAATTTTGTTGAGTGCCCAATCGGTATCGAGCCGTATAGATTGCCATTATGCAACAACACACACTTAAGACTTCTTTTCGAACTGTCTAAAAACAAGCGCCAATCATTTGCATCGTAAGACTCAACCCCCATCTTCTTTAACAATTGCGGGGAAAAATTATGGGTCAGGTGCTTGTAAAAGAGTGGGGAGACAGAACAGAAGACTTTAAAAGATTCGTGAGGAATCTGTCTATTAGCAAGGGAGTAGTGTATTTCTCCCATTTAAACAATTATGGGGAGCGGACACTGGTTCCAGTGTTAACTCTAGTTGGTATTGTTATCCTGATTCATCATGTATATGGGCACTTGGGAAAGGGTAAACTTTGGGGGGGTCATGAAAACCCTTATCTTCCACCCATACTTGGGTCAGGTGTGTGCTGATGTTGCAACTTCCTGTGAGCGGTGCCAGAAAAGGAAGGGGCAACCTCAGGTGGTGAGACCTCCATCACAGAAGGTGGAGGCTCAAGAAATTGGGGAGATGGTGGTCACTGACTGTGTGAATTTACCACGAACGAGGAGGGGACATGTCGCGATGGTGATTGTAGTAGACCATAAGTCAAAGTTCGTGTATGCTGTGCCACTCAGGAATAAGATGAGTAAGGTAGTGGCAAAGGTGGTTCGAGACATCATCTTCCTGATGATGTTGCTGAAACCATCAAGATGTCTCAGTGACAATGGCCCTGAGTTTTTGGGGGAACTGTTTGCCAGTATGTTGAGGGAGTGTGGTGTCCAGCAGGTTCTGGTGACACCATATATGCCATCTTCGAACGGGTTGGCAGAATGAACGGTCAAGACATTGACCTAAATGTTAAGGATGGTGAGTCAAGAGTTAAATGACTGGGATGAGCATTTAAGTAGAGTTCTCTGGAGCTATAATGCCACGTTTCATGCAGCTCTGAATACTTCCCCTAGCCAATATATACAGTATTAAACTATGAATGAAATGCAAGACCAAATATCCGGCTAGGAGAGAATGAGAAAAGAATGTGGAGAGAGGCCAATTCTAGATATACTCCCTTCAAGGAAGGAGATTTAGTGCTTCGAGAGATCCAGAAGTTCGGGTGGAGAGTGGAGTATAAAGGTACAAGATCAGTTTGAGGGGCCGTATAAGATCATCAAGGCTTGGCCGAATGAAGTCAGGTATGTGGCAGAAAGAGTGAACAAGCATGGTGAGACGGAGGAGATTCGAGTCCACCAGAAGCAACTTAGGAGGTGGAGAGAGGTTCCGGAGTACGTGACTAGTCATCCCATTTATCAGATGTGTAGGGATGAGGAGCAGAGGAGAATGGATCAAGAGGAACAGAAAGGAGACTTCCCTTGATCTAGAGGGGAAAGAGATAGTATTCATGATGGGGAAGAAAGGAAGAAGAGACCAGCAAAGGTTCTGGAAAAAGAACCAGTATGTAGTTTAGATCAGGAAGGGAAAGGAAAATCTGAAGTAAATGATTTTAAGGGGTTCGAGTGGGATTTCAATTTTAGTGGTTTTCCAGAAGAAAATCTGGGGAGAGCGTCTAGTTGGTCTAATTGGTAGGAAATCGGGGATTGGACTGAATTGCGAAAGGAATGGGAGACGAAAGATGAAGGATCAAGGCCAGGTCCAGGGCAGGATGAAAAAAAAAAGGGAGACAAGTCCATTACACGAGGGTGTGATATTTTCTTGTTGGAGAGCATACTAGAGGAGTATAGAGTTCTTCAGGAAGGGTCTGGTCCAGAAGAGGAAAAGTTAGAGCGAAGGGACCATCTAGAGGAGTTTTGTGGGGAAGTTCAGGGTAAGGTTACAGAGATGGAGAAACAGTTAGGAAGAGAAAAAGGTGAAGAAAAGGTCAAGCCAGAGAGCCAATTAACTAGGCAGAGAGGAGTCATCATCGAGGTACCATGGTTGCAACCGTGGGTACTAGAGCGGAAACAGCGGGGAAAGGAGTAGTAATGTAGATATAAATTGTACATAACAAAAGAGGTAATGGGTTTGGTGATGGATAGTAAGAAAGAAATGAAAAGAAAAAGAACCCTGCCAGGTCCAGAAAGGGTACCACTGGGAGATGAATTTCGGAAGGGTTTTCAGTAGGTGAGTGGCGTGTTGGACAGAATTTGGTTTGTTATGTATGGTATATGTATATTATATTGAAATCTATATATTTTCAATATATATATATATACAGGGTGTCCCAAAAAATGTACACACACTTTAAATAATTATAATGGCAGTGTTTATTAAAATACATTTCATTTTCAAAATGTAATAGAATCTACAGACATTATTTAATTGTTTTGTCAACGCCTATTTTCAAACTGACGTCCGTTCTGGTCCAGGCACTGCTGATAATGCAAAGCAATGGAATCGCAAACATCACGAAACATTTCGTTTGGTATTTGTGTGCATTCTCGTTCAATGGCTGCTCTCAATTCAGCGACATTGCAGGTTTTATAGCGTAGACTTTGTCTTTTAAGTATCCCCATAAAAAAGTCTAGTGGTGTGAGGTCTGGTGAACGCGGAGGGTATTCTACGAAACCCCTTCGTCCAATCCATATCCACATCGTGCCAAGTACCACTCGCAATACTCCACTCTTCGGTGCAGATCATCTTCATTAATAGCATGGACTAATCTTGGAATGTAACTTTTCCACTGACAGCGCTTCAAAATGCGTTGGATAGACGATTCTGAAATTCCTACCTCACAACTCGCTTGCGGCACAGATTTTCTCGGACTTTGGTGATACGTTTCCAGTACTCTTTCTTGCTGTGGGGGGCTTGTCGATGTCTGTGGTCTTCCGGAACGCTTCTTTGGACATTCTGAACAGTTCCATCAGCTTCAAACTTATCTCTAATTCGAGTGATGGTAAGTCGCGTTGGTGGATCTGTTTGAAACTCCCTCCTAAACTGTCTTTGCACTTCAACTGCGTTTTCACACTTCCAGTAGCATTTTAGAATGAATTTCCTTTGTTCAAAGCTTAGTCTGACTGCCATTATTAATTCTAATGGGTTTAACTTGGAAAGAAAGAAACATCAATTGAGCTATCAGCTGTTAAAGTGTGTATACATTTTTTTGGAATGCCCTGTGTGTGTGGTATATATATATATATATATATATATATATATATATATATATATATACACAGTCATACCCCGCTTTACGTCAGTTCACTTTACGTCGGTTTTCAAGAGCAAGATTTTGTTCACACTACGTCGTTTTACTCGACTTTACGTCGCTTTTCGGTAGACTTAGGCACCTCTGTTCGCTTTACGTCATTTTTTGACTTACGTTGGGGTCCTTGGAACCAATTATCGACATTAGGCGGGGTATGACTATATATATATATATATATGTATATATTTATATATGTATGTTTATTAACCCTTTCAGTGCGTGTGGTAAACTATGTTTACCATAAAAAAGCCCGACTCAGGACGCATGGTAAACTATGTTTACCATTAAAAGTCTTCTCTCAGGACGCATGGTAAACATTGTTTTCCACGTTTAATAAACAGTCTATGAACCCCCTCGTTCCTATTAGAACAACGTAGTTAGTTCCCTGACTAATATTAGACATCAATATGGTGGTATTTGGCATCTTTTTTTATTTTCTGACTCTCAGCTCACCAGAGGGGGGAGTGAAATAGACTCCCCCAATCAGTTCAGCATGGCATCCACAAGCAGTAATAAGCGTAAAAAATCCTCTCTAGATGAGAATGAGATAAACGAATATCTCTCAATGTGTTCTGAAAGTGATATAGAATGTGAAAGTGAGGATGTCTGGGCGCAAGATAATGTACGGGATATTATACAAAACCGATCAAGTAGTGACGATGATGAAGAAAATGTGGTACTTTTGGAAAGAGATCTGCCTAAAGCAACAAAATCGAGCGAGAATTTTGAATGGCAGGAAATTGGTGAAAATATAGGCTGTACCAGAGGTCGGTGGCAGTTTACTGGTGAAAATAAAGTGCTCTTCAATGGTCAAACTCATACGATGTATGATGTTTTTTGTGAAGTTTTTCCCAAAGAAGTAATTGAGCTAATGGTTACAGAAACAAACAAATATGCAACTCAATTTCTGGCTGCTACACCTAATCTGAAATCAACATCTCGGTATAGTGCATGGGTCCCAACTACGTTTACAGAAATGAAGCAATTTATAGGGCTTTTACTTCTCATGGGTATTATACAAAAACCCAAGATAGGTATGTATTGGTCAACCGACAGTTTTTATGCTACTCCAGTATTTACAGCAATCATGAAAAGAGACAGATTTACCAACATTCTTTCTTTTTTGCATTTTGCTGACAATGCAGATGAGACATTGAAAGAAAGACGGGGGAAGATGGTGAAATTGCATGACTTTATTGAGTTGATGACATCTGCTCTTGAATCAAAATATTCAACTTCTCAGAATCTAAGTTTGGATGAATCTTTGTTGCTGTGGAAGGGCAGACTCAGTTTCCGGCAATACATAAAAACGAAAAGATCACGTTTTGGGGTAAAAAATTTCAAACTTGTGGATGAAAATTGTGTTACTTTGAAATATAAAATATATACCGGGACCATGGAAACTGTTGCTGATTTTTCTAAGACTGAAAGTATTGTAGTAAGTATGATGGAAAAATATTTAGGAAAAGGTCACAACGTCTTCACTGATAACTTCTATACATCACCAAAACTATACAAATACCTTAGTGATAATAAAACTAGTGCCGCAGGGACTGTTAGAAGTAATCGTAAGGGCTTATGCCATGCTATGAAAACTATGAATGTGGCAAAAGGAAAGAAACTTGCCTTTGAGACTCCTGAACTGCTTTCCCTTGTGTTTCATGACAAGAGAAGAGTTTGCATGCTCTCCAATTACCATTCGAACAGTGATGTGACAGTAACACGTAGATCAAAGGAAGGTCGAGTCGAAAAAACCATTCCAGCTTGCGTACATGAATACAACAAACATATGGGATATGTAGACCGAACAGACCAAATATTGCATTATTACTCTGTCCCAAGAAAGTCTCTAAAATGGTATAAGAAGCTGGCAATGCATTTGATTCAGGTCCGAGTACTACAGTGCCCGCGAAAAGTATCCGATCACCCTTGAAATTTGTATTTTTTACATAAAAAACAATGTTTAAATGTATACTAACCTTATATTAGTATTTTGTCATCTGTCCTTTGGTTTGGATGACTTGTTCTAGACGTTTTGGCATGGATTTAATCAAGTTTTGACAAACTTCCACTGATATTTCCTTGCATCATACCTTTTTGATGGCCTCTTGTAATTTTTCGACTGAGCCAATGTCGTGGCATTCAACCTTATTTTTTATTATTAGCCACAGATTTTCTATCGGATTGAAGATCTGGACTATTACCAGGCCAATCCAAAATATCAAATTTATTGTCAGTAATCCATTTTGTCACTATTTTGGCCCTGTGACATGGTGCACCATCATGCATGTATGTTTTTGTCCTTTGGATTGCCATTGCCATTGGAAGTTTATCCTGTAGCATTGCTAAATACCATGCACCATTCATAGTTGTGTTCTTCGGAAGAAAATATAAGTTTCCACGCCCATAGTAACCGAAACAACCCCAAACCATCACACTTGGAGGGTGTTTCATTGTCTTTAGGGTGTATTTAGGGTCCATCCTATTTGAGCCAATAGGCCGGTGAACCTTTTTTGGACAACTTCTGAATGTCAAAAATGTCGACTCATCGCTAAATAAAACCTTCTTCCAGTCATCAACAGTCCAATGAATGTATTTTTTACAAAATGCGACACGTTTTTTACGCATTTTTTCATTAATGAACGGTTTCTTAGCAGCATGGCGAGATGGTAATCCAAGTTCTTTTTGGAGCCGCTCCTGGATAGTTCGTTCAGAAACACCAGATAACAAATTATTCATATTAAATTTTATTTCTTTCGCAGTTATTGTTGGGTTTTTCAATACTAAACGTTTCATAAGTTTGTCTGTTCGCGAATTTGTTTTTCTCGGTCTGCCAGATCGTTTTTTAGGGACTGGCGTGGTTAGGCCACCATTGTTCTTAGCCCGTGAAACCCATAAATTAACGGTACTTTGGGATATGTTTAATTCCTTAGCTATCTGTCTCTGTGATTTCCCACATGCATGCAAAGCAACAATAGCACCTCGACAATCACTCTTAAGTTGTTTTTTAGCACACATTATATATAAATTTTATTTACACCACTTTCTGTAAAAAAAAAAAAAAAAAAAAAAATCAAGAAATTTACACAAACAGTGAAATCTGACAAATTTGAGACACAGCCACCCACAACGAAGGCTACCAGAACACTAATTTGAGAATGCGTTGGATAGCTCTCATATCAGCGAGCAACCTCAAAGTTACCAGATGTCGCTAGAACAAATAGAAAGTGAATTACGTGTCTCTGAATATCAAGGGAAAATATTGTATTTTCTTGAGTGATCGGATACTTTTCGCGGGCACTGTAGATGCTTGTGGAATTTATAATCTCATAAAAAAGGGAAAAGTTCCCTTTCTAGACTTTTGCCATGAGATTATAAAAGGACTGACATCTGCAGATGAACCTAACTTGAAGAAATCAGTAGTTCCAAGACTAGTTGGAAAACATTTTACCAAGAAAATTACATCAAATTCTGAACGTACCCCAAGACCAACAAAGAGATGCAGGGTATGTTATGCCCATGGGATAGAAAAATGAGTACTTTTTCAATGCGAGACATGCCCCGATACCCCAGGGTTATGCGCCGAACCATGTTTCAAAATTTATCACTCAGCATTTAACTTTTAGTTAACTAAATAAAGATAATATCTCTATTTTATTTCATTTTAACCTTTATTTTTTTGTTACCCATGAAAAAATTGAAAATATTATTGATAGAAAACCTATTTTAAAGGCAAACAAAAGACAAAGCAAAAAAATAATTGAAGTTTATTTTCTGGCGCATTTATACGCGCAGCTTTCGTTCTGGGGTATTAGCGTGACACGCACAGGGCGTATCAGAATGGGACGCAGCGAAAGGGTTAAGAAAGAAAACTTAAGAAATGTAAGGAACTCACCTGTCAGAGCCTGGTGTTGAGAAGGTAGAGGAAAGTTGAGCGAATCTGGTGGGGTCTTGTGGAGTTGAGGGTGAGGGGAGAGATGTGGGGGTCCGAGAAATCCCTATAATTTCACCCTCAACTAACTGAGGTCCTAACCTTTTGCTTAATTTTTTATCTATCTTTTCAGGAAGCATATTTTTCAGCATCATGTTGAGATAGACACATAGCCACTGGGGGCATCCCCTCCTCTGGTGGTGGCTCAAAGGGAAATGTGTGTCGAGAGGACCTGGCAGGTGAGGGTCCCTGTTTTTATAGCCCAAAGGGCAAATTTAATTATATCAGAAAATGAAATATATCTAAGTCAAACAACATAACGTAAGTGTTAAAATTTATATTATTTATCTTCTTTGGCAGGGTTATTTCTTCAGACATAACACCTCAAGAAGTCATGTTAGGTGCTCGTATAGTTTGATTAAAGAATCAAACTAAAAACTATAAAGGCCTGATGTAGGTGGATTTAGTCCACCAGTTTGTAAGAGGGGCCCCTAAGGGTCACTCCTCAAGATACTGGCAGGATAGGCCTAGGTGGTCAGGAGACCATCACCTACTCTTGTAAAGGGCCCCGTAAGGGAGACCTCCCAAGTAGGTCCAGAACACCTGGGATTAGCATAACTTAAGAGTGGCCACTGTAGGATGTATCCTGAAAGGCCTAGGAAGGATTTCCTTTGCAAGGAAATGACCTTCCAGAGTCCAGTTAAGGACTGGATAGGGGTCTCAAGAGGGACTCGAGTATTGTAAATAGTAGAATATGGTATTGCAAAGCATAAGTATTAATTAAATTTACAAGAAAATTCAAGTTTAAAGCATTCCATTAAAATATATTGATCTGTATGGTGAATGAAAATTGTGTGGAAGGTTCTGTGGGGGAATGAGTGTGTATCAAGGAGAGAAACGTGTAACATATGTAAATAGCATTTTTTTTTTACGAATAAACCCAATTTTTTTTCCTGTGACTTTCGCATTCCCACTTCGCTGTTCATTCTCTGGATCCTGGATGAAATTGATTTCACAGGGTCCCTAACTTTGTACAGTTTTGTCATGTTTTCATCTTGAGCCACTGGGGAGGGATATAATGTTCCCATAGGCGTTTCCAGTAAAAGTTAAAAGTAATTATATCAGCGATTCTTCGAGGCTGCTTTGGTGTTAATACGGATCGATCAATAGTGATTAAAGTAAAGCAGTTTAATTGTGAGGAGAGGGAAAAAGTCGGAGGGAGAGACGAGAGTATCCATCTTGGGGTTTCAACACATTCACGTAAATTGAGACCAGCCACAAACGTGAAGTAGTTGCGGGTCAAGTCACCCTCGACACCATCAACCACCCTCCAGTTTCCCACCGGAGGCGCAGCCTGCTACTTCCTTCAAGGCCTATGATTTATCATCAAGTAAGACCTTCTACAGACCGCCTGCAGAAGCAACCCTTCAAAGCCCAACCAGAATCACTTCGGGCCTACGGTTTACAAGGTCAGCCTTCAAGTTTCTCTACCGTTCCTCGAGATATATTCAGCACCTCAGGCCTACGCTTGGCCTAATCCGTGACACACCCAACGCGTGAGCCACCAGCTTCCAGAGGACGATGAACGACACTTCCAGCCTACGGTAATAGGTTCCTCTTCAACCCGCCTTCAACAGAGTTTACATCGTCCAGTTAAGATAAGTACCTCCTATTCTAAGTACTCTTGCAAAGCCTACATTAGCCTACCACCGAATGGTAGGCTATACTCCCAAAGTAAGTAATTAAGCATTCCAACTGACTCTCGTGAAAGAATACAGTAGGCCTGTTAACCAATTCAAGTGTCATTTCAATACCGTAATTCCACGTATCATCCATTATGTTCAATTCATATATTTATGTGATAACTAAATATTCTCTTGGCGTAATCACTTAACATCACATAATGGTCTTATATATAAATGCTATTTGTGTAATCATTGTCAAGCATTTCAATCCATTATTATTAAGCCGCATCAATTATTCTATGTTCATCCATGCAATTAATTAGCCTACTTAATCAGAGTGTCATGTTCTCCATTCAATGTACCAAATGCACGTACAATCTTTATATCATTTACTAGGCCCATTCAATGTTCCATGTTGCATGCCATTTACATACCATCAATGAGTATATTACTTATTACGTGTCAATTAAGCTATTAACATTTCATCTTATTAGCCAAGTCTCTGTCATAAGCATAACGTAAAACTATCAATTAATTAGTCAATTCTTTGTTATACCACAGTGAATAAATAATGGCTTTATTTTCATAATAAAATACAAAACTATAAGGTGTCTTTTATAACCTTAATATTAATTTGCTTGGGTGTAATCCAAGCTGGTGACCCTTGCTGCCATTCCTGTCACTTCCAATAGTATGGTGGCCTATTCCATTTAGCCATTTTCAATTGGTGAAACTTTACAACATAAATTATTTATTAACCTAGCCTATCATTAATAAACAATCAGTCATTGCATACAAATAAATCATTATCACCTTAAACGGCTAAAACTAGGTCCACTATATATATAATAATATATAATATATATATATATATATATATATATATATATATATATATCCCAATTTTTTTTGTTCCTGAAGTTTGTCATGCACACACCCCTAATTTCTTCCACTCGTGAAAACATGCTAGCAAGATGAATTTCATTCGTGTTCTTTAATTTTAAGGGTCCCCTCAAACCATGTGTTACTATTGCTGAACGGCTACTCTCTACCTTATACTAATGTAGCATATTTCTTTTCAGGTTATGGATACAAGAAAGCAGGAGACTGTGTGGTTGGTGGGGGTGTTGCGAAATGAACCCCTGGAAACGCTGTGTCAACTCCCGACAGTGGGAGATGTTCTTCGACGTCTGTTGTTCTTCACTCGGAAGAAAAAAACATCCACAGCGGAAGCTGCCAATGTGGTAGCTGATGAGGTTATGGCGGTGTGGGCTCGGGCATCTATTCCGACCTCCCACAAGCCCAAGTGCGTCGAGAGGATCAAGGCCCTCTCCACGGACTACGAGAAGGTTGCCAGAAACCAAAACCGTGGGGGAGAGAAGCAACTGGAGCGGGAAAAGGGATTCCAAGCCAACCTGAATACACTGTTCGAAACAGCTCATGCCAATGCCATGAAACTCATCAGTCCCCGAAGATCGAGACTTTCTGAATGACCAGCTGAATGACCAGCGAACCGTGCGGAAGATGTACATCGGAGGAGGACCTGGAGTTTGCTCGCAGGGCAGCGGAGCGGGAGAAACGCCGAGCAGCTGAAGAGAAGAGGAAGAAGAAAAGCCGCGAAGAGATGGACTCACTGCAAGCAAAAGGAACGGTGAAAAGTGGGTCTTCTTCTTCTTCGGAGTCCATGGCCAAAGCATCCAATGATGATGTCCAATATTCCTCTCCTGGTCCTTCGGCTCCTCGATCCGCTCCCAAGGATGGCCAAGTGTCGGCAAGGAGGATCATCCAATATCCCAATTTTGCTGCAGCCCTGGATCGAACTGGAACCTCAGTACGCGAAGCAATGCACATTGTGGCTCCAGCACTCGCTGCCGCGGGAGTTGAGTTATCCTCAGTCACCTTGTCCAAATCAAGTCTTCACCATTCATGGCAGAAGTCCAGGAAGAACTTGGCAGCCGGAATCAAGACTGAGTTCAATCCTGATACGCCGCTTGTCATCCACTTTGATGGCAAACTCCTCCCTGATTCGGATGGAGGGAAATCAGATCACATACCAGTGCTGGTCAGCGGGAAGAATCTTGAGAAGTTGTTGGCGATCCCAAAAATTCCTGACAGCACGGGACAGCGGATGGCTGGAGCTGTTCTGAAGGTGCTGGACGATTGGCCGCAAGTTCAACCATGGATTGCCAGTCTCTGCTTCAAAACAACAGCGGCGAATACCGGAATTCACAGCGGCGATTGTACGATTATCCAGGACCAAATGGACCGCTGCGTTCTTTTCCTGGCTTGCAAACACCACATGATGGAATTGGTAATCACCTCAGTCTTTGACCTTTTCTTCAGGTCTTCTGGCCCCGAAATTGCGCTGTTCGCTCACTTCAAATCCCAATGGGAGTTCATCGACCAGAAGCAGGCTTCTCCGTTCAACGGCAATGGCCCAAGCAACATCCTTTCGGAATGGGTGGCGTTGAAAAAAGAGCAGATTGTCCACTTCATTGAAGACCAGCTTGAAGTTGGCCACCCAAGAGATGATTATTGGGAGTTCCTGATCCTCGCTCTGGTCTTCCTCGATTGTCATGGCAAACGAGATCTCCAGTACAATTGTCCTGGAGCATACCACCGGGCGAGGTGGGTGGCCAAAGGCATTTACTGTCTTAAGATGTTCATCTTCCGAAGCCAATTCCACCTGACTGCTCACGAGGTCCGGTCACTACGCAGGATAAACGTCTTTGCCGTCACCATCTACCTCCAGAGGTGGCTCGAGGCTCCATTGACAGCGGACGCGCCCGTCAATGACCTGGAGCTGTTGGAGGACCTAGAGTGGTACAAGGCGGTGGATCATGATGTAGGTACCGCTGCATTGACGAAATTCCGGGGGCCACCTCTGGTACCTAAGCAAAGATTTAGCCGGACTCACTATGTTCTCCTCCAAAACCACCGATGCAGAGAAGATGGCCATCCTCCAAAACCTGCACAAGAAGACCAAAAACCCAAAAGATCTGCGTCGGCTGGAGGGAAAGTGTGTCTTGACCGTGAGACAGTCGGATTTGAGCACCATGGTCACAAAAAGGACTCAAAACATTTTTCATTGCCTGAAGCTGCCGGTTCCAAAAAACCCCAAAGATCTCGAAGGATGTGCACCATCGTTGAAGTCTGTGAACGACGCGGCAGAACGGGTGGTGAAACTGGTGGAAGATTTCAACGAGGGCCTGACAAAAAATGAGGAGGAATGGCAGCTCATGTACCAAGTCGTCGAATACCACCGCCAGCAGTTCCCCTCAGCGGACAAAAAGATCCTCTGTCCCCCGAAATGAAATGTGCCATTCGGAAGAATTTCCATTTCCTTTAATTTAGTCATTAGAAAGAATTTACATTTCATTCTTCCATTCTAGAATGATTAATGCTGAGCATTTACGTTTGTTCATATAGGGTCGAATAAACAAGGTCAATGAGGGGACCCTTCCCCTCCTAATAGGCCAATGAAATTTCGCCCATTTTTTCCTTTCTTCAAGTGTAATTAATTAAAGGGGTGTGCGATTTGACTCTTGCAAATTTTTATTTTCACATGTGAGGCTGGGACACCCTAAATTATATATATATATATATATACAGGGTGGGCCGTAAGTTTCCATACATAGGAAAAATTAAACGTTTGTCTTTATGTTTCAGATACCCTAAGAATATGCGTTTGACATAAGATCTTGTTTACTGATGAAGCAAATTTTTACGTCAATGGAGAGGTTAATCGGCAAAACATACGTTATTGGAGTAATGCTAACCCTAACTGGCTGAGTCCGACGAAGATGCAAGGTGCGGGTAAAGTGATGGTGTGGGCCGGGATATGGGGTGACAGAATTATTGGACCAATTTTTGTCAGTGGAAATCTTAATGCCGAAAGGTATCTTAACATGTTGCAAGAAGAGATTTTCCCATCCCTGCTAAACGAGGAAGGTAACTTCCCAGTTTACTTCCAGCAAGATGGAGCTCCACCTCATTATGATCTTCACGTGCGTCGGTATTTGGATCAGCAGTTTCCGGATGCTTGGATTGGTCGGCGTGGTCCTGTGGAGTGGCCTCCCAGATCCCCAGATCTCACCCCCCTTGATTTCTATCTTTGGGGGCACTTGAAGGCCATGGTGTATCAGGAAAAGATACGAGACATAAATCATCTAAAGGAACGTATCACCAACGCCATTACAAGCATAACGTCAACTGTGCTAATGCGTGTTCATCAACAGTGGGGAACACGTATTGAAATGTGTTTTCAAAACAATGGCAACCATGTAGAGCATCCAGCTAAAGAAGAAGATGCCAGCGGCAGCAATGCTGGCCCTGCCAAAATTGCCAAGCAGTCAACACTAAGCATGTTCCACATTTCCAAGCAAAAACCAGGACCACCAATATGCAAGGATATCCTTGAAAAGAAGATTCTCTCGCTTGTGGCTAATGGGCTCCTACCATTGAGCCTAGTTGAACTACATGAATTTAAGGATCTTCTTTCATGTTAGTATAACTCAAATATTTTGCTATTTTTTCCATAGCTAATATCTGATTAAAATAATTAATCATATTATTTGTATGAACATTAGACTATCGCTAGCCTAGCTAAATATTTTGATATTTTTTCCATAGCTAATCTATTGTATTTGTTTTAATTTTTAAATATTTTTTTCAGACGTCAACCCGGCTGTTCAGGTGCCATCTAGACGCACCCTGGCTAGATCTCTTGCAACAACAACCAGTACAATGAAGGAAGACATACAAGCAAAACTGGCAGCAGTTGACCATGTGTGTGTTACATGCGACATATGGTCAACTAATCACCGCAGTTTCATGGGAGTCACTGCGCATTGGGTATGCTATTGATTTAGTGTATTATTTTATATAATTGATAAATTGACCATTGGTGATAGACTGATAGTCTGATAGACTTATAGTATAATCTTTTCAATTATTCGACATGTGTTCCTCATTCATTAATTTGGTGAGTCTTCATTTTGCTGTGATTCACAGTAATTTCACACTAATTCACTGATTCTGTCATCTGTCATTGTGTCTGATTCACAGCAAAATGTGGAAGAGTCCATATTCACAGGCTGTGAATATGGACTCTTCCACATTTTTCTCTTATGGGATGGGTCACTGATGTGGTGGTATGGTAGGCGACTCATCGCTGAATTGCCTCCTTTATATCACATAGTTCTTCTCTTCAATGTTTGGTGGCGCAGTTTAGCTGGTGCGTGTCTAACCAATATTATTAAATTAAGCTTAAAAAAATGTTCATACAAACATTGATTTTATATTCTTACATTACAGATCAATGATGACTTGTCGCGAGGATCAGCTGCACTGGCATGCCGAAGATTTCGTGGAACACATAGCTTTGATAAAATTGCTGGAATATTGGACAGGATCAACTCGGAGCATGGTTTATCTTATAGAAAAGTTGTATCTACAGTCACCGACAATGCATCGAACATGGTGAAATGCTTTAAAGAGTTCGGTGTTCGTGTTCAGAATCGTACTGACGACATTGATGAAGATGATGCAGATGAAGATGATGATGAAAAAGATTCAGATGAAGAGGTTATCATCAGCAACTTTCCTGAACATTCAGGAGAGCATGGAGAGGAGTCAGTGAAACTATCATCCCATATTCGATGTGCCTCCCACACATTGAACTTGGTAGCAACAACTGATGCAGATAAAGGACTGAATTCACCTGGACTAAAGATGATAAAGCATTCTGCAATGGGAAAATGTTCGGCGCTGTGGAATGCTGCTGGTAAACCCAAGTCAGCAGAAAAAATACAGGAAATAACTGGCGTCCAATTTAGGTACCCATGCGTCACCCGATGGAACTCAATGTACAACTCATTAAGCCAAATATATAAACATAAGAACGACGTGAATGTAGCTCTTGAAGAACTGAATCTACCCATCCTCAAAGACAATGAATTGGAATTTATTTCAGAATATTTGTCTGTTCTAAAACCAATTGCAGCAGCCCTCAACAAATTACAGGCAGAGAAAGAATGCTACTACGGTTGTCTTCTTCCAACAGTCCTAGTGACTCAAGATGCCCTCGCAAGATTGGAGCCTATCCAACCAAACGACCTGCGCTTGAGACACTGCATGCCATTACTGGCAGCAGTCGTCTCTGGCTTCAATGCCAGATTTGGTCATTTTTTGTCATTGAGCCCCGAGGTAACTGATGCCGTTTTGGCCTCAGTATCTCATCCGTATTTCAAACTTAGATGGATATCATTGTTGCAAGGGCCTAATTTCGGCGATCATGAAGCAATCAAGTCTCAAGTAAAAGACAAGCTGCAAATGGCTGTAAGAAATTGTAATTCTGACAGCAGTGGTAATAGTTCGGTGAACTCAGACTCATCATCTGAAGACGATTTCTTCAGAACTATGGATGGCTCATTCTCTGCTCCTAACAACAAGGAAGACTTGGAAGTCCTCAATTATTTGCAGGACACCAGTAAGGCACTCTACTCTTTAGATAGGTATCCTGCTATAAAGAAGATCTTCAAGAGGTATAACACCACGCTACCTTCCTCTGCACCAGTGGAACGGTTGTTTTCGTTTGCTGGCATGGTTCATAGCCCCAAACGAAGTCGTCTCTCGGCAGGGTTGGCAGAAAACCCACTTTTTTTGAAAAAGCCCACCCCAGGTGGGTTTTTTCGGTTTTTTTACCTAAAACCCGAAAAAAACCGGGTAAAATTGGGTTTTTTCATATGTCCATTTTTTTGTCATCTGCTGGCTTTAATATCATATATGGTAGTTCATATTAGACCTACCTATTCTTATAATAATACTGTACTGTACCGTACACTATTAATATAACATTTGTCTTGTTTTTAGCAAAAAGGTTGCCTTCCAGGCAATTAAGCATAAAATTTGGAAAACATGGACCAATTTGAACTAAATTTGGTGTGGTAAATTATCCTATTTGTTAGGCTATACTTCCTATGGAAGACAGGCCCCTGTGTCTTCTGCTGGAAGTAGATGAATTACAGCTCCCAAAGGGAACTTAATTCAGCTAGTTATATCTATTTAATTATATTACTGAATATTTTTTCTCTATTTCACAGTTAAAATAAAACAAACTGGCAACAGCATATTTATCTTTACTGCTAGCCTACAGAATTAGTCTGTTTGAAGTTATAACTGCATTAAATAATGCCAAAGACCTTTGGATCAGGAAGAAAATTAGGGCATGAATGGAGTGAAGTCAATATTATTGATGGGACTAGTAAAGTTAGATGCAAACATTGCAATAATGAAATAAGTAATAAAATAGAGCGAATAAAAATGCATTTAATGAAATGTTTGAAACACATGGAATCAAGAAATAAGACTGACAATACTGCCAGTACATCATCTTCATACTGCCATGACATAGACCTCTCAGATGATCCAGACTCATCCTCACCACCACTGACACAATTACAGATGAAAAAAAGAAAAATTCAAAAGAAAGTAAGCGATTTTGGCATGACAACAACAACTTTGCAGAAAAATGTCATTGATAACAAAATAGCCAAGTTCTTTTATGCAAATAATATTCCATTTCTATGTGCAGAGTCTAAGTATTTTATTGAAATGATAGAGACTCTAAGACCAGGCTACACTCCACCTTCCCGTCAAAATTTGTCTGGTCCACTTTTAAATACAATCCATGAAGAAGTTGATTTATCCACAAATTACTAAGCTGCCCACCAAGTTCAGCCTCGATTGAAAGAGTGTTCTCCACATTTGGCCTTGTCTGGACCAAATTACACAATAGATTAGGCCTTGAAAAAACTGTAAACCTTATAAAAATTAACAGGCAATTGAGGATGACTGACCCATCTGATTGGAAAAGTGATGAAGAATAGTTAGTCATTCAGTAGATGTATATTCAAATTTCAAACAATATATAGTTTCATTTGTTCAACTTACTGTACACAATTACAATGTTCAATATAACCACATATAATAAGTCAATATTTTTCTATGTATATACCAGTATGTATTTCATGCTGGAAATTTTGGAAAACATTTATTGATTTTTGTATGGATTTATCTAGTAAACTTTTGAACTTTGACTTTTACATTACATGGGAGGGAGAAGAAAAGTCTGATGCCCATGAAACCCCTCCCTATGAAAAGCAAAAGTTGGGGATGCTGAGATGCTTGGACACTTAAAACTTATTAGGATTGTTTAACCTCCTTCGCAACATGCTATATATAGAGTTACATGACAGAGGAGGGGACCTACAGCTTAACATGGGTTCTGAACCATGGGTCACTGACTGACTTCCACCCACCACAATCCTGGAGTACCATACCACCCTGATTGGCTGATGTCTACACTCTATAACCTGCTACCTCACCCAAAGAGTTATACCTGTAGGTCTATTTGTTGACTCATGTTTGCTTGCTTTGCATGTAAAATCATTATAGGCGCCTATATGACAATTTTTAAAAATAATTGCATATGCACTTAAGTTTCATGAAAAAACCCACAAGTGGGTAAAATAGTGGGTTTTTTCAAGTGGGCTTTTTTGAAAAAATCCGGGTGGGTTTTTTTGGGCTGGGCCCACTAGTGCCAACCCTGTCTCTCGGATGGTAACTTTGAACAATTGGTTTTGCTGAAAGCAAATGTTTACAGTGGTTGAACATTAAATTAACACTCTTAACTTGCGGTTTTTACCCTTATATTGTCAGTAATTGCGTACTGCAGTAAAACTGTAAAATTAAATTCTATGTAAAAAATGTTTACTTATATATGCTGACAGGGCCGGACTTTCACCTGCTGAGGCCCTAAGCTATATGAAATTTGAGGCCCTAAGCTATATGAAATTTGAGGCCCTTCTCTAAAAAAATTCGGGTAAAAAAATTTAAAATAATTATTACTATAATTATTTTTTATATTAATGTTAATGATAAAGAAAAAATAATATATATATACTGTATATATAATTTTTGATGAATTAGTATTAAAGAATAAAAACTAATGATAAAATAAAAATATATTTAAAAAAATGAGGCCCCCGAGGGTGTGTGGCCCTAAGCTATAGCTTATTTAGCTTATAGGTAAGTCCAGCACTGTATAATGCTGACCATTCATTGATATGGGTTATGGACCTGGTGAAATGAGAATTGAGAAAAATAGAACTAAAAACTATATGTAGGTCATTTAATAGTTTTTTCTTTGCTGATAAGTTATGATAATACTAAGTTTTAAGTTTACCACCTGAAAAACTGAAAGGGGAATCGTCAATCCCCGTGGTTTAGATCAGGTGACATGGGTAGGATGCGATGCTTGTATTGCCTCAGCCCTCAGGGGAGTATTAGGAGTGATACTTTTCAGGAGTGATTAACAAAATAATTTGTTTTTGTTTACTCTACAAGAGTACAACTTTTTCAATTCATATAAAAGTGATCTTAAAAAGTGATCTTCAAGATCACGATCTTGATCTGGATCTTCAAGATCACATTTTTCTGGTGATCTGATCTTGATCTTCAAGATCACATTTTTCTGGTGATCTGATCTTGATCTTCAAGATCACATTTTTCTGGTGATCTGATCTTGATCTTCAAGATCACATTTTTCTGGTGATCTGATCTTGATCTTCAAGATCACATTTTTCTGGTGATCTGATCTTGATCTTCAAGATCACCAAAGTTGGTGATCTTGCCCATCTCTGCTAATAATAATAATGAACAGTTAGTTTGCAGGTGGTGCTCAAGCATGGAAGTGCTGAGGAACGAGTTAGAATGTGAGAGGGAGGCCAGGTTGAGGCTTGAAGAAAGCGTGATGCTCCTGACGGCAAAATTAGAATCCCTTGAGACTCCAGTTACGACCCCTCCTGCCTCAGTTTCTACAAATAACATAAATAGTACTAATAGTCCTCTCTCTTCCCCCAGTTCCCAACCCTTCTTTCGAGTGCGAAATGGAGCCCCATTGAGAAAAGCAGACACTTGTGACTAGTAATGAGTGTCATTTTTTATTGTCGTTTTTTTTGTTTAAAACGAAGATAGTCTGTTTTTTTTGTTTTTTATTGTTTTAAACTTATTCCATATTTTTCTTCCTTTAATCTAATAAGTATATTAGTATTACCTATAATTTACTATACTACCATGCTTATACGGTTATACCTAGTATATATAGTCATCTTTTAGAAAAACTGAATCACGCAAAAGGTATATAATAGAAAGGAAAAACAAACCCTCATTTTTTATATGTATATGTTGGGGTAAATGTGATAAATTGGTAATTATGCATAATTACCGGTAAATATGCATAACTGAAAATATCATGACTTAACCTAACCAATTGTCAAGGGCGTACAGTTGACCTAACCGGGCATTCAATTGACCTAACCTGGCATTCAATTCAATTGACCTAACAGGGCATTCAAGGTTAGGTCAATTGAATGCCCAGTTAGGTCAACTTGTACACCCTTGACAATTGGTTAGGTTAAGTCATATTATTTTCAATTATGAATATTTACAAGTAATTATGCATAATTACCAATTTATCACATTTACCCCAACATATATATATTTTTTAACTAGAACATAAAACATTCTTCCTCGTTTCAAACAATATACATAATTGTGATTGGCAAGAGTACCAGCATATATATTCCAGATAGAAAAAAAAAATATTCACCTTTTTTTGAACCTTTTTGTTAGCCTAATATTGTTTAACCTTCATTTCCATGGAAGAATCATCACTAGATTGGGTAGAGCATATATGCTAGTTTCAATATCACAGGTACTGGTATAATATACATAATAAAAAATACATAATACTGGTATAAAACAATATATATAATTGTGATTGGCAAGAATACCAGCGTGTGTGTATATATATATATATATATATTTATTCCAAATACAAAAATAAAAAAAATAAAAATATTCATCTCTTTCTTTAACCTTTGTGTTAACCTAATGCTGTTTAACTTTCATTATCTGATTCTATTTCCATTGAAGAATCATTATCACTAGATTGATTAGAGCATGTAGTTTCAATATCACAGGTACTGGTACTTATTGCAGATTTGGATGTTGACGAAGCCAATGTAGCACCATGTTTTACTTCACTTTCTTGGAATTTTGCATTTTGGGATATAAATACTAGCTTTGCTGCTCTGTCTGTGCTTAATCGGTTTCTTTTGGCTGTATGGATATTACTGTATGTGCTAAATGATCTCAGAGGTAATGAAAGGGCAAAATAGAGGTGTATGAGTTTGTGTAGGTATATATGTGAGTATGCATGCGTATGTATCTGGAATTCTGGATGTATGCGTGTGTATGGGGTATATAATAGATATAAATATGTGTATATAAGTATTTATGTATATATTGGTATATATGTATATGGGTGTATGTGTATGTATATATATGGATGGTCTCTGGGTTAAAAATATGTCATCGCGGGTCTAAAGGATAGTTAGGTGGGAGACTCAAAATCCAAGGCATGGATGGGAGAGTCCTGGAAAGGTTGGACAATGGGCAGTCAGCTCCCAGCCAGTGTTCTCGCAAGTTTAACGGATCTCAAGATGCAAGACATTCAGTGCAAGAAAGAGGCCAGTTTTTTTCTGTAAATAGGCTGAAAAGGACATTCTATACTGGTACCATATGGCCTATTTTATTATTTATGTATTTATTTTTATAATATATATCATTGCAAAAGTATACCTTATAATTAAATTGGCAATATCTATATTAATTATTAAAAAAAACAAAAAAAATTTAAAACAAAATAAAAAACAAAAAAAATGACAAAAACAACAAAATGGACATAAAAAAAAACATTTTTTAACGTCACTAGACTTGTCTACCAGTAATAACAAGCAATAAGTTTTCTGTTTTAGGTTTCAAAGATGCTGATGAACCGGAAATACGACTCATTGACGATTACATTGTTTGAGGGCAGCTCGAGGAATTCTGTGGGAGAAACCCTCATCATAGGGGCCATTACTGCTATCCTGGTGCAAGGGTGGAGGATATAACTAATAGTGTTGACCATTTTACAGATGGTACTGCCGAGGACACAACATATGTTATTCATGTCGGTACTAATAACGTTTTAAAGTCTAGATTGGAAGAACTGCTGGCTAGGTACAGGGACTTAATAGTGACTAAAGGAGAAAACTAATATTGTTTTAACAGGTATACTTCCTCGAATTATCCAACATAATTTCTACAGCAAGGCAACCTATATTAACAATAACCTAAAGTCTCTTTGCCAATAGGAAGGAGTGCATTTTGCGAATTTTTGGAACAGTTTCTACCGCAGGAGGGACTTGTTCCTCGGGGATGGACTTCATCTTAATGATGATGGAGCTGCACGTTTAGGAAGACTATTTCATAATACTCTCTTCTTTTCAGGCTGCCGTAACTCGAATGGTGCCAGCGTAAATTCCACAAATTTCCCCTGCAAACGCGAAGGTGTCACAGTTAGTGACTTACAAACAATTTGAAGGTTCTATCCCTAAATGTTCGTAGCCTACGAAATAAAATAAACGAATTTTTTTCTTTAATTGCTTGTAAAGACTATGATGTAATTGCAATAAGTGAATCGTGGCTTAGCACTGAAACACGTCACTTTGTAGGGGAGTATCAAATTAAAGGTTATAGACTTTTTGTTAAAAACAGAATAGGTAGGTGAAGAGGCGGCGTTATGTTGTATATGGGTCATTCTCTGTCAGATCAACCAAAAAAATTGAAATTAACACCCTCATCTCTCATATTTTGCTGAAATTTGGTTTATAGGGAGTTTGTGAGCCCTGAATCCATTTCTGAAATTATAAGGTCAATCCAACCAACGGTTCAAGAGATATGACCTCGGGCAATTTGAGGTCACTCGCGAGGTTACTAACATTTGGCAAGCCATAACTTGGGTAATAATTGTCATAATTATATAAAAGTATATATATTTAGAATCAGAAAACGACAAGGAATCCAAATATGCAAGTTTTAGAACTCTAGGTTGAAAAATAAAAAAGTTACACTGTAACCAAAATTTGAGGTCATGATTTGACCTCTGGGGTATCAAATGAGAATTTTTTTTTAAATGTAAAAAATGAAGGCATAGGCATTGGCTATTAGAATCAGCAAAAAAAAGTTTGTTTATGTTAGTATTTTTCATGTAACTAACATATAAGTGAACACCATATTCATAAGTTGTGCGTCAATTCTACCTATTTTTTCACGCTTAAGCTCATAATTTGACGTATAGAAATTAAAATTACATTTTTTATAGATATAAAAAACAAAGTCAGAGTTCTTGACTAATAGAAACAATCATAAAAAGTTTGTTTATGTTGGTACTTTTCATGTAACTAACTTATAAGTGAACACCATATTTATAAATTGCTTGTCATTTCAAGGAATTTTTATATCTTAGCTATCAATTTGACCTCAAGCTCCAAGAATTTAATAAAAATTGTATTTCACTGCTAATCTACACTGGCAATAATAGTTATAATAGTGAAAGGGGAAGACTAAGCTCACATGTAGCCTAAACAAACCTGTTGAAACATGTTGCTACTTGTCTAAGTGCAGAATCAACACAGATAGTTGCAAAATTCCTTGTCTACAGGTTAGTACAGTTCCAGCCAGCACTGTGGGTGGCTGGTGGGTATGGTGTTTTAATGAGCCTCAGAGACTATCAAGGCCTAAAATATTAAGTGTGTATAGCTATATATTTTCTAAAAATATATATTACCTAATTGTAAATCCTATATCTTTACAGATCAAAATACAATGGTTCGGCACTTGAAATACTGCCAGGACCCTATTCAAAAACACAAGAAACGCATAACAATCAATCTTAGAAAATGACTGATGTACTTGTTGAAAAATGTGCTGGAAGAGTGAAAAAAGACTCATTGTTGTGTGTGAACTGCTGGACACTGATAATGAAAAACCCCACTATACTTAGTACCACTGAAAACAACGAGTCTGAGCAGGATTCAAATGAATCATCTACTATCAGTGGCTTGAGTAACATCTCTTCAATTCAAGATCTGGACAATGACAGTGATTGCTTGATAAAGGAAAATCCTTCAACTTCAGTTGAACCAGTTCTAGCATTTCTGGACCAAACACCAGTTAAAAAAAGTAAGTAATAAATTAATATAATAACTTATACTTTACTACAAGGTCTGTTTGATCTACTATATAGCCAATTATATAGCATTTAAGGTACTATAATTAATATTTAATTACTAATATTCAGGTGTGTGAAACCTTTTTTTCTGTTCTTTTCAGAAGGGCTGTCATTAAGCCAGAAAAAGCGCAAGGCTCGTGGTAAGCTATCATCTGCTCAGAAACACCTGAAGGAGAGGCTAGAACTCAGTTATGGTGTTCAAATTACCGAGGAGGTAAGTGATACTTCAAAACCTGAAACTAAATCTGAAAAACATCTAGACAAATTAATGAATGAATTGAAAGTCATTCCTGGAGAGCAAATGTCACCATCACAAACTACAAATATTGACACTCTCACCATACACAATTGAAAAAACAGCTAGTTTCTTTCAAACTACAACATACATGGTGAAAAGAAGCCATTCACTTAAATCAGAACATGGAATCCTTCCGAAGATTCCACTAATGAGCAAAGGAAAAGTGATATCTGAAGAACACAAAGATATAGTTAGAAGATTCTATGAGTCAGAAGAGGTTAGTCGTATGTGTCCTGGCCAAAAGGATTGCATGAAAGTTATCAGTGCTGAAGGTGCAAAAACGATTGGTCCTCGGGAATTTAAGAGAGATGTTTGAACTATATAAAAATGATGAAAAGAATCCCAAAATAGGATTTTCCACATTTGCAAAATTACGGCCATCATATTGTGTGCTTGCCGGTAGTGGTGGGACTCATTCTGTCTGTGTCTGCACATACCATCAAAATCCAAAATTGCAGCTGGCTGCATTGGGAGAAAGAGGTCTTTCATACAAGGATCTTATGGATTACAGTGTCTGCAGTACAGAAAGAGAGACTTGCATGATGCAACTTTGCAATGATTGCCCAAGAGAAGAGGGTGTCCTGGATTTTCTTGAGTTACTTGACAGTGTGAAATCAGCTCCAAATGAAATATCTTACAAGCAATGGGTGACTGTTGACCGTTGTACAATGGTTGATAAGGTGGAGCCACTTCATGAATACTTATCATCCCTAAGCATGAAAATATCCTGCATGGTTCGTCATCACTTTGTTGCTCAGCAACAATCACAGTACTTCAAGCAGTTGAAAGAAACACCACCACCTCAGAGCGAGGTAGTTATAGTAGGTGATTTCTCTGAGAATTATTCTTTCATTGTCCAGGATGCTGCCCAAGGGTTTCACTGGGACAATTCACAGTGTACAGTTCACCCTTTTGTCATCTATTATAGATCATCTGCAGACCAGGAACTTAGCCATTTTAGTGTCTGTTTCTTATCTGCATCACTAAAACACAATACTATAATGGTTTACTCATTCATATTGAAGCTTATGAGTTAGTGATGTTAAAAAACCGTTTTTTTTATGTCATTTTTTTTTTTTTTTTTTATAATAATAATAATAATAATTAATATAGATATTGCCAATTTAATTATAAGGTATACTTTTGCAATGATATATATTATAAAAGTAAATAAATAAATAATAAAATAGGCCATATGGTACCAGTATAGAATGTCCTTTTCAGCCTATTTACAGAAAAAAACTGGCCTTTTTCTTGCACTGAAAGTCTTGTATCTTGAGATCTGTTAAACTTGCGAGAACACTGGCTGGGAGCTGACTGCCCATTGTCCAACCTTTCCAGGACTCTCCCATCCATGCCTCTGATTTTGAATCTCCCACTTAACTATCCTTTAGACCCGCGATGACATATTTCCCCCCCGAGACCATCCATATATATACATACACATACACCCATATACATATATACCAATATATACATAAATACTTATACACACATATTTATATCTATTATATACCCCATACACACGCATACATCCAGAATTCCAGATACATACGCACGCATACTCACATATATACCTACACAAACTCATACACCTCTATTTTTCCCTTTCATTACCTCCGAGATCATTTAGCACATACAGTAATATCCATACAGCCAAAAGAAACTGATTAAGTACAGACAGAGCAGCAAAGCTAGTATTTATATCCCAAAATGCAAAATTCCAAGAAAGTGAAGTAAAACATGGTGCTACATTGCTTTGTCAACATCCAAATCTGCAATAAGTACCAGTACCTGTGATATTGAAACTATATGCTCTAATCAATCTAGTGATAATGAGATTCTTCAATGGAAATAGAATCAGATAATGAAAGTTAAACAGCATTAGGTTAACACAAAGGTTAAAGAAAGAGATGAATATTTTTATTTTTTTTATTTTTCTATTTGGAATATATATATATATATATACAATGGTATTCTTGCCAATCACAATTATATATATTGTTTATACCAGTATTAGGTATTTTTTATTATGTATATTATACCAGTACCTGTGATATTGAAACTAGCATATATGCTCTACCCAATCTAGTGATGATTCTTCCATGGAAATGAAGGTTAAACAACATTAGGTTAACAAAAAGGTTAAAAAAAAGGTGAATATTTTCCTTTTCTATCTGGAATATATATACTGGTACTCTTGCCAATCACAATTATGTATATTGTTTGAAACAAGGAAGAATGTTTTATGTTCTAGTTAAAAAATATATATACATATAAAAAATGAGGGTTTGTTTTTCTTTTCTAAAAGATGACTATATATACTAGGTATAACCGTATAAGCATGGTAGTATAGTAAATTATAGGTAATACTAATATACTTATTAGATTAAAGGAAGAAAAATATGGAATAAGTTTAAAACAATAAAAAACAAAAAAAACAAAAAAAACAGACTATCTTCGTTTTAAACAAAAAAAATGACAAAAAAAACAAAAAAAACGACACAATAAAAAACGACTCACATCACTACATGACATATGTTAAATTCAGATGCCCACAATTGAAGAAGGTGCACTATTTCTCAGATGGATGTGCTGGCCAATATAAGAACAGATACAACTTCACAAATCTCTGTTACCATGAAGAGGATTTTGGTCTGTCTTGTGAATGGCACTTCTTTGCTACATCCCATGGCAAAAATGCATGTGATGGGATTGGAGGAACAGTGAAAAGAGCTACTGCTCGTGCCAGTTTGCAGAGAACTACAGAGAGGCAAATTCTTACACCAGAACACATGTTTCAGTTTTGTGAAGAAAACTTGAGCAAGAAGAAAAATTTTTTCTTTGTAACTACAGCTGATTTGAAAGATGCAGAAGAACGGTTGGAACATCGATTCAAGGATAGTAGGGCTATTCCTGGAACTCAGAAATATCATAGATTTGTTCCCCTAAACAAGGAAGAACTGATGGTGTATCCCATTTCAAGTGGCATTGGAGAAAAGAAAAGAATAAGGAAAAGTCATTTTACTAATGAACCTGCAATGCTTGGTAACCTAAAATGTGTCAAACCAGGAGAGTATGTTGGCTGCATTTATGACATGCAAGTTTGGTATGGAATTGTGGAGGAATATTGTGAAGAGTTTGATGATTTCACTGTGAACTTTCTACATCCCTCTGGGTCATCAGGATCAAGTGCATATTATTATCCATCAAACAAGGATTCATTTGCAGTGCCAGGACATCATATATTAACTGTAATGAGTTGTCCTACCCTAAGAGGAGGCAGCAGAATTCAATACATTTTTCCACAAAAAGAAATTGATGAGAGCATCGAGCATGCAAAAATTGTATTAGGCTAGCACATGAATCCTCTAAGTAGGTCTTCCCCTTTCACTATTATAACTATTATTGCCAGTGTAGATTAGCAGTGAAATACAATTTTACATTTTTTGCCTTTGTTTTTATATCTATAAAAAAATGTAATTTTAATTTCTATAGGTCAAATTATGAGCTTAAGTGTGAAAAAATATGTAGAATTGACGCACAACTTATGAATATGGTGTTCACTTATATGTTAGTTACATGAAAAATACTAACAAACAAACTTTTTTTTGCTGATTCTAATAGCCAATGCCTATGCCTTCATTTTTTACATTTAAAAAAAAATTCTCATTTGATACCCCAGAGGTCAAATCGTGACCTCAAATTTTGGTTACAGTGTAACTTTTTTATTTTTCAACCTAGAGTTCTAAAACTTGCATATTTGGATTCCTTATCATTTTCTGATTCTAAATATATATACTTTTATATAATTGTGACCATTATTACCCAAGTTATGGGTCGCCAAATGTTAGTGACCTCGCAAGTGACCTCAAATTTCCCGAGGTCATATCTCTTGAACCGTTGGTCGGATTAACCTTATAATTTCAGAAATGGATTCAGGGCCCACAAACTCCCTATAAACCAAATTTCAGCAAAATCTGAGAGATGAGGGTGTTAGGCACTGGTTGATCTGACAGAGAATGACCCATATCAAAGATAATATTGCGAACGTTATACAAGTAAAGCACTCAATTCCAGAACCGATAGATTCAACTATAGCAGAACTTAAATTGAACGATTTCAAACTTCTTGTTGCGGTTATATATAGGCCCCATAATCAAACAGCTGATACAAACGAAACATTATATCGTGAACTAAAGAGAATAATCGGTAGTGAGCAGGCTTTAGTTATGGGTGACTTTAATTACGCCAACGTGAATTATGATACAATGCAGGGAGACGCAGAAGGTAATCGTTTAGTTAATTTTCTCGGATAGCTTTCTTATTCAAAAGGTTGGGGAACCTACGAGGTTGGACAGTATTTTAGATTTAGTGATAACTACGGATGATAGGCTAATTACTGATCTTCAAGTAATAGAACCATTAAGCAATAGCAATCACAATATGGTAGAGTTTGTCCTCTCAGTAAGTCACTCGAAACCAACTAACTCAACTAAAATTCCTAACTTTCAGCATGCAGACTTTAGTAAATTTCAAAATGAATTGTCACACGTCAATTGGGAAAATGTAATGGGGAACTCCAACGCAAAACTAATGTGGGAATCGTTTGAAACGGTATTTAGGACTATAAATGAGGAATGTGTACCATACAAAATTAAGCGTGCGAAAGTAAACAAGCCCTTGTGGTTTACTTCTAGATTAGGAGACATTATAAAGAGTAGAGATAGGGCTTATAGGCTACATAAATGCGATAAAGACAATTTGTGGTTACAAAACAACTACATATCTCTAAGGCTTGAAGCGAAAAGTATAATAAAAAAGTCCAAGCGCGAATTTGAAATCTCCATAGCTCGTGACGGTAAAAAAAAAAAACAAGCGATTCTCTCAATACGTCAATAATAGAAATCAAGTAAAAAGTGTCGTGGGGCCTTTGAAAAATGTAAATGGAGATCTAGTTTCTGAAAACAAGGAAATGGGTACCTTACTAAATGAATTTTTTATGTCAGTTTTTACTATAGAAGATGTAACGAATATCCCTATGGTAATAGACATAATACCTTTTGATAATGGTAAAATTTTGGATAATATCATGGTGAGTGAAGGGGAGGTAATGCGCTATATTGATAAAATGAAAACACGTAAATCACCGGGTCCGGATTCCATATATCCCATAGGCTACAACTAAAAGAATTAAAAGATAGCGTTGTTGTGCCGCTGACAAAGATTTTTAATGCATCTATTTCTGAGGGGGCTGTACTAGATAATTTCAAGTTAGCAAACATGACACCTATCTTTAAGAAAGGCGATAAAGGTGCGGCGGGAAATTATAGGCCAATCAGTTTAACGTCTGTTGTAGGTAAGCTACTGGAATCAATAATTAGGGATCGTATAGTTGAACACTTAGAAGTGCATAAACTAGTTAGAAATATGCAGCATGGTTTTAGGCGAAACAAATCTTGCTTAACTAATCTTTTAGAATTTTTCCAAAGCGTGGTTGACGTTTACGATAGACATCAGGCGGTTGATGTAGTGTATTTAGATTTTCAAAAAGCGTTTGACACTGTGCCACACAAGACACTCATTGAAAAAACTAAGGCTCATGGAATCAGGGGTGTAGTAATAAATTGGCTAGAAGAGTGGTTGCGAGGTAGGAAACAGAGGGTGGTTGTTGATGGAGCAGAGTCATGTTGAGCTAATGTAGCGAGTGGCATTCCTCAGGGTTTTGTATTGGGCCCCTTGCTTTTTCTTATATATATTAACGATTTAGATGTCAGCCTAGTCAGTACAGTTTCAAAGTTTGTGGATGACACAAAGCTGGATGGTAGGGCGATTAATGACGAAGATAGAGGTAAAATTCAGGAAGATCTGAATAAAATCGTTGATTGGTCAGTCACATGGCAAATGAGATTTAACATTGAGAAGTGCAAAATTTTGCATACGGTATAGGTTCACGTAATGGTAATTTTGTGTATAGTACGTCAGGGAAAGATTTAACAAGTGTAGAGCAGGAAAAAGATTTAGGAGTTATAGTCACTGGTGATTTAAATGTAGCAAAACAAAGTACAGCTACGGTCAATAAGTCGAACAAAGTGTTAGGTTTTATAGCTCGAAATTTTGAGTACAAATCACCCGATATTATAGTTCCTCTTTATAAATCATTAGTTAGACCCCATTTGGAGTACACAGTCCAATTTTGGAATCTGCATATGCGCAAAGATATAGACAAAATTGAAAGAGTTCAAAGATGAGCAACTAAGATGATTCCGTTGCTTAGGTCAAAGTCGTATGAGGATAGGCTTAAGGAGTTAAAATTGACTACACTCAAGACTAGGAGGCTAAGGGGTGATCTAATCCAGGTTTTCAAAATTATGAATGGGTTCAATAACGCAGATAGAGATAGCTTTTTCAAAATATCTCAATATAATAGGACTACAAATAACGGGTGTAAGTTAAGAAGTAGAAGGTTCGAGACAGCAGTTGCCAAAAACTTTTTTACGCACAGAATAGTTTGCCGGTAGAAGTAATTAGTAGCACGTCTATAAACATGTTTAAAAATCAATTAGACACACATGTTGATAGATTGGGTATAGTTTAAGGTAGTAAAATTAAGGCTTTGTGATGATAGATCCCACAGCTCAACACAAGTGTTGTGGGATAAAGGGAGGCAGCATCTTGGGTTAGGGGATACTTTCTGTCCTTACACACCTGATTTAAAGAGATTCCTCTGCCAAGCAGTGCCCCCCCCCCCATAGTACTGTGAGGTATTGAAAAACTCATGATCTTCACTTGGCTAACAAACACCTTGAAATGGGAGACTCAAAATGGCTGCACACAAATTTCTACATTACAATTTTCCTCCTAAGTATAGTCATACCCCACCTAACGTCGGTAATTGGTTCCAAGGACCATGACGTAAAGCGAACAGAGGTGCCTAAGTCTACCAAAAACTGATTGTAAACACTGTAAAACACTCCGACGATGGTAGCGATTAGATACAACTATAAATAAACACTTTATGGTTATGTTTTCAATACTATAGATAATAAATATGAAAATAAACGCCTAACGTCGGTAATTGGTTCCAAGGACGTAAGTCAAAAAATGACGTAAAGCGACGTAAAGTCGAGTAAAACAACGTCGTGTGAACAAAATCTTGCTCTTGAAAACCAACATAAAGCGGGGTATGACTGTATATATTATAATGTATATGGTGGTAAATTTTGACTTGGTCTGCAATCAATATGAACCATGACTTATTTTTGGTTGGCAAGGTACTAGTATTGATAGATACCGTAATGAAATTGACTGGATTCTTTGGATCTGATATATTTGCATGTCAGTTATAAATAGATAAAAAGTGTTAACATATTTGTGGATAGTAGTCTACTATGACTTGATCCTCTGGATCCAGAGATTCTCTCTCTAGTTTTAAATTGATAATTATTTAGTTTTGTAAAAATTGGTCATTGCCAATGTACAGGCAGTTTTTACATAAATTTCTTATGTTCTTGTGATTCGGAGGACATACACAATTACAAACACAGTTAGGTAGACCAGCCATGAGTGGATCCTAGGGTCTTTGTTAGTCTGCCGTAACTCGAACGGTCCCAGCTTAAATTCCACAAATTTCCCCTGCGCTCGCGGTGTCGCAATTACAAACAATTTGAAGGTTCTATCCTTAAATGCTCATAGCCTACGAAATAAAATAAGAATTTTTTTCTTTAATTGCTTGTAAAGACTGATTTAATTGTAATAAATGAATCGTCACTTAGCACTGAAACACGTGACTTTGTAGGGGAGTATCAAATTAGAGGTTATACACTTTCTTAAAAAGAGAATAGGTAGGCAAGGAGGCGGTGTTATGTTGTATATCAATAATAATATGGCGAATGTTATAGAACTAAAGTGCACAATTCCAAAACCAATAGATTCGACTATAGCAGAACTTAAATTGAATGATTTCAAACTTCTTGTTGCGGTTATATATAGGCCCCCTAATCAAACAGCTGATATGGACGAAGCATTATATTGTGAACTAAAGAGAATAATAGGTAGTGAGCAGGCTTTAGTTATGGGTGACTTTGGTAATTATTCATTTTTTGACCCAGTCTCTTTTTATAATGAGAGCAAACTTTTCTGGTCAATTTTGAGGTGTTCTGCACGAATCTGCCATCCGTTTCCTGTGCAAATGCGTAGTTTTCGAGATAGCGTCATCTTGAAAACTATGCATCTGCACAGGAAACAGATGGCAGTTTCATACAAAACACCTCAAAATTAACCAGAAAATTTGCACTTGTCATTTTCGTTTAAACTAACGAATTTAAATGAAAATATCGTGACAACCTAACTAATCATCAAGGGCATACAGTTGACCTAACTGGTGTCACATACTGAACTGTCTGCAAAACATTAGGACCGATCAATTTGTGATGCATGATCTTTACAGGGGCTCTACCCTGGTACCCCCAAGACCTAAATTATACAAATCATAATGTAATAACATGTGCCAACCTTGCATGGGTAGTCCGCTAAATTTTGCCTACCCTTAAACTGAAATGACACATTTATTTTTAAGATTTTTTTTACAGCACGAAAAGACCAGAAGGTCTTTTCTTAAAATACAAGCACTATTGCATTTAGGGCAGGTCACGGATGTCTTAATTATTCCGTGATTGATAAAAAGGTCTAAACTCTTGTCTTCATCGAGGGCAATATGGCAGATCACATCTTCAAAATCAAATATACATAACTGACATCATACTTCGTCACAAAAGAACCAAACTGAGCAGAGTTCAACAGATGAACAATTGCTAAAAATGATTTATTTGTAAAACAGGACAAATTGAATTACGCAGAAGTAACCAGAATCACCAAAAATAAGAAATATTCACCAAATAGTCAATATATACAGGATTGTATACAAAGTTTTGTCCAATGAATAAACGCTGATATTCTTGTAATTATGAGGTCTATGGCTACTGAAATTAGGTTGATTTATTTAATATATAATTCTCGTGCTTCGAACACTATGCGTAGGCTAGGCGCAACATAGCGCCTAGCCTACCCAACCGTCAGCCATCATCATTTTCTCTTCATTCATTTCACGCTGCATTTATCATTTATTGCTTATTTTTAAGCATGGAATTTGAATGAAGAGACGTACGTAAGCTGATTTATTTCTTCTGGAAACGTGGAATGTCATCTGCAATCATAGCAGCAGAGATAAATTCGACACTTGGTGCTGAAACAACAAATGAACGTACATGTCATCGTGGGTGGCTCAATTCAAGGAAAACAATTTCAATGTCGATGATAAACCACGTTGTGGTCGACCATCACTGGATTTGAACACAGGTATACAAAACTTTCTGGATACAGAGAAGTATGCTACGACTAGGAGTATTGCATTAGAACTGGGAGTTTGTCACAGAACAATTCAGCAGCATCTTATTCAGATGGGGAAACATTATTTATCTAATTGATGGATTCCACATTATTTAACTATTGAACAAAAGGCAAACCGTGAACGAATATGTTTAGAGTTGTTGGAGAAATATGCTGCAAATGATTTCTTGGGACAATTAATTACAATGGACGAAGTTTGGATCTATTGGGACAATGATGGCAGCTATCACCATATGAGTTGGAGAGGAGATGGTGATATCGCAAATGTGGAAGTTCACGGACGTTGACCATTCGTAAACATCTGCTCTCGGTATACTGGGACTGCAAGGGTGTTCTCCTTTTGGAGGTATTGCCACGTGGACAAACAATAAGTGCTGATATTTACTATTTACTATTTCAGCAAAAACGTCAGCGACTAGTTAATGGGGGATACCACCATCTTCACTACCTCCATGATAACGCGAAGCCTCATACAGCTGCTAAAACTGTTCAGAAACTGCGCGATCTCGGTTTTACAGTATTGCCACATCCCCCAGACCTCGCACCGTCTGATTTTTACCTTTTGTCCCCACTTAAATCTTCAATTCGTGGTAGGAAGTTCTCATCTGCGGCATCAGGAAATTGCCAGGAAGATGGCAAAAATGTATTGCAAATAAAGGCGATTACTTTGAACATCTTTCTACCACTGAAGATTAATTATGTTTGGTTTTATTGAATAAATTTTATTTATCGGACAAAACTTTGTATACAATCCTGTATATATATATATATATATATATATATATATATATATATATATATATATATATATATTAGGGTGTATCAAACGCCCCATAAAAATTTTAAATTGATATCACACTACTGGCCAGCACATATGTCTTGCTCCTCATTGTGGTGAATACAAAATAAACAATTTTTTCCTTTTTATTAAATTTTTCACATTCCTATTTTTTAATAGAAAATTAAAAAAAGACAAAAATTAACAAAATTAGCAAAAATTTACAAAAAAGAGCAAAAGCAGAACTATGAAACAAGCAAAATGGGCAGAATCCTGTTTAAAGCATTTATCACTAAACAACACCTTAAGTTAAGCTGTCAGGAGCCATTTTAATTTTTTCAAATTTTTGTTTTTTCTCATATTGCCAATTTTTTCACAATTTTCCTCAACTACTTGCAATGTATCTTGGTAGAGGGTGTCTTTCTTAGAAGACTTTAAATAATCACTGGCCAATTTGACACCTCATTCAGCAGAATCATTAACAACCTTTAGATTGCAGACCTTTTCCTGACATTGCTTGTAGGATGGATTGATCGCCCAATTTTCAGGGTTCTCCTGCAAGAAAGTAGGGTTGCATTGGAGTGTCTTGAAAAATACCCATGACCCATCATTGACAAAGGAAGATAGATCTTGAGAGTTTGCATGCAGGGCATCAAGCGATGGAAATATTGGCTTACCAAATCCAGCCCCATGCCTTTGGAATTCTCTTTTGACATTATCATTTTATTGGAAATTTTCCTTTTCATTTCTGCTGGTACCTTTTGGCTAAATAGTGACACAGGTACCATTTCTGCTGTTAAGCTCCACAGATGACGCTCAATGGCTTTGGTAGCAACAGCTGCCACCTCTTGGTCAATTTTAGAATATGTTTTAAGATTCCTAATAAGTTCCAAGTCATTTATTGGAGCATCAAGGGCATTAGATGCCATAAACCAATACTTAGCATATATCAGTGTACCAAACCTACTGAAACAATTTAGCTGCTCGGATTGAAATTTCGTCATTTTGCTGGGTAAAGCCTTTACTTGATCTTCCAATATGGATATTTTAATTGCATAAATTAATTTTGCCATCCATCGAGCTCTATGAATGGCACCAGGACGCACAAATTTATATGGACAAGAATTTGAAGGTTATAAATTACCTGAAAACAGTACTGGGAGACGTTCTTCTTCATGGTGTTTGTTGTTCAGCGTTCTCATCAGCTTTCCATCCCAGTGAATGGTTCCAATGTCTGATAGTTGCCATAAACCTCGGATTTTTTCTACCATTTCCTTTACATTGGCTGCAGCTGCTCGAGATGCTGATGCATATGACAAACTAAGTTTGTCAGTGTCTCCTCTACAGGCTTGCACAAATGCAGATATTATACCTACAGCAGCAGTTGGAGTAACTCCATGGGCCCTTGCCGCCACAGAAGTAACTCTCTTGTCTTTCAGGATATCATAGGGCATGAAAATGTCTTCACCAGTTTTTTTCACTCTTTTGTGTATTCGTTTTGGCTCCAAATCAAACTCCTCTCTATCAGAACTACTGTCTTGATCTTCATTGTTGTGTTTTGTTCCAGTGATAGTGTCAGCATCTGATTCATAATCATCTGTTGCCCAACTTGTGCTAGGCTAGTCTACTTTTTGCTTTTGATAGTATTCATTTCTTTTGGCCATTCTCTCATTCCATTTTATTGCAGATATAGCATTTTTCTTGTCCAAAGAACCAAATGATACTGTTCTATCAGACATCATGCTTTTGAGAAAAACTTTACCTTCCTCATTTGTAATAGTTTCCATGGCATTCTTTGGCCATAGAGGCATAGTCTTATCAAGTTTTTCCCGAAATTTATTTATCTTTCTCATGTTGTTATCGCTCTCTCTTTTGTCGATTTGAATTTTTTGTAGGTTATTCACTTCGTCATGCAATCTCATTATATGCTCGGCAATCTTTTTTTCACTTACATGTTGTATGCCGCCCTTTATATAAAATGGAACAACTTGTACTGCAACTTCCTTTGCAGCTTGATAGAGAACTTTCTTGAAATAACCAGTGGATCTATCGAATTTGCTCTTTTTATAAGAGAAGGAGCGATATACTTGCCCATAGGTGGGCAGGCGAGATTTTATAATTTCGTCCATTTCTATTGGCAGAGTACCGAGCAGAAACTGGCATGTCTTGTCTACCACGCACATTCATGAAAAACAATCTGTAACGAAGAAAGGATTTTTAAATAGTATTTCTAAAATAGTATATTTCTAAATAGTGTATTAAATAAATAGCCTAATAGTGCATACTACAAGAATAGATGATTGATACTGTTTAAATCCATAGTATTGAAAATTTTCACTGTGTAAACAGCTTTGTTGTTGTTCACTTTATCGTGAAAAAGGAGAATTTCTCAAAAAAAATTTAATTTTCAATTAAAAAGTGAGAATGTAAAAATTTCAAAAATTGACCAAAAATTGGCACCATAGGTCTTAACTACACAAGAAGCAACAGCTCAGAACTGGCCAGCAAAATCCACATCAGTGGTGCGTTTGATGCACCCTAATATATATACCGGTATATATTAAAAAAACACCAAAAATAGGAAATATATTTTAATAAAAAAACACATTTTATACAAACTTGCACAAGATAATATATATATTGCTGTTACAGCTGGGTGTGATGGTCAAAAAACGAATAATAACCGTGACTTTAATTGCGCCAATGTGAATTACGATACAATGCATGGAGATGCGGAAGGTAATCGTTCAGTTAATTTTCTTGCGGACAGCTTTCTTATTCAAAAGGTTGGACAGTATTTTAGATTTAGTAATAACTACGGATGATAAGCAAATTACTGATCTTCAAGTAATAGAACCATTAATCAATAGCAATCACACTGAAAAACATTGAAAACTAGCTTTTAAAACTTTTTACCGGAGACCAGTGTAATAGTAAATATTTACCTAACTATTTTCATAGATCCAGTCTAAAGTCCTTTTCTAATTTTGTTCTTTAATAATTTTTCTAGCAAAATAAACCTAGGCCTACTTACCAAAATCCACCAGCAAGCAAGACTTCATTAGGTTTTACCCACATTGTGAAGACTAAATGGGACTGCAGACTTTGCCTGAGGATAGGTTATACTGACAATTGACCCAAGTTAGGTCTTACTTAGGCCCACAGAGACTTCAGTAAACTTAGGCTTAATTAGTCTACTGTATTCAACCCTTCGTAATGAATTCGTTTGTAATGAACTTGGTGTGAACCACAATGAATAAAAATTTTGGCCTAATCAAGGAATAGGCTTAACAGATGAGCGCTATTATTAATTAATTATAAATAAATACATAAACAATACAAATTTAAATGAACCATATCATTGCTCCAATAGGTTTATAAACCAAAATGTAATCACATCAGGTCACCAGTATGAACAGTGTAGATATATATACAGTGTTGGGTTTCCAGCATTTTCAACCTGTGGAGAAATCTGAGTCAGCGAGCAGACTCGCTCAGTGACTCTTGACTCCATTCCCTGAGTCACCGCTCTCCCGTTTTCTTCGCACGTCATTGTTGAAGTATAATATATATATATATATGATGAATAAAACCGCGAAGGAAAGGAAACACAAAACGGTGCTCAAGCGCTTTCGTCTAATGACATCCTCAGGAACACTGAAATACATAAAAGGTTACGGCCTATATATAGGTTACAGAAAGAGAAAAAAAATTTAAATAAATAACATACATACACACAAACATATATACATATATATATACATACATATCTACACACACACACATATATATATATATATATATATATATATATATATATATATATATATGCAATAAACGGAGAAGTAAAAATAAAACTTAAAAATTAAGGATTAGAGGATTAACAAAGAGGCATATCGATTTTTAGCACAAGATCAAATGAGTTATAAAAATAATACAAATTTATACTGGAGATACGCCCGGGTTTAACACTTTGCCTTTTTAGAGTCAAGTTTCGATATATATAAAATAAATTGAAGATTAAAAGTTAATAAAGTAGCTTACAAGTTTACCAAAGATTAAGTGTCCTACCCTTTTTATCTAGGTTTGTTTTGAAGGAATTCAAACAACAGGATCGAGTTGAAAAAGACCTTTGCTTATGTTGAAGTTATTTGAAAGTTGAATAATGGCAGACTCAAGAATATTTCTATTGACAATGTTGCTCGAATGAAATAAAACTGAAGCATTATTCCAATCAATACAGTGGGATAACTCTGACAAATGGACAAAAAGAGCACTGGACAACTGTCCTGTTCTGACGGAATATTGATGCTGTTTTATACGTGTGTGCAAATCCTTTCCCGTCTGACCTATGTAAAAGGAATCACATTGTTTACACCCAATTTTATAGATAATGCCTGAATTTATTGGTAGGGCTATTTTTTACTATGATATTTTTCACAATATTGTTATATGAAAATACTACATTAATATCCAAAAGTTTAAGTACATTAGCAATGCCTAAAAAGCCCGGGAAAAATGGAAGTACAAAAATATTTTTTGACAAAGTACGAGTGTTATTATTGACACGATAGAAAGTTCGTTTTGCCTTGTTGAGACAAGATTCCATAAACGCAGATGGGTAACACAGATCACTTCCAATACTGAAAAATTGAATAATGCACGTACTGAAACTAACGATAGATTGATCAGTTTTGATGTTTGTTCATTGTTTACAAAAGTGCCGATTGATGATATGCTTGACTTTCTCTCCCAAGAATTACATAAGTATGACCTGCCACTACCTTCACCAGGGCCGGATTAACCATTAAGCAAAATAAGCCCGTGCTTAGGGCATCAAGGGAAGGGGGGCACCACAGAAATTTTCCATTGTCGGATTTACCATGGATTTATTATACTATTATAATCGCGGCTTATAGCCTATAAGCTGTTGAAAACTGAATTATATATATTCATATATAGTATATATTTTTTTTCATTGTTTGAATTTGTAGTGAACAACAACCCTTTTGAAAGAATAAATATATTTCGTTGTAATCACACCCTTTACGCTTTGCGTTATTATTTTGTTAATATCAAATCTTTGAGCGCCATATTAAAAATACATATAGATTAAATATTTTCGTGTGCTATAGGAAGTTATTCTGAACGTGTGATTTGTGCATATAATATTAAATATATATTTTACATAATCATTTGGTATTGTTTTACAGAAAGATTTAGGTTTATAGAATTGTAATATAAATTAATATTAAAATAAAAGAAACTATAAACTCTCTATATTGCTGTTGTATCAAGTGATGTTTATCACGGCCATTATAATAATAAGATATACTGACCTAAGTTAATTAGCGTTGAAGAAGTTTATCTGTTGCTCTCTCTTCTTCTCTAGGGTAAGTCTATGAAGTGTACTTTATTTGTATATATAACAATATTTTATCATACACGTATCTTTATTTTATAATTTATTTATCTATTGTCATAACAGTATAAAAGAATTTAGATTGTAATAACCAGAGTGAATAATTTGTAATGTATATATAACATCAAACGTAGTTAGGACAATTTAGGCCCTAAGCAAATGTTCATATTTCCTATAATTAAATATTGTGTTTTAAATAAATAAATAAATGTAAATATAAAATGTGGCTCGTAATAGTGAAATGTAATATTGATATTTTTATAGATTGCGTATTATTAATTCTAATGTTAAGTATTTTTATTTTATAGGTTTCGGTTCCTTCTTTCGGTTCCTTCTTTCGATTTGATTTGTATTCAACATTTCGAGTTGATATTTCGGTTGAGTTATATTTAATTGCCACTTATATTTAAATTGCCCACTTTGGTTGTGTACGGTTCCCATTTTGTCTTTCCTGAGAATAAAAGAACAAAGCCAAGATTGTGATATGTGTAACTGTGTTGATTGCCACATAATATACAAATAAAATATTCTTTTTATTTCTGTATTTTACAGACCCAAGAACCAAGATGAAACGTGTTCAGTTAAGTGGTGCACAAAAGCGAAAACTATCAAAAGAGAAACAAGAGAAGACTTGGATTTAGAGTCCAAGACTGCAAAGCTGACTGATTTCTTTACACAAGTTCCACGACCACAACGTCAACATGATATACCGATTCTGAATCAAAACCAATCTCCGTCATCAAAGTGGACACAAATACCACTTTGATCACTTCAAAATCAAAATATGATGACGTTGGAATCACCGAGGTGTCACAAGCAGGTTCATCTACCACATGTCTCACTACTGATCTCATTTGCCTGTAAATCTCTTGATACCTCTACTGCAAATGTTGATTCAAGTTGCTTTACAAGACATTCTGGGGTTGAAATAATTGCTGAAAATGAAAGTTTAGTGGACCATGGTGATGGTGGTCAAATGAATCAGTCTGCAGAAGATGAAGTAAATATAGCAAAAGATCCAGGGTTGTGGCTTGATTTCTCTGCTGATGATGTGGCTTATTGGATTGCTTGTGGACCCAGTGACTGTCAACACCACAATGGGCCATTTGACAAGTCTTACCGGCATTTCAGTAGTGGCAAACCAGCAAGATACTGTTCACAAAACTTTTCGTTGGGACAAAAGCCAATGGTGAGAAATACAAGAGAGAGTGGTTATTGTATTCACCATCAACAGGATCAGTTTACTGTTATGTTTGTAAACTGTTTGCTCCTAAAAATGTCTCACATTTTGTTATAAGAGAAGGGTTCAGTGACTGGCGAAATACTATTGTAATTGATCATCATGAAAAAAGCACTACTCACCGAGACTCTATGCTAACATACTTAACTCGCAGACAAGGTGCGGGGTTGGGACAACAGTTGGAAAAACAAATTCAGGAAGAGTGTGATTACTGGGAACATGTCTTGAGGCATGTCATAGCTGTTATTTGTACGTTAGCTGAACGTGGCTTGTCTTTTCGAGGAACAGAAGAAAGATTTGGATCATTGCAGAATGGGAATTTTTTAGGGCTGCTTGAGCTCATAAGCCGGTTTGATCCATTTTTAGCAGGTCACATTTTGAAATATGGAAATTCTGGCAAAGGAAATCCTTCTTACCTGTTCAAAACCACCTGTGAGGAACTCATTCAACTAATGGCTCAAAAGGTCCACGCACTCATTGTTGACGAAGTAAAATCTTCTGGTTATTTTAGTTTGTCAGTTGATTCAACACCAGATCTATCACATATCGATCAGTTAAGTGTTTGTACTTAGGTACTTAAAAGATGGACAGCCTATTGAACGCTTTTTAACCTTTCTGAAAATGAAAAGCCAACTGGTGAGGAAATGGCAAATCAGGTGTTGCAGTACTTACGTGAAGTTTGTAAGCTAAACTTTTCAAAATGTAGGGGTCAATCTTACGACAACGCTGCCAACATGTCTGGGCGTTATAAGGGGATGCAGCAAAAAATTTTAGAAACAAACAATTTTGCTCTATATGTGCCCTGTGCAGCCCATTCACTAAATCTGGTAGGCCGAAGTGCTGTTGACTGCTGTCAAGAGGCGGTTAATTTCTTCTCTACAGTGCAGTTGCTCTATACCTTTTTTTTAGCCTCAACCAGCAGGTGGGAAATTCTTAAAGGTTGTATTGGAAATGAAAGTGTCTTAAAATCCCTCTCTGATACCAGATGGGAGGCACATGCTATGGCAACAGCAGCAATTTTGAAATCTTTCCTTAAAATTTTAGAAGCGTTAGAATGTATAGCTGAAGACCAGTCACAAAAGGGAGACACTAGAAGAGAAGCAAATAATATTGCAAATAAGATGCAAGAGCTAGAATTCGTTTTTATGTTGAATTTTTGGGATGAGATTTTGCAAAATTTTCATAGAGTAAGTAAAGTTCTACAGAATAAGGATGTGAACTTAAAAACATGTGCAGATCTGTATGGATCATTAGCTGACCAACTGTGCACTTCACGAGATGAATTTGAAAGATATGAAGCAGCTACAAAGGAAATGCTACCAGATGTTGATTACAAGGCTGCCAAGGCAGCTCAAACTCGCAAACGTATCAGAAAGAAGGTACCCAATGACGGAGATGCACCAGAAGTATATCTGAATGCCAGAGATAAATTTCTTATCACCACCTTTTACACAATTGTTGACAAACTTGAAACTGAGATGAGAAGAAGAGGAGAGATATACAAAGAAATAGCAGAGAGATTTTCTTTTCTAAGTGATGTGCCACATAATGTCACCACTTCATCATCTACTGAAATTGAAAGGTATTCTCAGGGTTGTAAAAAGATGATTGATGCTTACCCAGAGGACTTGAACACTAATTTCTCTGCTGAGCTTCAGCAGTTTCACTCATATGTGTGCCATAAGTTCAGTGCAAAAAAAAATGTAAAAACAAGATTCAGTCATGCTGAACTAGGCCTGTTCAAAAATCAACTTTTTCTTATTTTCATAGGTTTCTGTACATTTCCCATGCTTTTTGACCTGTAAAAGCCGAAAATCACAAACTATTTGACCTAGAATGTTGGGAAGCATTGCCGCATGGAGCTTTAAATTTTCTGCCTTGAAATCGGCCAAAGCGCCAATTCCGGGGTCCCTTGAATTATGTTTTGCACTTTAACTTTTGATCTAAACAAGATAGAGCAACAAATTAGGTATCAAATGAAAGAGCATAAAATTAATAAATAATAATAATAATAATAATAATAATAATAATAATAAATAAATAATAATTAATAATAATAATAATAATAATAATAATAATAATTATCTATCATTTTTCAGGAAACAACAGAAACTCAATCAGAATCTAGAAAACCATCTACAAGTTACAACTTCACAATGGCATTAAGCAAGGAGCTGAGGGAGCTCCGTGGGCGCACAGTTGATATCTCAGAACCTCCACGTACTGTCCACAGGCAGGTGTCAACTGGGCCATCTACCAGATCTCTCACTGAAACTTTCCTGGTTGGATACCCTTCATCTTTTATCAGTGGTTCCCAGCTTCCCACCAACAGACAGGCGTTCCAGTATTTCCTTAATCTTCAGAATTTACCGGAAAATGCAGGGAGGCCCATGGTTCAAGACCTTGCATATGAAACAGTTGAATCTATCATCCCATTCTGGCAGATGGCTAGGATCAAGACAATGACCAAGTACAACGCAATGAAGCTCTTCATGAAACTACATGAGAAACATCGTGCTCTGGTGAAAAGCAAAGGAAGAGCAAGTAACCCTGGAGGAAAAAGAGGAGCATTTGTGCTGGAATTAGACAGCCTGTTCGATATAGGAGCTCCAGCTGCAATCCAGGAAATACAGAACAACAGACTGTTATCCAGAGAGAAGAAAGATGAGGATATCAGGTTCTACGAAGACCAAAAGACTGAGAGGAAAGGTCATATGTCTGGTCATGACAAGATTTTTGAGACAAGATCCCTGCAGCAAGCAGCGAGGAATGAAAGACTGCAGCATAGACAAGAACAAGGTAAAACTAATTACTTTGAACGTCACAAAAAGTTTTAAGTTTTACCCCATTGCGATATTTAGCATGTACTTAACAATTACTGTCTTAACATGTTGTACTATTTTACAGCTGCAGCAGAACAAGAGGCAGTTGTTCATGTGGATGACATTACCTGGGGTGACTCAACTGACAATGACGCTAACACAGAGACATGGATTACCATCAGCCTCGTCCTGGATGTTCTCACCATCAAGACACTGTGACTAGTGTGACTTTGACGTTTCCAAGGAAGGTCATGGAATGTGATGTCATCTGCAATACAGCTGGTCGTCTTGGTTTATCAGACAATCAAGTTACTGCCATGGTTTCTGCCACCTTGAAAGCTGGAGGGGCTGATCTGGATAACTTCGTCATCTCAACCTCAACAACACGTCGCAACAGAATGCTGTCCAGGTATAATATCAGCCAGAGTCACATGTCCAAGTTTTGTGAAAACCCCCCACAGTACGCTGCCTTACACTGGGATGGAAAGTTGCTCAAAGATGTCTTGGGCAGTGAACCTGGAAGTACCTCAGAGACTTTAGCTGTGCTAGTGTCTGGTCCACCTTCATACACTGAAGGAAAGTTATTGGGAGTACCTGTCATCGACAATTCTTCTGGCACAGCTCAGGCTGAGGCTTCAATGGATTTACTGGAGACATGGGAACTTACGGATAATGTTACTGCCCTTGTTTCTGACACTACATCCAGTAACAGTGGAGTTCACAGAGGAGCTGCCAAACTGCTAGAGAAAATGCTGAACAAAAAGGTGTTTTATCTGGCCTGTCGACATCACATCCTGGAAATCCTAGTAGGAGCAGTTTGGGAGAAGCTGTTTGGGAAGGTGAAGGGGTCAGATAATCCCTGGTTTGAGCATCTGAAGGATGTTTGGACGGACTTGTCCAAGGAAAACCCAAAGATGCTGGCTATCAACAGCAAATGGCTGAAGGAAAAGAAGAAAACAGTGAAGAAATACTCCAAGACATTCTAACAGCAGAAAGGCTTCCAAGAGCCGACTACAGGGAAATGGCTGAACTGACAGTCATTGTTCTTGGAGGAACGCCTCCTCGAGGTATTCACTGGAGTCGACCAGGCGCCATTCATCAGGCCAGATGGATGGCCAGAAACCTGTACTCCATGAAAATGCTGATGTTTGCAGATCACTTGAGTACGACGAAGACACTGTATAAAAGCTGGAAAGACTCAACACCTTCCTTGCGCTGTTCTACACTCCTGTATGGATGATGTCAATGTCTGCTGCAGATGCTCCCGTGAATGATCTAAGTCTAATCCAGGACATGTTGAAGTACAAGAAAACTGACCCAGAGCTTGCTGATGCAGTACTTAATAAGATGGAAAACCACAAATGGTACCTGACGCAGGAAGTCGTGCCATTTGCCCTGTTCAGCAGTAGATTGAGTGACACATTGAAGCACGACATTGCTGCCCAGTTACATGCCACTGAGAAGCCAGACAGCTTCAGAACAGGAAAGCCTTTATTCCAGAGAGTCACAGCTAAGACCACCCTGGTTGATCTCATTGGCCCAGAATCACATTTCCTGCTGGACACACTGAACATTGGATCCGAGTGGCTTCTGGAACCTGTCACGTCTTGGCCACAGAATGAGGACTACAGAAAAGCGTTGGACTATGTTAAGAATCTGAAAGCGGTGAATGACATTGCTGAACGTGGTGTCAAGATGATGAGCGACTTTGCAAATGTCATAACAACAGATGCCAAGCAAAGGGACTATCTCCTTCAAGCTGTGGAGTTCAACAGACGCCGCTTTGACAGCTTCAAGAAACAAACTCTCAACAACTGACTGTGTAAATGTCATTATGAAATTAATCATCATGTAATGCTTTCACTTCTTGATCGATTAGACTTGTGACAAAATGTTAATCTCAAATTTGTGTCATGAATAAGGCGCCTTGTCTGCCTTGAGTGTGAGAAAACGAATTTTGTGATATTTCTGAAATCTTTGTATGTACCAAATACCAATGTGCCATTTCTTGTTCCAAGACTATCATAATTGTATAAGTTAGAAAGAGGATTAAAAAACACTTTAATTTGGTGCCTATTTGTTGCTCTATCTTGTTTAGATAAAAAGTTATAGTGCAAAACATGATTCAAGGGACCCCGGAACTGGTGCTTTTGGCCGATTTCAAGGCAGAAAACTTAAAGCTCCATGCGGCAATGCTTCCCAACAACCTAGGTCAAAATGGTTGTGATTTTCGGCCTTTTCAGGTCAAAAAGCATGGGAAAAGGTACAGAAACCTATGAAAATAAGAAAAAGTTGATTTTTGAACAGGGCTAATGCTGAACTTTATAAAATAATTGTAGAAGACAATATTGAGTGTGCCTTCCCAAATGTAGAAATTGCCTTTCGTATATTTTTAACATTAATGGTCACAAATTGCTCAGCTGAGCGTTCATTTTCTCAGTTGAAGTATATTAAAAATACCAACATAACAACTATGCAACAAGGCAGGCTGGATGCCTTATCTCTACTAAGTATAGAAGCAGATGTGTTACGTAAGATTAGTTTTGAGGATCTGATCAAAGACTTTGCAATTAAAAAAAGTAGGAGAAAACTTTTCAAATATAAATGAAGTAGAAGTATACAAAAATAAACATTATTTTCCATCTTACTGTAAGTTTTGTTTCATTTCAAAAAATAAAATTTTATTTTATGGTTTATTTTTGTTTATATTTTGAATTACATATATATGGGGCACCAAAATCTTTTAAGTGCTTAGGGCCTCTAAAGGTCTTAATCCGGCCCTGACCTTCACACATTGTTTTGGAACTTATTAAGCTTTGCATTAAAGACTGTAAATTCACTTTCAATAACGAGTATTATCAACAAGTGTTTGGGATGGCCATGGGCAACCCCTTATCGCCCCTCCTCTCCAATATTTATATGGAGTTTTTCGAAATTACTTACATTCCGAGAATCCTGGGGGTTGGCATCCCTTGGTTGCGGTACGTCGACGATATTTTGTGTATCTGGCGCATGAATCGTGACCTGGATAACTTCCTCCTTCAGTTAAATGATCAAGTCCCCTCCATTAAGTTTACTTTAGAAGTGGAACAAGACAAGTCAATCCCATTTTTGGATGTGCGTGTACATAGGGAAAGCCCAGGTTTTAAGTTTAGTATCTATCGGAAAACAACAAACAACTTGTCCTACGTACACTTTTACTCGGGACATGACACCCCCACTAAGAAGGCCATTTTTTCATCAATGTTTCTCCGCGCCCTTAGGATCGCCAGTCCGGAATACATCGATGCCGAATTGGAAAAAATCAACGGTATTGGAAGTGATCTGTGTTACCCATCTGCGTTTATGGAATCTTGTCTCAACAAGGCAAAACGAACTTTCTATCGTGTCAATAATAACACTCGTACTTTGTCAAAAAATATTTTAGTACTTCCATTTTTCTCGGGCTTTTTAGGCATTGCTAATGTACTTAAACTTTTGGATATTAATGTAGTATTTTCATATAACAATATTGTGAAAAATATCATAGTAAAAAATAGCCCTACCAATAATTCAGGCATTATCTATAAAATTGGGTGTAAACAATGTGATTCCTTTTACATAGGTCAGACGGGAAAGGATTTGAACACACGTATAAAACAGCATCAATATTCCGTCAGAACAGGACAGTTGTCCAGTGCTCTTTTTGTCCATTTGTCAGAGTTATCCCACTGTATTGATTGGAATAATGCTTCAGTTTTATTTCATTCGAGCAACATTGTCAATAGAAATATTCTTGAGTCTGCCATTATTCAACTTTCAAATAACTTCAACATAAGCAAAGGTCTTTTTCAACTCGATCCTGTTGTTTTGAATTCCTTCAAAACAAACCTAGATAAAAAGGGTAGGACACTTAATCTTTGGTAAACTTGTAAGCTACTTTATTAACTTTTAATCTTCAATTTATTTTTATATATATCGAAACTTGACTCTAAAAAGGCAAAGTGTTAAACCCGGGCGTATCTCCAGTATAAATTTGTATTATTTTTATAACTCATTTGATCTTGTGCTAAAAATCGATATGCCTCTTTGTTAATCCTCTAATCCTTAATTTTTAAGTTTTATTTTTACTTCTCCGTATATATATATATATATATATATGTGTGTGTATGTGTGTAGATATGTATATATATATATATATATATGTATATATGTTTGTGTGTATGTATGTTATTTATTAAAAAAAAATTTTCTCTTTCTGTAACCTATATACAGGCCGTAACCTTTTATGTATTTCAGTGTTCCTGAGGATGTCATTAGACGAAAGTGCTTGAGCACCGTTTTGTGTTTCCTTTTCTTCGTGATTTTATTCATCATAAATATTTTTCACGTGTTACTTTCGTGAAATAATTTTCATATATATATATATATATATGTATGTATGTATGTATGTATGTATGTTAAACACAGACCGTGCATGGAACAAGGAACTCTTCTGGGAAAATTAAATCCACTTAGTCCGAATAAGTAATGGTAAATGACAAATACCATAGTTTTTCTTTTTCATGATGCAAGCCCGACGTGGGCAACGGGTCTCTCGCAAAGAGGTCCCATAAATATAGCTTCCCTCACCAGCTATCTGCAAAGCAGACAGGATCCAGCTTTGGGACATGGATCTAGGGTTTAAAGCAAGCCTAGTCCCACTACATTCAGAACCTCTATATAAGTAAAAGACTCGTTGCATTCACGTCGGATTGAATAAATCAAAGAAAAAGGGGTAACTATTGTATTTTTAGCCAAAAAAAACAAAACTTAAACCTCAACCGGGACATTGAGCGTCCACTTTTCAAGGCACATAACACGTCCATTTAATATACAAAAACTCAGAATGGTCCCCTGAGAAACTTATATGTTAAACACAGACCGTGCATGGAACAAGGAACTCTTCTGGGAAAATTAAATCCACTATAGTCCGAATAAGTAATGGTAAATGACAAATACCATAGTTTTTCTTTTTCATGATGCAAGCCCGACGTGGCCAATTTTCCCAGAAGAGTTCCTTGTTCCATGCACGGTCTGTGTTTAACATATAAGTTTATAGGGGACCATTCTGAGTTTGTGTATATTAAATGGACGTGTTATGTGCCTTGAAAAGTGGACGCTCAATGTCCCGGTTGAGGTTTAAGTTTTGTTTTTTTGGCTAAAAATACAATAGTTACCCCTTTTTCTTTGATTTATTCAATCCGACGTGAATGCAACGAGTCTTTTACTTATATAGAGGTTCTGAATGTAGTGGGACTAGGCTTGCTTTAAACCCTAGATCCATGTCCCAAAGCTGGCTCCTGTCTGCTTTGCAGATAGCTGGTGAGGGAAACTATATTTATGAGACCTCTTTGCGAGAGAACCGTTGGCCACGTCGGGCTTGCATCATGAAAAAGAAAAACTATGGTATTTCTCATTTACCATTACTTATTCGGACTATAGTCGATTTAATTTTCCCAGAAGAGTTCCTTGTTCCATGCACGGTCTGTGTTTAACATATAAGTTTCTCAGGGGACCATTCTGAGTTTGTATATATATATATATATATATATATATATATTGTGAAAACTGCGAACATTGTATTGAATTCCTACTTTCGCTATATTCAATAACATTGTTCAGACTGCGGACAAAACAACCATTGATTACAGAATATTCTCAGAGGTTAACAAAAGAAAATTTATTGGGGCTGTAGAAAATACTCGACTTGACTGTGACGAACCTTTAAATGACCAGATCATATGTTTCAGTTCTTCTATGACACCTTATTCCATATTTTTAATATTTCCTTTCCTTTAAGGAAAAAAACAGTTTCACCCAAAAGTGTCGCAAATCCATGGATCACTCCAGGAATTATCACTTCAATAAAGAACAGAGATAAATTATTCAAATTGCAATTACAGAGCAAAATTCCTAAAATACAATATACTCAATACAGAAACAAATTAACTAAATTAATCAAAATTGCAAAATATAACTATTATAACAATCAATTTTCCAAACATAAAGGAGACATGAAAAACACTTGGACAACCATAAACAATCTTCTCGGAAAACAAATTAAGAAAAATTCAATAGAGAAATTAAATGTTGATAATAAAGAAATTACTAATGATACTGCTATTGCAGACTCTTTAAATGCACACTTTACTTCAATAGCGGATAAGCTTCGCGCACAATTAATAAATAATGATCACTCCCCTCTAGAATATATGCCACCCAGCCCACTAAATTCATTTTCTTTTGTTCCTGCTACCTCAACTGAGGTCCAGAATATTATTGGTAAATTAAAAAATTAAAAAAATAACATTCATAACATTCCTGTATCTATATTGAAACTTGTTAAAGATAAGATATCTGTAACTTTGGCTAAAATTATCAATCAAAGTATTTCCAAAGAAATATTCCCATCAATGCTAAAAACTGGTTGGATAACACCCCTTTTTAAAGGGGGTGATCCTACACTAGCAACAAATTACAGGCTGGTTTGTTCATTATCTGTGTTCAGCAAAGTTTTTGAAAAAAATGTAAAAAGTAGAATGCAGCGATATTTAAAATCCTACAACTTATTATTGTTAGAAAATCTAGAAGAGGAAGAACCATTGTTGTCCCAAGGCGATATGATGACTAAGCTGATTGATGCAGCATTGCTTGTATATATTAAATTAAGGTGTATATATACCCATCTCATAATTGTAAGTTTAGTGAAAAATTTACTTAATTTAGAGCTAGCATTTTTGGGCTCTTGTGGCATCATTTTTTGGGGCGCTGCGCGTCTTTTCTACTCGTTTGTGGAATGCGGTACTTACAGGGTGTGGTCTTATAGAGAGCTCTCTTGCAATTCAGTTTGGTTGTTTAGATACAAGATTGTTGAATCGTGCAACAGTGCAGGTTGTGTTGTTCTTGCAACGTTTAGAAAGAAGACCATAAATAGTGCCCCTTTTGTTTTTTATCTTAAATTCATGCAACTGAGGCCTAAGGTAGGCCCACATCGATTCAGCAACCCTGAGACCATAAAAATGATTAGACATAAAATATTCAAGGCATTGTTTAAATCTTCAAGTACTTATTAATCCTCAAGACTTTGAATCATCTTCAGTAATTGGTTCATGGAGAGAAAGGATACGACCAATAAAAAAATAATAACATGGTCCTTCAGAACCGGATTCTAGCCCAAGACTGAGTCAGTGACTATTTTTAGGCAAAGTTCTGATTGTGCAAATTGTAGCCCAAGTTAGGCCTAGACAGGTTGAGCATAATTGAGTTAAGGTCCCAGGGTAGAAAGTTTGGTCGCCGAATTGCGAAACTTGGCCACTCGTCTGTCGTTGTTTTGGGCCTACATTTTTACCGATTTGGTTAATTTTGGTTTATTATTCGTAGGCGAAGGTTGCAGACTTCGGTGCGCCAGTTATTTGGGTGGAAAATTTGGTATTCCATGCTGGTGGTTAGTCAGTACCCCAACCAAGCAATTCAGTTTATTTGAAAAAAGCAAAATTTACGTTTGATCAGTTTGGTTAAGTATTTTTGCCAATTCAGCTTATTTGGCATTGAGCCCAATTGTTGTTTGTATTGAAAATGAGTGTAGCTGAATTAAACAAGTTTAAAAAAAGGAGAAGCGCCTACAAAAGTCTAATTACAAAGGTCATTGCCACTATAGATTCTGCCATAGAGCAAGATGATTTAAGCTTAGTAACTGCGCAGCTTTCCATATTAGAAACTGAAAAGGTTACTCTAAGTGAAGTAAATGTTAAAATTGAGGTTCTTATAGAAAAGGACGAAATAGAAAATAACATAATTTACTTTGAAGAAATTATTGATGATATTGTGGGGCCGCGCAGTTAATTTTCCGCATTTATATTATTTTTATATTAGTTACCGACAAACCAATTTTGCGCGTACCAAATTGTATATATTTTATCATTGTGTAATTTTAAGAATCATATATAATCTTTATAAATAAGTATTGTACATAAATTTATATATAATATTTAATTAATTCAGCTGTATATAAAATAACAAAATCTTCTGTAAAATAACCTCAGCCAACCAAGAACTCAATAAACTCTGAAAACGACCGGCTTTTCCTTCAAGACGCCAACCCCCCAAACGACAGGGAGAGAAGAGGACACGAGAGGCCCCATAAAAGAGATACCCAACAAAGCGATAGCTTGCCTCTCGTATCCTTCATTCTTCCCGGCAACTACAAGTAGCACCAAGAAGGAACCAGCTACAATTGGTGACCCCGGAGTGACCCGAAGCAGCCAGCGGAAGCAGCATCCTTCAGTCGCCGGGCGGAACAAACCGAAGCCACGCCTCTTCGCCGCCCACCCGTAGTAGCCGGTCGGAACCAAAGCAGCAGCAGACCCGAATTACATTCCCGCAAGATGGAATCTGTTGAATCAGGAGTGCACCATGTCACCATCGAGCCACCCACGTTCTCTGAAGCGTCGGCCGCAGGATGGTTCTCCATCATGGAGGCACAATTCCACATTTCCAGAATAACATCCGAAGAAACCAAACTTTAAGCCGCTTCAATCAACCAAACCAAACTTTAAGCCGCTTCAATCAACCAAACCAAACTTTAAGCCGCTTCAATCAACCAAACCAAACTTTAAGCCGCTTCAATCAACCAAACCAAACTTTAAGCCGCTTCAATCAACCAAACCAAACTTTAAGCCGCTTCAACCAAACCAAACTTTAAGCCGCTTCAATCAACCAAACTTTAAGCCGCTTCAATCAACCAAACCAAACTTTAAGCCGGCTTATATAGTTTCAGGTCCCACACAGGTACCGGGCGCACAATCGGACGGCATCGGATCGGAGAAAAAGCACGCAAGGAAAAAGGACGATGGAGGACGCACCTCGGAGGTAGCAAATACAGACCTCAGGACGGGCGCGCAGGACAACGCAACAACCGGAAACAAGACCGACCGAGGATCAACGCGAGCTGGACGAAGGATCCGATTCAAATCAAGACCCGAATATTTCTACTTTTGATATACGTGCTCCGCTTCTCGGGGTGGGCAGTAGTATGGGGCCGCGCAGTTAATTTTCCGCATTTATATTATTTTTATATTAGTTACCGACAAACCAATTTTGCGCGTACCAAATTGTATATATTTTATCATTGTGTAATTTTAAGAATCATATATAATCTTTATAAATAAGTATTGTACATAAATTTATATATATATATTTAATTAATTCAGCTGTATTATATATAGAATAACAAAATCTTCTGTAAAATAACCTCAGCCAACCAAGAACTCAATAAACTCTGAAAACGACCGGCTTTTCCTTCAAGACGCCAACCCCCGAAACGACAGGGAGAGAAGAGGACACGAGAGGCCCCATAAAAGAGATACCCAACAAAGCGATAGCTTGCCTCTCGTATCCTTCATTCTTCCCGGCAACTACAAGTAGCACCAAGAAGGAACCAGCTACAATTGGTGACCCCGGAGTGACCCGAAGCAGCCAGCGGAAGCAGCATCCTTCAGTCGCCGGGCGGAACAAACCGAAGCCACGCCTCTTCGCCGCCCACCCGTAGTAGCCGGTCGGAACCAAAGCAGCAGCAGACCCGAATTACATTCCCGCAAGATGGAATCTGTTGAATCAGGAGTGCACCATGTCACCATCGAGCCACCCACGTTCTCTGAAGCGTCGGCCGCAGGATGGTTCTCCATCATGGAGGCACAATTCCACATTTCCAGAATAACATCCGAAGAAACCAAACTTTAAGCCGCTTCAATCAACCAAACCAAACTTTAAGCCGCTTCAATCAACCAAACCAAACTTTAAGCCGCTTCAATCAACCAAACCAAACTTTAAGCCGCTTCAATCAACCAAACCAAACTTTAAGCCGCTTCAATCAACCAAACCAAACTTTAAGCCGCTTCAACCAAACCAAACTTTAAGCCGCTTCAATCAACCAAACTTTAAGCCGCTTCAATCAAACCAAACTTTAAGCCGGCTTATATAGTTTCAGGTCCCACACAGGTACCGGGCGCACAATCGGACGGCATCGGCAAGATGGAATCTGTTGAATCAGGAGTGCACCATGTCACCATCGAGCCACCCACGTTCTCTGAAGCGTCGGCCGCAGGATGGTTCTCCATCATGGAGGCACAATTCCACATTTCCAGAATAACATCCGAAGAAACCAAACTTTAAGCCGCTTCAATCAACCAAACCAAACTTTAAGCCGCTTCAATCAACCAAACCAAACTTTAAGCCGCTTCAATCAACCAAACCAAACTTTAAGCCGCTTCAATCAACCAAACCAAACTTTAAGCCGCTTCAACCAAACCAAACTTTAAGCCGCTTCAATCAACCAAACTTTAAGCCGCTTCAATCAACCAAACCAAACTTTAAGCCGGCTTATATAGTTTCAGGTCCCACACAGGTACCGGGCGCACAATCGGACGGCATCGGATCGGAGAAAAAGCACGCAAGGAAAAAGGACGATGGAGGACGCACCTCGGAGGTAGCAAATACAGACCTCAGGACGGGCGCGCAGGACAACGCAACAACCGGAAACAAGACCGACCGAGGATCAACGCGAGCTGGACGAAGGATCCGATTCAAATCAAGACCCGAATATTTCTACTTTTGATATACGTGCTCCGCTTCTCGGGGTGGGCAGTAGTATGGGGCCGCGCAGTTAATTTTCCGCATTTATATTATTTTTATATTAGTTACCGACAAACCAATTTTGCGCGTACCAAATTGTATATATTTTATCATTGTGTAATTTTAAGAATCATATATAATCTTTATAAATAAGTATTGTACATAAATATATATATATATTTAATTAATTCAGCTGTATTATATATAGAATAACAAAATCTTCTGTAAAATAACCTCAGCCAACCAAGAACTCAATAAACTCTGAAAACGACCGGCTTTTCCTTCAAGACGCTAACCCCCCAAACGACAGGGAGAGAAGAGGACACGAGAGGCCCCTGAAAGAGATACCCAACAAAGCGATAGCTTGCCTCTCGTATCCTTCATTCTTCCCGGCAACTACAAGTAGCACCAAGAAGGAACCAGCTACAATATAATTAAAGTAGGCCACCGAGCAAAAGAGTTCAGCAGCTCAGTACAGTTAGAGACCAGGTCTAATAATGAAACACAACACTCAACAAATGGTGTTTGTGAAGTTAAAGTTAACAGATCTGCAGTTCAATTACCGAGGCTTGTACTCAAAACATTTTCTGGGAGTATTCAGGAATGGCAAGGATGGGCAGACAGTTTTCAATCAGCAGTTCATTCTAGTCAAGTGTTAAGTGCGGTGGAGAAGTTTAATTATTTGCAGTCCCTCTTGGAAGGGGAGGCAGCAAAGACAATAGCAGGATTAGCATTAACAGAAGCCAATTATAATGTGGCTTGGGATATATTAGAAACGGTTTGGTAAGCCAGAGATCTTAATTAAAAGCCACCTCCGTGAACTTTTAGCTATACCTCCTGTTAATAATCCCAATAGTGTCAAGGAGTTACGGCAGTTATATGATGAATTTGAAGTTAGAACTAGGTCCCTGGACAGCTTGGGTGTAGGAATGGAAAGGTATGGTATAATGTTGGTCACTATACTGGAGTCTAAATTGCCTAGGTCAATTTTGCTTGAATTAAGTAGGGGACACTCTACAGAACATGTGTACATGTTAAGTCTTTTAGGCACAGAATTATCAAGACGAGAGGGAATTGAGTTTGCACAGTGGGATGTTAAACAAGGGGACAAAGGCAGGCACAGCACCAAGGTTTCTACAAAAAGGAATAGCCCAGGTACAGTGTCAGCGCTACATACATCCTCTCAGAATAAATTAAAGGGAATCAAGGAATGCATATTTTGCGAAGGCAACCACAAGTCATATAAATCTGAGGTGGCTGAGGCTTTACCTTTTGAGGAGAGAAAGGACAGAGTAACTAAGTCCACAGCGTGTTTTAAATGTGTTTTGAAAGGTCACAGAGCAAGGTTTTGTAAGTTTAAAATTTTGTGCAATAAATGTCATGGCAGGCATCAGCCATTATTGTGTGAAAACACTCCTAGTAGGCCTACCCCAGAAGTAAAGACATCAGTGGCACATGCCACTGCTATGAAAGGGAGTAAAAGTAAAGGGAGATTATTGCAAACAGATGCAGCCTTATTAATTGGGAATGATGGAGAAGCTACTGTAAGAGTGTTGTTTGATAGTGGTAGCCAGTGTAGCTTTATTAAGACCAGAATTTCCATAAAATTGAAGTTTAAAGAACTTAAGAGGGAAAATTTAAGAATTTCTGGGTTTGGGGGTTCCGTCCCACTATCAAGGTCCAAGCTGTAGAGATTGAGGAACGTTGTGCTTCAGTCACTACTTGTTTAGATATGGCATGTGTCCAAGAATTGCAAGTTAGAGGAATTAATTTGGGCAATAATAAGTTTGAAGGAACAGAAGATATTAGTCTTTTGATTGGAGCTGACTATTATTGGGGCTTCATCACTGGTAATATTGTCCGCACATCTCGAGGTTCGGTAGCTATTGAAAGTAAGCTAGGCTGAATGCTACATGGTAGCTATTGCAATGAAATGGAGGTTAAAGCTCTTTTTGTTAAGATTGAGGAGAACAGCCATGGTTTGGAAAGGCATTTGAAAGCGTTTTGGGAACTTGAATCCATTGGCATAAAGGACAAACAGGCAAGTACAGTGAACAGTGATGTTTTAGAGCAATTTGAAAAAGGGATTGGGTTTAGAGATGGTTGCTATGAAGTTGGCCTCCCTTGGAAGGATTCTTGCAAACCCGGTTCAAACGTTCAGCTAGCTAATCGGAGGTTGGAGACTTCATTGTACAGGCTAAGAAAAAATGAGGAGTTGTTAATTCAATACAATGAGGCCATCCTAAGCTATGTAAGGGAGGGCTATGCTGAAAGGGTGCAAGGTGAGCTGGTGAGCCAGGAGGCACATTATCTGCCACACCATGCAGTGGTACGGCGGGACACAACTACCACCAAACTGAGGGTAGGTTTTGATGGCTCAGCCATGGACAAAGGTGGTGTGTCCTTGAATGACTGTTTGGATGCTGGGCCAAATTTAAATGCAGATTTATTTTCCTTGTTACTGAGATTCAAGTTTGGTAGAGTAGCATTGACTGCAGATGTGAAGCAAGCCTTTTTGCGGATAAAGTTAAAACCAGAGGAAGGAAAGGAAAGGAAACACAAAACGGTGCTCAAGCGCTTTCGTCTAATGACATCCTCAGGAACACTGAAATACATAAAAGGTTACGGCCTATATATAGGTTACAGAAAGAGAATTTTTTTTTTAAATAAATAACATACAAACACACAAACATATATACATATATATATATATATATATACATACATATCTACACACATACACATATATATATATATATAATATATATATATATATATATATTATATATATATGCAATAAACGGAGAAGTAAAAATAAAACTTAAAAATTAAGGATTAGAGGATTAACAAAGAGGCATATCGATTTTTAGCACAAGATCAAATGAGTTATAAAAATAATACAAATTTATACTGGAGATACGCCCGGGTTTAACACTTTGCCTTTTTAGAGTCAAGTTTCGATATATAAAAAATAAATTGAAGATTAAAAGTTAATAAAGTAGCTTACAAGTTTACCAAAGATTAAGTGTCCTACCCTTTTTATCTAGGTTTGTTTTGAAGGAATTCAAAACAACAGGATCGAGTTGAAAAAGACCTTTGCTTATGTTGAAGTTATTTGAAAGTTGAATAATGGCAGACTCAAGAATATTTCTATTGACAATGTTGCTCGAATGAAATAAAACTGAAGCATTATTCCAATCAATACAGTGGGATAACTCTGACAAATGGACAAAAAGAGCACTGGACAACTGTCCTGTTCTGACGGAATATTGATGCTGTTTTATACGTGTGTGCAAATCCTTTCCCGTCTGACCTATGTAAAAGGAATCACATTGTTTACACCCAATTTTATAGATAATGCCTGAATTTATTGGTAGGGCTATTTTTTACTATGATATTTTTCACAATATTGTTATATGAAAATACTACATTAATATCCAAAAGTTTAAGTACATTAGCAATGCCTAAAAAGCCCGGGAAAAATGGAAGTACAAAAATATTTTTTGACAAAGTACGAGTGTTATTATTGACACGATAGAAAGTTCGTTTTGCCTTGTTGAGACAAGATTCCATAAACGCAGATGGGTAACACAGATCACTTCCAATACTGAAAAATTGAATAATGCACGTACTGAAACTAACGATAGATTGATCAGTTTTGATGTTTGTTCATTGTTTACAAAAGTGCCGATTGATGATATGCTTGACTTTCTCTCCCAAGAATTATATAAGTATGACCTGCCACTACCTTCACACATTGTTTTGGAACTTATTAAGCTTTGCATTAAAGACTGTAAATTCACTTTCAATAACGAGTATTATCAACAAGTGTTTGGGATGGCCATGGGCAACCCCTTATCGCCCCTCCTCTCCAATATTTATATGGAGTTTTTCGAAATTACTTACATTCCGAGAATCCGGGGGGTTGGCATCCCTTGGTTGCGGTACGTCGACGATATTTTGTGTATCTGGCGCATGAATCGTGACCTGGATAACTTCCTCCTTCAGTTAAATGATCAAGTCCCCTCCATTAAGTTTACTTTAGAAGTGGAACAAGACAAGTCAATCCCATTTTTGGATGTGCGTGTACATAGGGAAAGCCCAGGTTTTAAGTTTAGTATCTATCGGAAAACAACAAACAACTTGTCCTACGTACACTTTTACTCGGGACATGACACCCCCACTAAGAAGGCCATTTTTTCATCAATGTTTCTCCGCGCCCTTAGGATCGCCAGTCCGGAATACATCGATGCCGAATTGGAAAAAATCAACGGTATTGGAAGTGATCTGTGTTACCCATCTGCGTTTATGGAATCTTGTCTCAACAAGGCAAAACGAACTTTCTATCGTGTCAATAATAACACTCGTACTTTGTCAAAAAATATTTTAGTACTTCCATTTTTCCCGGGCTTTTTAGGCTTTGCTAATGTACTTAAACTTTTGGATATTAATGTAGTATTTTCATATAACAATATTGTGAAAAATATCATAGTAAAAAATAGCCCTACCAATAATTCAGGCATTATCTATAAAATTGGGTGTAAACAATGTGATTCCTTTTACATAGGTCAGACGGGAAAGGATTTGCACACACGTATAAAACAGCATCAATATTCCGTCAGAACAGGACAGTTGTCCAGTGCTCTTTTTGTCCATTTGTCAGAGTTATCCCACTGTATTGATTGGAATAATGCTTCAGTTTTATTTCATTCGAGCAACATTGTCAATAGAAATATTCTTGAGTCTGCCATTATTCAACTTTCAAATAACTTCAACATAAGCAAAGGTCTTTTTCAACTCGATCCTGTTGTTTTGAATTCCTTCAAAACAAACCTAGATAAAAAGGGTAGGACACTTAATCTTTGGTAAACTTGTAAGCTACTTTATTAACTTTTAATCTTCAATTTATTTTTATATATATCGAAACTTGACTCTAAAAAGGCAAAGTGTTAAACCCGGGCGTATCTCCAGTATAAATTTGTATTATTTTAATAACTCATTTGATCTTGTGCTAAAAATCGATATGCCTCTTTGTTAATCCTCTAATCCTTAATTTTTAAGTTTTATTTTTACTTCTCCGTTTATTGCATATATATATATATATATATATATATGTGTGTGTGTGTATGTGTGTAGATATGTATGTATATATATATATGTATATATGTTTGTGTGTATGTATGTTATTTATTTAAAAAAAAATTTCTCTTTCTGTAACCTATATACAGGCCGTAACCTTTTATGTATTTCAGTGTTCCTGAGGATGTCATTAGACGAAAGTGCTTGAGCACCGTTTTGTGTTTCCTTTCCTTCGTGGTTTTATTCATCATAAATATTTTTCACGTGTTACTTTCGTGAAATAATTTTCATATATATATATATATATATATATATATATGATGAATAAAACCACGAAGGAAAGGAAACACAAAATGGTGCTCAAGCGCATTCGTCTAATGACATCCTCAGGAACACTGAAGTACATAAAAAGGTTAAGCCTATATATAGGTTACAGAAAGAAAAAAAGAAAAAATAAATAACATACATACACACACACACACATATATATATATATATATATATATACATACATATCTATATATACAAATACATACATACATACATACATACATATATATACAATAAACAGAGAAGTAAAAATAATAAAAAATAAAAAATTAAAACCTTAAAGGATTACCAGTGAGGCGTACAGATTTGTAAGGAAAAATATCGATTTTTAGCACAAGATCAAATGGATTATAAAAATACAAATTTATACTGGAACTCTGCCGGGTTTTAACACAATGCTGCCTATGGTCAGGTTTCGATATATATAAAAAAAAATAAAATGCAAATTAAAAGTTAATCGATTTTTAGCACAAGATCAAATGGATTATAAAAATACAAATTTATACTGGAACTCTGTCCGGGTTTTAACACATTGCTGCCTATGGTCAGGTTTCGATATATATAAAAAATAAAATGCAAATTAAAAGTTAATAAAGTAGAAGACAAGTTTACCAAAGATTTAATGTTTTACACTTCTTATCTAAATCTGTTTTAAAGGAATTCAACATAACAGGATCGAGTTGAAAAAGACCTTTGCTTATGTTGAAGTTATTTGAAAGTTGGATAATGGCAGACTCAAGAATATTTCTATTAACAATGTTGCTTGAATGGAATAAAACTGAAGCATTATTCCAATCAATACAGTGGGCTAACTCTGACAAATGGACAAAAAGGGCACTGGACAACTGTCCTGTTCTAACGGAATATTGATGCTGTTTTATACGTGTGTGCAAATCCTTTCCCGTCTGACCTATGTAAAAGGAATCACATTGTTTACAACCAATTTTATAGATAATGCCTGAATTATTGGTAGGGCTATTTTTTACTATGATATTTTTCACAATATTGTTATATGAAAATACTACATTAATATCCAAAAGTTTAAGTACATTAGCAATGCCTAAAAAGCCCGGGAAAAATGGAAGTACTAAAATATTTTTTGACAAAGTACGAGTGTTAATATTGACACGATAGAAAGTTTGTTTTGCCTTGTTGAGACAAGATTCCATAAACGCAGATGGATAACACAAATCACTTCCAATACCGTTGATTTTTTCCAATTCGGCATCGATGTATTCCGGACTGGCGATCCTAAGGGCGCGGAGAAACATTGATGAAAATATGGCCTTCTTAGTGGGGGTATCATGTCCCGAGTAAAAGTGTACGTAGGACAAATTGTTTGTCGTTTTCCGATAGATACTAAACTTAAAACCTGGGCTTTCCCTATGTACACGCACATCCAAAAATGGGATTGAATTGTCTTGCTCAACTTCTAAAGTAAACTTAATGGAGGGGACTTGATCATTTAACTGAAGGAGGAAGCTATCCAGGTCACGATTCATGGGCCAGATACACAAAATATCGTCGACGTACCGCAACCAAGGGATGCCAACCCCCAGGATTCTCGGAATATAGGTAATTTCGAAAAACTCCATATAAATATTGGAGAGGAGGGGCGATAAAGGGTTGCCCATAGCCATCCCAAAAACTTGTTGATAATACTCGTTATTGAAAGTGAATTTACAGTCTTTGATGCAAAGCTTAATGAGTTCCAAAACAATGTGTGAAGGTAGTGGCAGGTCATACTTATGTAATTCTTGGGAGAGAAAGTCAAGCATATCGTCAATCGGCACTTTTGTAAACAATGAACAAACATCAAAACTAATCAATTTATCGTTAGTTTCAGTACGTGCATTATTCAATTTTTCCGTAAGATCCATGGAATTTTTTACATGTGAATCAGAGATAGTTCCGAGAATGGGGGACAAGACTTTGACAAGCCATTTGGAGAGTTTATAAGTAATAGAGCCCACCGAGCTAATAATAGGGCGCATAGGGTTACCAGGTTTGTGGGTTTTAATAAGACCGTAAAGGTAGGGCAGAGCAGGTGAAGTGGACATGAAAAGCGGAATTAAGTTCTTATGATCTTTGAGAAGGCGTTTCAAGCCACTATTAAATGATTTGATGACGTCATCCTGCGGGTTCTTCCTAAGTTTGGTGTATGTGGCGGGGTCCTGGAGAAGCTCGTTCATCTTTCCGATGTAGTCCACTTTGTCCATAATAACTATGGTGTTAGCCTTGTCTGCTTTAGTAATATGGAGCTCCCCATCTTTTTTTAATTGTGAGAGGCTATTGCGAAAACGTTTAGGAAAGTTATCTTCGTAATTACCATTCGCCGCACTATAAACGAGGCCTTTAACTATGTTAAACAAATACTGAGCGAGATTACACTGTTTTTCAAAACACGCGAGACTGTAACAAATATGTAAAGCCGAAGGTTTTTTAACAATAAAAAAGGACATACCATATCCAAGGGCACTTTTTGCATCGTCACTAATGTTTTTCGAAGAAAGGTTCAAAACACACTTTGAGCTTGCTTTTTTACTCCACTGACTATCTCGAATGAGACTTTTAATTTTTCGATCCAAAATGTTACGAAGTGAAGTAGTTCTCCGACGCAACTCGTTGTAAATTTCATCAAACAAAGGTTGGATCCACGGTTGGGGAATAACGGTTACAAAATTATGTTTGGCGATGTTTAAATTTTTGAAGGCGGACCACTTATTTTGTCTGGTGACTTCAATATGTTTCTTTAAAATTAATCTGCTGAAGTTGTTGAACGGATGGTCGTCAATTTGTCTGAGGCGAATCGGAAGCAGGGATTTGGGAAGAACTTGCTCCTCCAGACACTTAGTAAGAAACTTCCGTCGGATACGAATTGCATGCCCTTTCATTAATGTAGAAGAAAACACGGACACCAGTGCCCTTTTTGTCCATTTGTCAGAGTTAGCCCACTGTATTGATTGGAATAATGCTTCAGTTTTATTCCATTCAAGCAACATTGTTAATAGAAATATTCTTGAGTCTGCCATTATCCAACTTTCAAATAACTTCAACATAAGCAAAGGTCTTTTTCAACTCGATCCTGTTATGTTGAATTCCTTTAAAACAGATTTAGATAAGAAGTGTAAAACATTAAATCTTTGGTAAACTTGTCTTCTACTTTATTAACTTTTAATTTGCATTTTATTTTTTTTTATATATATCGAAACCTGACCATAGGCAGCATTGTGTTAAAACCCGGCAGAGTTCCAGTATAAATTTGTATTTTTATAATCCATTTGATCTTGTGCTAAAAATCGATATTTTTCCTTACAAATCTGTACGCCTCACTGGTAATCCTTTAAGGTTTTAATTTTTAATTTTTTATTATTTTTACTTCTCTGTTTATTGTATATATATGTATGTATGTATGTATGTATGTATTTGTATATATAGATATGTGTATATATTATATATTATATATGTGTGTGTGTGTATGTATGTTATTTATTTTTTCTTTTTTTCTTTCTGTAACCTCTATATAGGCTTAACCTTTTTATGTACTTCAGTGTTCCTGAGGATGTCATTAGACGAAAGCGCTTGAGCACCATTTTGTGTTTCCTTTCCTTCGTGGTTTTATTCATCATAAATATTTTTCACGTGTTACCTTCGTGAAATAATTTTCATATATATATATATATATATGTGTGTATGTGTGTATGTATGTATGTATGTATGTATGTTAAACACAGACCGTGCATGGAACAAGGAACTCTTCTGGGAAAATTAAATCCACTATAGTCCGAATAAGTAATGGTAAATGACAAATACCATAGTTTTTCTTTTTCATGATGCAAGCTTGACGTGGGCAACGGGTCTCTCGCAAAGAGGTCCCATAAATATAGCTTCCCTCACCAGCTATCTGCAAAGCAGACAGGATCCAGCTTTGGGACATGGATCTAGGGTTTAAAGCAAGCCTAGTCCCACTACATTCAGAACCTCTATATAAGTAAAAGACTCGTTGCATTCACGTCGGATTGAATAAATCAAAGAAAAAGGGGTAACTATTGTATTTTTAGCCAAAAAAACAAAACTTAAACCTCAACCGGGACATTGAGCGTCCACTTTTCAAGGCACATAACACGTCCATTTAATATACAAAAACTCAGAATGGTCCCCTGAGAAACTTATATGTTAAACACAGACCGTGCATGGAACAAGGAACTCTTCTGGGAAAATTAAATCCACTATAGTCCGAATAAGTAATGGTAAATGACAAATACCATAGTTTTTCTTTTTCATGATGCAAGCCCGACGTGGGCAATTTTCCCAGAAGAGTTCCTTGTTCCATGCACGGTCTGTGTTTAACATATAAGTTTCTCAGGGGACCATTCTGAGTTTGTATATATATATATATATATATATATATATATATATATATATATATATATATATATATATTGTGAAAACTGCGAACATTGTATTGAATTCCTACTTTCGCTATATTCAATAACATTGTTCAGACTGCGGACAAAACAACCATTGATTACAGAATATTCTCAGAGGTTAACAAAAGAAAATTTATTGGGGCTGTAGAAAATACTCGACTTGACTGTGACGAACCTTTAAATGACCAGATCATATGTTTCAGTTCTTCTATGACACCTTATTCCATATTTTTAATATTTCCTTTCCTTTAAGGAAAAAAACAGTTTCACCCAAAAGTGTCGCAAATCCATGGATCACTCCAGGAATTATCACTTCAATAAAGAACAGAGATAAATTATTCAAATTGCAATTGCAGAGCAAAATTCCTAAAATACAATATACTCAATACAGAAACAAATTAACTAAATTAATCAAAATTGCAAAATATAACTATTATAACAATCAATTTTCCAAACATAAAGGAGACATGAAAAACACTTGGACAACCATAAACAATCTTCTCGGAAAACAAATTAAGAAAAATTCAATAGAGAAATTAAATGTTGATAATAAAGAAATTACTAATGATACTGCTATTGCAGACTCTTTAAATGCACACTTTACTTCAATAGCGGATAAGCTTCGCGCACAATTAATAAATAATGATCACTCCCCTCTAGAATATATGCCACCCAGCCCACTAAATTCATTTTCTTTTGTTCCTGCTACCTCAACTGAGGTCCAGAATATTATTGGTAAATTAAAAAATTAAAAAAATAACATTCATAACATTCCTGTATCTATATTGAAACTTGTTAAAGATAAGATATCTGTAACTTTGGTTAAAATTATCAATCAAAGTATTTCCAAAGAAATATTCCCATCAATGCTAAAAACTGGTTGGATAACACCCCTTTTTAAAGGGGGTGATCCTACACTAGCAACAAATTACAGGCTGGTTTGTTCATTATCTGTGTTCAGCAAAGTTTTTGAAAAAAATGTAAAAAGTAGAATGCAGCGATATTTAAAATCCTACAACTTATTATTGTTAGAAAATCTAGAAGAGGAAGAACCATTGTTGTCCCAAGGCGATATGATGACTAAGCTGATTGATGCAGCATTGCTTGTATATATTAAATTAAGGTGTATATATACCCATCTCATAATTGTAAGGTTAGTGAAAAATTTACTTAATTTAGAGCTAGCATTTTTGGGCTCTTGTGGCATCATTTTTTGGGGCGCTGCGCGTCTTTTCTACTCGTTTGTGGAATGCGGTACTTACAGGGTGTGGTCTTATAGAGAGCTCTCTTGCAATTCAGTTTGGTTGTTTAGATACAAGATTGTTGAATCGTGCAACAGTGCAGGTTGTGTTGTTCTTGCAACGTTTAGAAAGAAGACCATAAATAGTGCCCCTTTTGTTTTTTATCTTAAATTCATGCAACTGAGGCCTAAGGTAGGCCCACATCGATTCAGCAACCCTGAGACCATAAAAATGATTAGACATAAAATATTCAAGGCATTGTTTAAATCTTCAAGTACTTATTAATCCTCAAGACTTTGAATCATCTTCAGTAATTGGTTCATGGAGAGAAAGGATACGACCAATAAAAAAATAATAACATGGTCCTTCAGAACCGGATTCTAGCCCAAGACTGAGTCAGTGACTATTTTTAGGCAAAGTTCTGATTGTGCAAATTGTAGCCCAAGTTAGGCCTAGACAGGTTGAGCATAATTGAGTTAAGGTCCCAGGGTAGAAAGTTTGGTCGCCGAATTGCGAAACTTGGCCACTCGTCTGTCGTTGTTTTGGGCCTACATTTTTACCGGTTTGGTTAATTTTGGTTTATTATTCGTAGGCGAAGGTTGCAGACTTCGGTGCGCCAGTTACTTGGGTGGAAAATTTGGTATTCCATGCTGGTGGTTAGTAAGTACCCCAACCAAGCAATTCAGTTTATTTGAAAAAAGCAAAATTTACGTTTGATCAGTTTGGTTAAGTATTTTTGCCAATTCAACTTATTTGGCATTGAGCCCAATTGTTGTTTGCATTGAAAATGAGTGTAGCTGAATTAAACAAGTTTAAAAAAAGGAGAAGCGCCTACAAAAGTCTAATTACAAAGGTCATTGCCACTATAGATTCTGCCATAGAGCAAGATGATTTAAGCTTAGTAACTGCGCAGCTTTCCATATTAGAAACTGAAAAGGTTACTCTAAGTGAAGTAAATGTTAAAATTGAGGTTCTTATAGAAAAGGACGAAATAGAAAATAACATAATTTACTTTGAAGAAATTATTGATGATATTGTGGGGCCGCGCAGTTAATTTTCCGCATTTATATTATTTTTATATTAGTTACCGACAAACCAATTTTGCGCGTACCAAATTGTATATATTTTATCATTGTGTAATTTTAAGAATCATATATAATCTTTATAAATAAGTATTGTACATAAATTTATATATATATATTAATTAATTCAGCTGTATATAAAATAACAAAATCTTCTGTAAAATAACCTCAGCCAACCAAGAACTCAATAAACTCTGAAAACGACCGGCTTTTCCTTCAAGACGCCAACCCCCCAAACGACAGGGAGAGAAGAGGACACGAGAGGCCCCATAAAAGAGATACCCAACAAAGCGATAGCTTGCCTCTCGTATCCTTCATTCTTCCCGGCAACTACAAGTAGCACCAAGAAGGAACCAGCTACAATTGGTGACCCCGGAGTGACCCGAAGCAGCCAGTGGAAGCAGCATCCTTCAGTCGCCGGGCGGAACAAACCGAAGCCACGCCTCTTCGCCGCCCACCCGTAGTAGCCGGTCGGAACCAAAGCAGCAGCAGACCCGAATTACATTCCCGCAAGATGGAATCTGTTGAATCAGGAGTGCACCATGTCACCATCGAGCCACCCACGTTCTCTGAAGCGTCGGCCGCAGGATGGTTCTCCATCATGGAGGCACAATTCCACATTTCCAGAATAACATCCGAAGAAACCAAACTTTAAGCCGCTTCAATCAACCAAACCAAACTTTAAGCCGCTTCAATCAACCAAACCAAACTTTAAGCCGCTTCAATCAACCAAACCAAACTTTAAGCCGCTTCAATCAACCAAACCAAACTTTAAGCCGCTTCAACCAAACCAAACTTTAAGCCGCTTCAATCAACCAAACTTTAAGCCGCTTCAATCAACCAAACCAAACTTTAAGCCGGCTTATATAGTTTCAGGTCCCACACAGGTACCGGGCGCACAATCGGACGGCATCGGATCGGAGAAAAAGCACGCAAGGAAAAAGGACGATGGAGGACGCACCTCGGAGGTAGCAAATACAGACCTCAGGACGGCGCGCAGGACAACGCAACAACCGGAAACAAGACCGAGGATCAACGCGAGCTGGACGAAGGATCCGATTCAAATCAAGACCCGAATATTTCTACTTTTGATATACGTGCTCCGCTTCTCGGGGTGGGCAGTAGTGTGGGGCCGCGCAGTTAATTTTCCGCATTTATATTATTTTTATATTAGTTACCGACAAACCAATTTTGCGCGTACCAAATTGTATATATTTTATCATTGTGTAATTTTAAGAATCATATATAATCTTTATAAATAAGTATTGTACATAAATTTATATATATATATTTAATTAATTCAGCTGTATTATATATAGAATAACAAAATCTTCTGTAAAATAACCTCAGCCAACCAAGAACTCAATAAACTCTGAAAACGACCGGCTTTTCCTTCAAGACGCTAACCCCCCAAACGACAGGGAGAGAAGAGGACACGAGAGGCCCCTGAAAGAGATACCCAACAAAGCGATAGCTTGCCTCTCGTATCCTTCATTCTTCCCGGCAACTACAAGTAGCACCAAGAAGGAACCAGCTACAATATAATTAAAGTAGGCCACCGAGCAAAAGAGTTCAGCAGCTCAGTACAGTTAGAGACCAGGTCTAATAATGAAACACAACACTCAACAAATGGTGTTTGTGAAGTTAAAGTTAACAGATCTGCAGTTCAATTACCGAGGCTTGTACTCAAAACATTTTCTGGGAGTATTCAGGAATGGCAAGGATGGGCAGACAGTTTTCAATCAGCAGTTCATTCTAGTCAAGTGTTAAGTGCGGTGGAGAAGTTTAATTATTTGCAGTCCCTCTTGGAAGGGGAGGCAGCAAAGACAATAGCAGGATTAGCATTAACAGAAGCCAATTATAATGTGGCTTGGGATATATTAGAAACGGTTTGGTAAGCCAGAGATCTTAATTAAAAGCCACCTCCGTGAACTTTTAGCTATACCTCCTGTTAATAATCCCAATAGTGTCAAGGAGTTACGGCAGTTATATGATGAATTTGAAGTTAGAACTAGGTCCCTGGACAGCTTGGGTGTAGGAATGGAAAGGTATGGTATAATGTTGGTCACTATACTGGAGTCTAAATTGCCTAGCTCAATTTTGCTTGAATTAAGTAGGGGACACTCTACAGAACATGTGTACATGTTAAGTCTTTTAGGCACAGAATTATCAAGACGAGAGGGAATTGAGTTTGCACAGTGGGATGTTAAACAAGGGGACAAAGGCAGGCACAGCACCAAGGTTTCTACAAAAAGGAATAGCCCAGGTACAGTGTCAGCTCTACATATATCCTCTCAGAATAAATTAAAGGGAATCAAGGAATGCATATTTTGCGAAGGCAACCACAAGTCATATAAATCTGAGGTGGCTGAGGCTTTACCTTTTGAGGAGAGAAAGGACAGAGTAACTAAGTCCACAGCGTGTTTTAAATGTGTTTTGAAAGGTCACAGAGCATGTTTTTGTAAGTTTAAAATTTTGTGCAATAAATGTCATGGCAGGCATCAGCCATTATTGTGTGAAAACACTCCTAGTAGGCCTACCCCAGAAGTAAAGACATCAGTGGCACATGCCACTGCTATGAAAGGGAGTAAAAGTAAAGGGAGATTATTGCAAACAGATGCAGCCTTATTAATTGGGAATGATGGAGAAGCTACTGTAAGAGTGTTGTTTGATAGTGGTAGCCAGTGTAGCTTTATTAAGACCAGAATTTCCAGAAAATTGAAGTTTAAAGAACTTAAGAGGGAAAATTTAAGAATTTCTGGGTTTGGGGGTTCCGTCCCACTATCAAGGTCCAAGCTGTAGAGATTGAGGAACTTTGTGCTTCAGTCACTACTTGTTTAGATATGGCATGTGTCCAAGAATTGCAAGTTAGAGGAATTAATTTGGGCAATAATAAGTTTGAAGGAACAGAAGATATTAGTCTTTTGATTGGAGCTGACTATTATTGGGGCTTCATCACTGGTAATATTGTCCGCACATCTCGAGGTTCGGTAGCTATTGAAAGTAAGCTAGGCTGAATGCTACATGGTAGCTATTGCAATGAAATGGAGGTTAAAGCTCTTTTTGTTAAGATTGAGGAGAACAGCCATGGTTTGGAAAGGCATTTGAAAGCGTTTTGGGAACTTGAATCCATTGGCATAAAGGACAAACAGGCAAGTACAGTGAACAGTGATGTTTTAGAGCAATTTGAAAAAGGGATTGGGTTTAGAGATGGTTGCTATGAAGTTGGCCTCCCTTGGAAGGATTCTTGCAAACCCGGTTCAAACGTTCAGCTAGCTAATCGGAGGTTGGAGACTTCATTGTACAGGCTAAGAAAAAATGAGGAGTTGTTAATTCAATACAATGAGGCCATCCTAAGCTATGTAAGGGAGGGCTATGCTGAAAGGGTGCAAGGTGAGCTGGTGAGCCAGGAGGCACATTATCTGCCACACCATGCAGTGGTACGGCGGGACACAACTACCACCAAACTGAGGGTAGGTTTTGATGGCTCAGCCATGGACAAAGGTGGTGTGTCCTTGAATGACTGTTTGGATGCTGGGCCAAATTTAAATGCAGATTTATTTTCCTTGTTACTGAGATTCAAGTTTGGTAGAGTAGCATTGACTGCAGATGTGAAGCAAGCCTTTTTGCGGATAAAGTTAAAACCAGAGGAAGGAAAGGAAAGGAAACACAAAACGGTGCTCAAGCGCTTTCGTCTAATGACATCCTCAGGAACACTGAAATACATAAAAGGTTACGGCCTATATATAGGTTACAGAAAGAGAATTTTTTTTTTAAATAAATAACATACATACACACAAACATATATACATATATATATATATATATACATACATATCTACACACATACACATATATATATATATATATATATATATATATATGCAATAAACGGAGAAGTAAAAATAAAACTTAAAAATTAAGGATTAGAGGATTAACAAAGAGGCATATCGATTTTTAGCACAAGATCAAATGAGTTATAAAAATAATACAAATTTATACTGGAGATACGCCCGGGTTTAACACTTTGCCTTTTTAGAGTCAAGTTTCGATATATATAAAAATAAATTGAAGATTAAAAGTTAATAAAGTAGCTTACAAGTTTACCAAAGATTAAGTGTCCTACCCTTTTTATCTAGGTTTGTTTTGAAGGAATTCAAAACAACAGGATCGAGTTGAAAAAGACCTTTGCTTATGTTGAAGTTATTTGAAAGTTGAATAATGGCAGACTCAAGAATATTTCTATTGACAATGTTGCTCGAATGAAATAAAACTGAAGCATTATTCCAATCAATACAGTGGGATAACTCTGACAAATGGACAAAAAGAGCACTGGACAACTGTCCTGTTCTGACGGAATATTGATGCTGTTTTATACGTGTGTGCAAATCCTTTCCCGTCTGACCTATGTAAAAGGAATCACATTGTTTACACCCAATTTTATAGATAATGCCTGAATTTATTGGTAGGGCTATTTTTTACTATGATATTTTTGACAATATTGTTATATGAAAATACTACATTAATATCCAAAAGTTTAAGTACATTAGCAATGCCTAAAAAGCCCGGGAAAAATGGAAGTACAAAAATATTTTTTGACAAAGTACGAGTGTTATTATTGACACGATAGAAAGTTCGTTTTGCCTTGTTGAGACAAGATTCCATAAACGCAGATGGGTAACACAGATCACTTCCAATACTGAAAAATTGAATAATGCACGTACTGAAACTAACGATAGATTGATCAGTTTTGATGTTTGTTCATTGTTTACAAAAGTGCCGATTGATGATATGCTTGACTTTCTCTCCCAAGAATTACATAAGTATGACCTGCCACTACCTTCACACATTGTTTTGGAACTTATTAAGCTTTGCATTAAAGACTGTAAATTCACTTTCAATAACGAGTATTATCAACAAGTGTTTGGGATGGCCATGGGCAACCCCTTATCGCCCCTCCTCTCCAATATTTATATGGAGTTTTTCGAAATTACTTACATTCCGAGAATCCGGGGGGTTGGCATCCCTTGGTTGCGGTACGTCGACGATATTTTGTGTATCTGGCGCATGAATCGTGACCTGGATAACTTCCTCCTTCAGTTAAATGATCAAGTCCCCTCCATTAAGTTTACTTTAGAAGTGGAACAAGACAAGTCAATCCCATTTTGGATGTGCGTGTACATAGGGAAAGCCCAGGTTTTAAGTTTAGTATCTATCGGAAAACAACAAACAACTTGTCCTACGTACACTTTTACTCGGGACATGACACCCCCACTAAGAAGGCCATTTTTTCATCAATGTTTCTCCGCGCCCTTAGGATCGCCAGTCCGGAATACATCGATGCCGAATTGGAAAAAATCAACGGTATTGGAAGTGATCTGTGTTACCCATCTGCGTTTATGGAATCTTGTCTCAACAAGGCAAAACGAACTTTCTATCGTGTCAATAATAACACTCGTACTTTGTCAAAAATATTTTAGTACTTCCATTTTTCCCGGGCTTTTTAGGCATTGCTAATGTACTTAAACTTTTGGATATTAATGTAGTATTTTCATATAACAATATTGTGAAAAATATCATAGTAAAAAATAGCCCTACCAATAATTCAGGCATTATCTATAAAATTGGGTGTAAACAATGTGATTCCTTTTACATAGGTCAGACGGGAAAGGATTTGCACACACGTATAAAACAGCATCAATATTCCGTCAGAACAGGACAGTTGTCCAGTGCTCTTTTTGTCCATTTGTCAGAGTTATCCCACTGTATTGATTGGAATAATGCTTCAGTTTTATTTCATTCGAGCAACATTGTCAATAGAAATATTCTTGAGTCTGCCATTATTCAACTTTCAAATAACTTCAACATGCAAAGGTCTTTTTCAACTCGATCCTGTTGTTTTGAATTCCTTCAAAACAAACCTAGATAAAAAGGGTAGGACACTTAATCTTTGGTAAACTTGTAAGCTACTTTATTAACTTTTAATCTTCAATTTATTTTTATATATATCGAAACTTGACTCTAAAAAGGCAAAGTGTTAAACCCGGGCGTATCTCCAGTATAAATTTGTATTATTTTATAACTCATTTGATCTTGTGCTAAAAATCGATATGCCTCTTTGTTAATCCTCTAATCCTTAATTTTTAAGTTTTATTTTTACTTCTCCGTTTATTGCATATATATATATATATATATATATATATATATATAGTGTGTGTGTATGTGTGTAGATATGTATGTATATATATATATGTATATATGTTTGTGTGTATGTATGTTATTTATTTAAATTTTTTTCTCTGTAACCTATATACAGGCCGTAACCTTTTATGTATTTCAGTGTTCCTGAGGATGTCATTAGACGAAAGTGCTTGAGCACCGTTTTGTGTTTCCTTTCCTTCGTGGTTTTATTCATCATAAATATTTTTCACGTGTTACTTTCGTGAAATAATTTTCATATATATTTATATATATATATATATATATATGATGAATAAAACCACGAAGGAAAGGAAACACAAAATGGTGCTCAAGCGCATTCGTCTAATGACATCCTCAGGAACACTGAAGTACATAAAAAGGTTAAGCCTATATATAGGTTACAGAAAGAAAAAAAGAAAAAATAAATAACATACATACACACACAACACATATATATATATATATATATATATATATATATACATACATATCTATATATACAAATACATACATACATACGTACATACATATATATACAATAAACAGAGAAGTAAAAATAATAAAAAATTAAAAATTAAAACCTTAAAGGATTACCAGTGAGGCGTACAGATTTGTAAGGAAAAATATCGATTTTTAGCACAAGATCAAATGGATTATAAAAATACAAATTTATACTGGAACTCTGCCGGGTTTTAACACAATGCTGCCTATGGTCAGGTTTCGATATATATAAAAAAAAATAAAATGCAAATTAAAAGTTAATCGATTTTTAGCACAAGATCAAATGGATTATAAAAATACAAATTTATACTGGAACTCTGTCCGGGTTTTAACACATTGCTGCCTATGGTCAGGTTTCGATATATATAAAAAAATAAAATGCAAATTAAAAGTTAATAAAGTAGAAGACAAGTTTACCAAAGATTTAATGTTTTATACTTCTTATCTAAATCTGTTTTAAAGGAATTCAACATAACAGGATCGAGTTGAAAAAGACCTTTGCTTATGTTGAAGTTATTTGAAAGTTGGATAATGGCAGACTCAAGAATATTTCTATTAACAATGTTGCTTGAATGGAATAAAACTGAAGCATTATTCCAATCAATACAGTGGGCTAACTCTGACAAATGGACAAAAAGGGCACTGGACAACTGTCCTGTTCTAACGGAATATTGATGCTGTTTTATACGTGTGTGCAAATCCTTTCCCGTCTGACCTATGTAAAAGGAATCACATTGTTTACAACCAATTTTATAGATAATGCCTGAATTATTGGTAGGGGCTATTTTTTACTATGATATTTTTCACAATATTGTTATATGAAAATACTACATTAATATTCAAAAGTTTAAGTACATTAGCAATGCCTAAAAAGCCCGGGAAAAATGGAAGTACTAAAATATTTTTTGACAAAGTACGAGTGTTAATATGACACGATAGAAAGTTTGTTTGCCTTGTTGAGACAAGATTCCATAAACGCAGATGGATAACACAAATCACTTCCATACCGTTGATTTTTTCCAATTCGGCATCGATGTATTCCGGACTGGCGATCCTAAGGGCGCGGAGAAACATTGATGAAAATATGGCCTTCTTAGTGGGGGTATCATGTCCCGAGTAAAAGTGTACGTAGGACAAATTGTTTGTCGTTTTCCGATAGATACTAAACTTAAAACCTGGGCTTTCCCTATGTACACGCACATCCAAAAATGGGATTGAATTGTCTTGCTCAACTTCTAAAGTAAACTTAATGGAGGGGACTTGATCATTTAACTGAAGGAGGAAGCTATCCAGGTCACGATTCATGGGCCAGATACACAAAATATCGTCGACGTACCGCAACCAAGGGATGCCAACCCCCAGGATTCTCGGAATATAGGTAATTTCGAAAAACTCCATATAAATATTGGAGAGGAGGGGCGATAAGGGGTTGCCCATAGCCATCCCAAAAACTTGTTGATAATACTCGTTATTGAAAGTGAATTTACAGTCTTTGATGCAAAGCTTAATGAGTTCCAAAACAATGTGTGAAGGTAGTGGCAGGTCATACTTATGTAATTCTTGGGAGAGAAAGTCAAGCATATCGTCAATCGGCACTTTTGTAAACAATGAACAAACATCAAAACTAATCAATTTATCGTTAGTTTTAGTACGTGCATTATTCAATTTTTCCGTAAGATCCATGGAATTTTTTACATGTGAATCAGAGATAGTTCCGAGAATGGGGGACAAGACTTTGACAAGCCATTTGGAGAGTTTATAAGTAATAGAGCCCACCGAGCTAATAATAGGGCGCATAGGGTTACCAGGTTTGTGGGTTTTAATAAGACCGTAAAGGTAGGGCAGAGCAGGTGAAGTGGACATGAAAAGCGGAATTAAGTTCTTCTGATCTTTGAGAAGGCGTTTCAAGCCACTATTAAATGATTTGATGACGTCATCCTGCGGGTTCTTCCTAAGTTTGGTGTATGTGGCGGGGTCCTGGAGAAGCTCGTTCATCTTTCCGATGTAGTCCACTTTGTCCATAATAACTATGGTGTTAGCCTTGTCTGCTTTAGTAATATGGAGCTCCCCATCTTTTTTTAATTGTGAGAGGCTATTGCGAAAACGTTTAGGAAAGTTATCTTCGTAATTACCATTCGCCGCACTATAAACGAGGCCTTTAACTATGTTAAACAAATACTGAGGGAGATTACACTGTTTTTCAAAACACGCGAGACTGTAACAAATTTGTAAAGCCGAAGGTTTTTTAACAATAAAAAAGGACATACCATATCCAAGGGCACTTTTTGCATCGTCACTAATGTTTTTCGAAGAAAGGTTCAAAACACACTTTGAGCTTGCTTTTTTACTCCACTGACTATCTCGAATGAGACTTTTAATTTTTCGATCCAAAATGTTACGAAGTGAAGTAGTTCTCCGACGCAACTCGTTGTAAATTTCATCAAACAAAGGTTGGATCCACGGTTGGGGAATAACGGTTACAAAATTATGTTTGGCGATGTTTAAATTTTTGAAGGCGGACCACTCATTTTGTCTGGTGACTTCAATATGTTTCTTTAAAATTAATCTGCTGAAGTTGTTGAACGGATGGTCGTCAATTTGTCTGAGGCGAATCGGAAGCAGGGATTTGGGAAGAACTTGCTCCTCCAGACACTTAGTAAGAAACTTCCGTCGGATACGAATTGCATGCCCCTTCATTAATGTAGAAGAAAACACGGACACCAGTGCCCTTTTTGTCCATTTGTCAGAGTTAGCCCACTGTATTGATTGGAATAATGCTTCAGTTTTATTCCATTCAAGCAACATTGTTAATAGAAATATTCTTGAGTCTGCCATTATCCAACTTTCAAATAACTTCAACATAAGCAAAGGTCTTTTTCAACTCGATCCTGTTATGTTGAATTCCTTTAAAACAGATTTAGATAAGAAGTGTAAAACATTAAATCTTTGGTAAACTTGTCTTCTACTTTATTAACTTTTAATTTGCATTTTATTTTTTTATATATATCGAAACCTGACCATAGGCAGCAATGTGTTAAAACCCGGACAGAGTTCCAGTATAAATTTGTATTTTTATAATCCATTTGATCTTGTGCTAAAAATCGATTAACTTTTAATTTACATTTTTTTTTTTTTTTTATATATCGAAACCTGACCATAGGCAGCATTGTGTTAAAACCGGCAGAGTTCCAGTATAAATTTGTATTTTTATAATCCATTTGATCTTGTGCTAAAAATCGATATTTTTCCTTACAAATCTGTACGCCTCACTGGTATTCCTTTAAGGTTTTAATTTTTAATTTTTTATTATTTTTACTTCTCTGTTTATTGTATATATATGTATGTATGTATGTATGTATGTATTTGTATATATAGATATGTATATATATATATATATATATATATATATATATATATATATATATATGTGTGTGTGTGTGTATGTATGTTATTTATTTTTTCTTTTTTTCTTTCTGTAACCTATATATAGGCTTAACCTTTTTATGTACTTCAGTGTTCCTGAGGATGTCATTAGACGAAAGCGCTTGAGCACCATTTTGTGTTTCCTTTCCTTCGTGGTTTTATTCATCATAAATATTTTTCACGTGTTACCTTCGTGAAATAATTTTCATATATATTATATATATATATATATATATATATATGTGTATGTGTATGTATGTATGTATGTATGTATGTTAAACACAGACCGTGCATGGAACAAGGAACTCTTCTGGGAAAATTAAATCCACTATAGTCCGAATAAGTAATGGTAAATGACAAATACCATAGTTTTTCTTTTTCATGATGCAAGCTTGACGTGGGCAACGGGTCTCTCGCAAAGAGTCCCATAAATATAGCTTCCACCAGCTATCTGCAAAGCAGACAGGATCCAGCTTTGGGACATGGATCTAGGGTTTAAAGCAAGCCTAGTCCCACTACATTCAGAACCTCTATATAAGTAAAAGACTCGTTGCATTCACGTCGGATTGAATAAATCAAAGAAAAAGGGGTAACTATTGTATTTTTAGCCAAAAACAAAACTTAAACCTCAACCGGGACATTGAGCGTCCACTTTTCAAGGCACATAACACGTCCATTTAATATACAAAAACTCAGAATGGTCCCCTGAGAAACTTATATGTTAAACACAGACCGTGCATGGAACAAGGAACTCTTCTGGGAAAATTAAATCCACTATAGTCCGAATAAGTAATGGTAAATGACAAATACCATAGTTTTTCTTTTTCATGATGCAAGCCCGACGTGGGCAATTTTCCCAGAAGAGTTCCTTGTTCCATGCACGGTCTGTGTTTAACATATAAGTTTCTCAGGGGACCATTCTGAGTTTGTATATATATATATATATATATATATATATATATATATATATATATATATATATATATGAAAAATTATTTCACGAAAGTGACACGTGAAAAGTATATATTCATCAACATATATATATATATATATATATATATATATATATATATTATATATATATATATATATATATATATATTGTGAAAACTGCGAACATTGTATTGAATTCCTACTTTCGCTATATTCAATAACATTGTTCAGACTGCGGACAAAACAACCATTGATTACAGAATATTCTCAGAGGTTAACAAAAGAAAATTTATTGGGGCTGTAGAAAATACTCGACTTGACTGTGACGAACCTTTAAATGACCAGATCATATGTTTCAGTTCTTCTATGACACCTTATTCCATATTTTTAATATTTCCTTTCCTTTAAGGAAAAAACAGTTTCACCCAAAAGTGTCGCAAATCCATGGATCACTCCAGGAATTATCACTTCAATAAAGAACAGAGATAAATTATTCAAATTGCAATTGCAGAGCAAAATTCCTAAAATACATATACTCAATACAGAAACAAATTAACTAAATTAATCAAAATTGCAAAATATAACTATTATAACAATCAATTTTCCAAACATAAAGGAGACATGAAAAACACTTGGACAACCATAAACAATCTTCTCGGAAAACAAATTAAGAAAAATTCAATAGAGAAATTAAATGTTGATAATAAAGAAATTACTAATGATACTGCTATTGCAGACTCTTTAAATGCACACTTTACTTCAATAGCGGATAAGCTTCGCGCACAATTAATAAATAATGATCACTCCCCTCTAGAATATATGCCACCCAGCCCACTAAATTCATTTTCTTTTGTTCCTGCTACCTCAACTGAGGTCCAGAATATTATTGGTAAATTAAAAAATTAAAAAATAACATTCATAACATTCCTGTATCTATATTGAAACTTGTTAAAGATAAGATATCTGTAACTTTGGTTAAAATTATCAATCAAAGTATTTCCAAAGAAATATTCCCATCAATGCTAAAAACTGGTTGGATAACACCCCTTTTTAAAGGGGGTGATCCTACACTAGCAACAAATTACAGGCTGGTTTGTTCATTATCTGTGTTCAGCAAAGCTTTTGAAAAAAATGTAAAAAGTAGAATGCAGCGATATTTAAAATCCTACAACTTATTATTGTTAGAAAATCTAGAAGAGGAAGAACCATTGTTGTCCCAAGGCGATATGATGACTAAGCTGATTGATGCAGCATTGCTTGTATATATTAAATTAAGGTGTATATATACCCATCTCATAATTGTAAGGTTAGTGAAAAATTTACTTAATTTAGAGCTAGCATTTTTGGGCTCTTGTGGCATCATTTTTTGGGGCGCTGCGCGTCTTTTCTACTCGTTTGTGGAATGCGGTACTTACAGGGTGTGGTCTTATAGAGAGCTCTCTTGCAATTCAGTTTGGTTGTTTAGATACAAGATTGTTGAATCGTGCAACAGTGCAGGTTGTGTTGTTCTTGCAACGTTTAGAAAGAAGACCATAAATAGTGCCCCTTTTGTTTTTTATCTTAAATTCATGCAACTGAGGCCTAAGGTAGGCCCACATCGATTCAGCAACCCTGAGACCATAAAAATGATTAGACATAAAATATTCAAGGCATTGTTTAAATCTTCAAGTACTTATTAATCCTCAAGACTTTGAATCATCTTCAGTAATTGGTTCATGGAGAGAAAGGATACGACCAATAAAAAAATAATAACATGGTCCTTCAGAACCGGATTCTAGCCCAAGACTGAGTCAGTGACTATTTTTAGGCAAAGTTCTGATTGTGCAAATTGTAGCCCAAGTTAGGCCTAGACAGGTTGAGCATAATTGAGTTAAGGTCCCAGGGTAGAAAGTTTGGTCGCCGAATTGCGAAACTTGGCCACTCGTCTGTCGTTGTTTTGGGCCTACATTTTTACCGGTTTGGTTAATTTGGTTTATTATTCGTAGGCGAAGGTTGCAGACTTCGGTGCGCCAGTTACTTGGGTGGAAAATTTGGTATTCCATGCTGGTGGTTAGTCAGTACCCCAACCAAGCAATTCAGTTTATTTGAAAAAAGCAAAATTTACGTTTGATCAGTTTGGTTAAGTATTTTTGCCAATTCAACTTATTTGGCATTGAGCCCAATTGTTGTTTGCATTGAAAATGAGTGTAGCTGAATTAAACAAGTTTAAAAAAAGGAGAAGCGCCTACAAAAGTCTAATTACAAAGGTCATTGCCACTATAGATTCTGCCATAGAGCAAGATGATTTAAGCTTAGTAACTGCGCAGCTTTCCATATTAGAAACTGAAAAGGTTACTCTAAGTGAAGTAAATGTTAAAATTGAGGTTCTTATAGAAAAGGACGAAATAGAAAATAACATAATTTACTTTGAAGAAATTATTGATGATATTGTGGGGCCGCGCAGTTAATTTTCCGCATTTATATTATTTTTATATTAGTTACCGACAAACCAATTTTGCGCGTACCAAATTGTATATATTTTATCATTGTGTAATTTTAAGAATCATATATAATCTTTATAAATAAGTATTGTACATAAATTTATATATATATATTTAATTAATTCAGCTGTATATAAAATAACAAAATCTTCTGTAAAATAACCTCAGCCAACCAAGAACTCAATAAACTCTGAAAACGACCGGCTTTTCCTTCAAGACGCCAACCCCCCAAACGACAGGGAGAGAAGAGGACACGAGAGGCCCCATAAAAGAGATACCCAACAAAGCGATAGCTTGCCTCTCGTATCCTTCATTCTTCCCGGCAACTACAAGTAGCACCAAGAAGGAACCAGCTACAATTGGTGACCCCGGAGTGACCCGAAGCAGCCAGCGGAAGCAGCATCCTTCAGTCGCCGGGCGGAACAAACCGAAGCCACGCCTCTTCGCCGCCCACCCGTAGTAGCCGGTCGGAACCAAAGCAGCAGCAGACCCGAATTACATTCCCGCAAGATGGAATCTGTTGAATCAGGAGTGCACCATGTCACCATCGAGCCACCCACGTTCTCTGAAGCGTCGGCCGCAGGATGGTTCTCCATCATGGAGGCACAATTCCACATTTCCAGAATAACATCCGAAGAAACCAAACTTTAAGCCGCTTCAATCAACCAAACCAAACTTTAAGCCGCTTCAATCAACCAAACCAAACTTTAAGCCGCTTCAATCAACCAAACCAAACTTTAAGCCGCTTCAATCAACCAAACCAAACTTTAAGCCGCTTCAACCAAACCAAACTTTAAGCCGCTTCAATCAACCAAACTTTAAGCCGCTTCAATCAACCAAACCAAACTTTAAGCCGGCTTATATAGTTTCAGGTCCCACACAGGTACCGGGCGCACAATCGGATCGAAGAAAAAGCACGCAAGGAAAAAGGACGATGGAGAACGCACCTCGGAGGTAGCAAATACAGACCTCAGGACGGGCGCGCAGGACAACGCAACAACCGGAAACGAGGCCGACCGAGGATCAACGCGAGCTGGACGAAGGATCCGATTCAAATCAAGACCCGAATATTTCTACTTTTGATATACGTGCTCCGCTTCTCGGGGTGGGCAGTAGTGTGGGGCCGCGCAGTTAATTTTCCGCATTTATATTATTTTTATATTTACCGACAAACCAATTTTGCGCGTACCAAATTGTATATATTTTTCATTGTGTAATTTTAAGAATCATATATAATCTTTATAAATAAGTATTGTACATAAATTTATATATATATTTAATTAATTCAGCTGTATTATATATAGAATAACAAAATCTTCTGTAAAATAACCTCAGCCAACTAAGAACTCAATAAACTTTGAAAACGACCGGCTTTTCCTTCAAGACGCTAACCCCCCAAACGACAGGGAGAGAAGAGGACACGAGAGGCCCCTGAAAGAGATACCCAACAAAGCGATAGCTTGCCTCTCGTATCCTTCATTCTTCCCGGCAACTACAAGTAGCACCAAGAAGGAACCAGCTACAATATAATTAAAGTAGGCCACCGAGCAAAAGAGTTTAGCAGCTCAGTACAGTTAGAGACCAGGTCTAATAATGAAACACAACACTCAACAAATGGTGTTTGTGAAGTTAAGGTTAACAGATCTGCAGTTCAATTACCGAGGCTTGTACTCAAAACATTTTCTGGGAGTATTCAGGAATGGCAAGGATGGGCAGACAGTTTTCAATCAGCAGTTCATTCTAGTCAAGTGTTAAGTGCGGTGGAGAAGTTTAATTATTTGCAGTCCCTCTTGGAAGGGGAGGCAGCAAAGACAATAGCAGGATTAGCATTAACAGAGGCTAATTATAATGTGGCTTGGGATATATTAAAGAAACGGTTTGGTAAGCCAGAGATCTTAATTAAAAGCCACCTCCGTGAACTTTTAGCTATACCTCCTGTTAATAATCCTAATAGTGTCAAGGAGTTACGGCAGTTATATGATGAATTTGAAGTTAGAACTAGGTCCCTGGACAACTTGGGTGTAGGAATGGAAAGGTATGGTATAATGTTGGTCACTATACTGGAGTCTAAATTGCCTAGCTCAATTTTGCTTGAATTAAGTAGGGGACACTCTACGGAACATGTGTACAGATGTTAAGTCTTTTAGGCACAGAATTAGCAAGACGAGAGGGAATTGAGTTTGCACAGTGGGATGTTAAACAAGGGGACAAAGGCAGGCACAGCACCAAAGTTTCTACAAAAAGGAATAGCCCAGGTACAGTGTCAGCTCTACATGCATCCTCTGAGAATAAATTAAAGGGAATCAAGGAATGCATATTTTGCGAAGGCAACCACAAGTCATATAAATGTGAGGTGGCTGAGGCTTTACATGTTGAGGAGAGAAAGGACAGGGTAACTAAGTCCACAGCATGTTTTAAATGTTTTTGAAAGGTCACAGAGCAAGGTTTTGTAAGTTTAAAATTTTGTGCAAAAATGTCATGGCAGGCATCAGCCATTATTGTGTGAAAACACTCCTAGTAGGCCTACCCCAGAAGTAAGACATCAGTGGCACATGCCACTGCTATGAAAGGGAGTAAAAGTAAAGGGGATTATTGCAAACAGATGCAGCCTTATTAATTGGGAATGATGGAGAAGCTACTGTAAGAGTGTTGTTTGATAGTGGTAGCCAGTGTAGCTTTATTAAGACCAGAATTTCCAGAAAATTGAAGTTTAAAGAACTTAAGAGGGAAAATTTAAGAATTTCTGGGTTTGGGGGTTCCGTCCCTATCAAGGTCCAAGCTGTAGAGATTGAGGAACTTTGTGCTCGTCACTACTTGTTTAGATATGGCATGTGTCCAAGAATTGCAAGTTAAAGGAATTAATTTGGGCAATAATAAGTTTGAAGGAACAGAAGATATTAGTCTTTTGATTGGAGCTGACTATTATTGGGACTTCATCACTGGTAATATTGTCCGCACATCTCGAGGCGTAGCTATTGAAAGTAAGCTAGGCTGATGCTACATGGTAGCTATTGCAATGAAATGGAGGTTAAAGCTCTTTTTGTTAAGATTGAGGAGAACAGCCATGGTTTGGAAAGGCATTTGAAAGCGTTTTGGGAACTTGAATCCATTGGCATAAAGGACAAACAGGCAAGTACAGTGAACAGTGATGTTTTAGAGCAATTTGAAAAAGGGATTGGGTTTAGAGATGGTTGCTATGAAGTTGGCCTCCCTTGGAAGGATTCTTGCAAACCCGGTTCAAACCTTCAGCTAGCTAATCGGAGGTTGGAGACTTCATTGTACAGGCTAAGAAAAAATGAGGAGTTGTTAATTGAATACAATGAGGCCATCCTAAGCTATGTAAGGGAGGGCTATGCTGAAAGGGTGCAAGGTGAGCTGGTGAGCCAGGAGGCACATTATCTGCCACACCATGCAGTGGTACGGCGAGACAAAACTACCACCAAACTGAGGGTAGTTTTTGATGGCTCAGCCAAGGACAAAGGTGGTGTGTCCTTGAATGACTGTTTGGATGCTGGGCCAAATTTAAATGCAGATTTATTTTCCTTGTTACTGAGATTCAGTTTGGTAGAGTAGCATTGACTGCAGATGTGAAGCAAGCCTTTTTGCGGATAAAGTTAAAACCAGAGGACAGAGATGCAGTAAGGTATCTGTGGGTGGATACGAAAGACTTGTTGGAAAATGAACCTAAGGTTCAAGCATATAGAATGAAGTCAGTGTTGTTTGGCCTCAGCTCTAGTCCATTTCTGTTGGCAGCTACTATGCAGTACCATTTTAAGAAATATTCTGAAGTCTATCCTAACACTATTGAACACATAAGGAAAAATTTTTATGTTTATTTGCTGTGTTCCGTGGATAATACAGAAATGGCTAAACAGATATTCATGGAGGCTAGAGCTATAATGAGGGAGGCTGGCATGGAGCTTAGAAAATGGCAGACCAATCATTCTCAATTACAAGAGTTATGAGTTCAGTCCTGTGTAGTACCTGATGCAGCAGAAAGTATTGAGGATTCTGGTATTAAGGAGTTGTGGGCAATAGACGCAAAAGTGCTAGGCATTGTTTGGCAGCAAGGAGAGGATTTGTTTACCTTCAATGGGAAATCTTTAGTAGAGCTGGCTGAGAATGAGACAAGGTGGACAAAACGTACAGCTCTTAGTTTGGCTTCAAAGGTCTTTGATCCTCTTGGATTCCTGGCTCCATTTGTGATAAAGTAAAAAATTTGGTTTCAGAGCCTCTGGGAAATTGGACTTGGTTGGGACCAAGAGTTACCTGATCATATGGTGGTAAGGTGGAAATATTGGTTCAAAGAATTGGCACATCTTGGAGACATTGAAATCCCAAGATGGTACTTTGGAGAGTTGAACAATAGTCCAGACAATTTGGAGCTGCACATCTTTTGTGATGCAAGTGAGGAAGCCTATGCAACTTGTATTTATATAAGAGGCGCATTGCAAGAGGAAGTAAGTTGCAGGTTGGTTGCTGCAAAGAGCAGAGTAGCACCTTTGAAAAGGCTTTCTGTTCCAAGGTTGGAATTGATGGGTGCAGTTATTGCTAGTCGGCTTGCAGTTACAGTGCAAAAGTCTTTGGCCCTTTATGAAATTCCAAGCTATTATTGGACAGACTCCACTATAGTTTGGCACTGGTTAAGAAGCCAGGCAAGGAAATGGAAACCATTTGTTGCCAATAGGGTGGAGGAAATTCAAGTACACACAGATCCCAAGCAATATAAGCATTGTCCAGGCACCCAAAACCCAGCTGATTTACTAACACGAGAAATTTCAGTGAAGTTTGTGGTGGAATGGGCCAGAGTGGCTAAAACTTGGAAGCGAAAACTGGCCTAATCAGCCTATTGTAGGAGAATGCCAGGCTCAAGAAGAATGGGTGAGTGAAATGAGAAAATGCACTGTGAACAGTTGTCAAGTTATGCAGCAGGACCCCATATTGAGGCTTGAGGACATCAGCAGTCTGAAAAGGTTGCTAAGAGTGACAGCATGGGTATATAGATTTACAAACAACATTAAGGAAGAAACAGAAGGGAAGGAATTCTGAACAGTAAGGAGATTCAGCAAGCCAGGCAATATTGGGTGGTATATGTGCAGAAGGAAAAATTTGGTGAAGAGAGGGAATTGCTCATCAGCCGTTCATTACAGGTTCTACCAACACATTCTGCTCTCAAGGGTTTGGATGTGTTTTTGGATCAGGATTTATTGAGAGTAGGAGGTAGACTACAGTTTTCTGGGCTTCCAGAGGAGAAAAGACATCCAATTTTGCTACCTTCTGGGGGGTACTTTGTGGAACTTTTGATCCTGGATACTCATCATAAGTTGTTACATGCTGGAGTTAGAGAAGTGATAATAGAGATCAGATAACAGTTTTGGATTCCCAAAATTAGACAAGTAGTAAAAAAGGTCTTGCATAAATGTGTGGTTTGCAAGCGTTGGAGTGCAAAGCCTTATTATGAAAAGGTGGCTCCACTTCCAAGAGAACGGTGTGTCTATACTGCCCCATTTGATGTAGTGGGAGTAGACTTCGCAGGTCCAGTCTATATGTATGAGCAAGGGGAGTCTAACAAGGGTTATAAAGGGTGTTTCAAAAGTCGGATCAATCCCAGAATAGGCACCTGAAATCATTTTTAGGTGCTTAATCTGGGATTGAGGCAAAACACAGGTGCTTAATCTGGGATTGAGGAGAAAAAAATATAAACAGTTTTTAGAGATATAATTTCATTGTTTTTATCAATATTTGAAAAAATCAACTCTAACCTAACCTAACCTAACCTAACCTAACCTAATCTTTTGCCTCTCTTCTGCTTTTTTGGTTAGTTTTGCTATTCTTACCAGTTTGATTTTTACCTGATTTTCACATTTAATATATCTATACCAATTTATGTGGCAAGATAGATTTGCTTCAGATGGATTCAAAAACATTCGGGTTCATATTGCAGGAATTTATAATATCTAAAATTTTTCTTTATTCATTAAACCACTTTAAACCTTTTATAACTTTGCCTTTATTACATTTGTAATAAACTTCGTATAAAGAATAAATTTTGTAATCATCAGGTTTTTTTTATTTAATTCCTTGCAAGGTGCCTATTCTGGGATTGAGGTTGAACGCAGGTGCTTCATCTGGGATTGAGGTACATCAGGTGCCTATTCTGGGATTGACCCCAAAAGTCTTTACCCTTTTTTTCCCCAAGGACGTTAAACCGCACGGTCAATCCTGGGATGGCGCTTATTTCCGCGAACATGTGTTGAAGGAAAAGATGCTTCCATTTCTGCGGACTTCTCGAAATCGACAAGGAAGGTTCGATCAAGTGACTTTCCTTCACGACATGGCTGGTTGCATGAAGGCCAACGCGACTCACGCGCTCTTGGACGAGCAGAAACTTGATTTCTTTCGTTACTCCGGGTTCGGACGGTGGCCGGGCAACTCGCCTGACCTTAACCCAGCAGAGAATTTGGGCGCAATTGTCAAAGCTCGCGCAGAGGAGCAGTTGGATGCGATCCCGGATGTCGAAGATCGAAATTCTCGTGAGACACTTGTTCGAATATTGTCAGCGGTCCTTGAATCGATGCAAAACGACACGCAATTGTTCCGCAATCTGCTCAAATCTTTCCGAACGCATTTAGATAAGATGCACCAAGTTGGCGGAAAATCAATAAACATTTAATAAAGGTTTGTGTTGAATGTATGGTCACCTTAGGGTCGTTCGGGAAAAAAAAGGGTAAAGACTTTTGAAACACCCTTTATATGTCTTTTCACATGTGCTACCACCAGAGCAATCCATTTGGAGTTGGTAAGCAACTTAAGTAGTGATGTATTTCTTTTGGCCTTTAAAAGTTTTGTGAACAGAATGGGTTTCCCAAATAAAATCATATCGGATAATGCAAAAACCTTCAAAAAGGCTGCAAAGGAACTCCAAGAAGTTTGGTCCTTGCTAAATGAGGAAGGATTCCAATCCTATTTTTCACCCCAAGGGGTACAGTGGGAGTTTATTGTTGAGAGAGCACCATGGTGGAGAGGATTTTGGGAAAGGCTAGTGAGAAGTGTAAAGTGTCCATTAAAGAAACTTTTAGCTAACGCTCATTTGAGCAAAGAAGAATTCTGCACTGTTTTGTGTGAAGTAGAAGCAATGGGAACAGTAGCCTATCACTTTTGTTTATAACAGTATGCAGGATGCGGAGCCACTGACACCAAATCATTTTCTTTGTGGTAAACGATTAACATCAAGCCTCAGTGTGCCAAAAGACTTGCAGTCTATCCAGAGCACTCAAGGAGAGTTAACCAGAAGGGTCAGGTCCTTGAAGAGCTACAAGATCAGTTATGGAAGAGGTGGCAGATGGAATACTTGCCAGAACTCAATTATTACCCATCAGGCAATGTAAAGGGCTCCAATGCAAATTGTATCAATGTGGGAGAAGTGGTAATGATTGGGGATGAAAGACCAAGGCAATGCTGGAAGCTTGGCATAATTGAAGAGTTGTTTGTTGGCAAAGACAATTTAGTTAGGTCTGCATTGGTAAAGACTTCAGGAGGAAAATTAAAGAGACCTATACAAAACCTCTATGCTTTAGAAATCAGCAAAAACACGGATAGTCAAGATGAAACATTTGAATTACAGCCTCATGGAGAAGGCTTGGCTAAACTTGCAAAAGGTAATGACAACAATGCCTCTTCGGTGGGGAGTGTTAGAAAATCTAGAAGAGGAAGAACCATTGTTGTCCCAAGGCGATATGATGACGAAGCTGACTGATGCAGCATTGCTTGTATATATTAAGTTAAGGTGTGTATATATCCATCTCATAATTGTAAGGTTAGTGAAAAATTCACTTAATTTAGAGCTAGCATTTTTGGGCTCTTGTGGCATCATTGTTTGGGCACTCTTGTGGCATCATTTTTGGGGAGCTGCGCGTCTTTTTTACTCGTTCGTGGAATGCGGTACTTACAGGGCGTGGTCTTATAGAGAGCTCTCTTACAATTCAGTTTGGTTGTTTAGATACAAGATTGTTGCATCGTGCAATAGTGCAGGTTGTGTTGTTGTTGCAAGGTTTAGAAAGAAGACCATAAATAGTGCCCCGTTTGTTTTTTATCTTAAATTCATGCAACTGAGGCCTAAGGTAGGCCCACATCGAGTCAGCAACCCTGAGGCCATAAAAATGATTAGACATATAAAGTATTCAAGGCATTGTTTAAATCTTCAAGTACTTATTAATCCTCGAAACTTTGGATCATCTTCAGTAATTGGTTCATGGAGAGAAAGGATACGACCAATAAAAACAATATAAATTATCTCCAAATCAATATGGCTTTCGTAATAATAAAACAACGGAAATGGCTATTTTAAATCTTATGGAAAATGTAAATATAGCTAAGGAGAACAAAGAAATAATGATATCAGTATTTATGGATTTGAGTAAGGCGTTTGATGTACAGGGGTTGGACAAAATAATATGAACACCTTGATAAATGGCGGTTTTTATTCTTAATATGGAGTTGGTCCTCCTTTAGCGGCAATAACAGCTGCAATGCGTCGGGGAATTGATTCATACAGCTTTTGGACAGTGGCTAGAGGAATCCTGAGCCATTCTTCGAGCAAACCCTGCTCCAGTTCCTCCAAAGACGCCGGCGGTGGGAATCGGCTTCTGACCTGCTGCTCCAACTGACACCACAGATGCTCGATAATGTTAAGATCCGGGGATTGTGGAGGCCAATCCAAGCGTTCTACTTCACTAACATGCTCTTCAAAACAGTTTTTAACGACCCCAGCGGTGTGGATTGGTGCATTATCATCCTGGAAGACGGCGCTGCCATTGGGAAACAGCGTTTGGACCATGGGATGGACCTGGTCAGCCAATATTGACAGATAGACCTGGGCGTTAACCCTACCATGCAATACTACAGCTGGGCCAAGAGTATTCCACGATATTGCTGCCCAAACCATCACAGATCCGCCTCCATGTTTAACGGTTGGGGTCAGGCAGTCGGAGTCATAAGCATCTTTAGGCTGTCTCCAGACGTAAACTCGACCGGAACATGGAAATAGCGTAAAGGAGGATTCGTCGGAGTAGACTTCATTCTTCCACCGGTCCATTGACCAATTCTTATGGTCATTACACCATTTTCTGCGCCGCTCAATGTTGATGTGCGAAAGGAAGGGTTTGGCAATTGCAGCCCTCCCATGGTATCCAGCTCCATGGAGCTCGCGACGTACAGTTCTGGTCGATACCGGGCTTGCAAGATGCTGGTTAAGCTCTGCAGTCACTTTTGGAGCTGTGGTCTTATGGTTCTTTGTCACAATGCGCTTTAGCACCCGGCGGTCTCGATCACACAGCTTCTTCTTGCGTCCACTATTGCATTTGTCGGTGCTTGTCTTTCCATGGTTTTGGTATGCAGACATGACCATAGAGACAGTTCCTCTGGATACATTGAACATCTGAGCGGTTTTCGTCACCGATGCACCAGCCATACGCGCTGTGACAATTTGCCCTCTTTGGAAGTCTGACAGGTCTCTCATAACTGCTAATTCATAATTCACTCAGATTTGTAAAAACAACGTGAGCGTTATAACATGACGTATACACTCTCTGTTACGCATTTAAATAGGTTTGCCAGTCATTTGACCGTTTACTTTGTGTCTGAGCAGTCCGTAAAGATAACCGGTGAAATCGGCGGTTGTCTAACCCCTGTAATGGACCATAATATTCTACTTAATAAATTATATTGTTACGGCTTTAGAGGAGCAATCAGTGATTGGTTTAAAAGTTATTTGTCCAATAGATATCATTTTGTATCAGTAAATAAGGTTTGCTCAACTAAAGCGCTTGTCAAACATGATGTGCCACAGGGCTCAGTTCTGGGTCCACTGTTATTTTTATTATATATAAATGACCTTCAACATTCATCTGATATACTGAACTTCATAATGTTTGCAGATGATACAACTGTCTCTTTTTCTTGCAAAGATGTTAATACAGCTAAGAAAGTAAGAATATATTTCATTCAGAATTCATCCGTGTAATGAAATGGTTGACCACCAATAAACTCTTCCTAAATACCAGTAAAACAAATTTCATGATTTTTACTAATAAAAGAAATGTATATCTTGATGAACTTAATGTTAATGAAATCGACATAAAGGAGTGTACTGTAACAAAATTTCTTGGTGTAATGCTAGATAAGAATTTGCAATGGAGTGATCATGTAAATTATATCGCGAAAAAGATTTCAAGGAGCATTGGTATAATGTTTAAACTTAGAAATGTAGTCTCTAAACAAGTTTTATTGACTCTTTATCATACTCTTATTCTTCCTTATATAACATACTGCACCCTTGTTTGGGGAAACTCAGCTGACAATGCATTAAATGGTATCTTTGTCATCCAAAAACGAGCAATAAGGTTAATATCTGATGCTGATTTCCTTGATCACTCTAGTGCATTATTTAGAGCTAAACCTACTAAAGCTCAACGATATAACCAAACTAGCACATTTTATTTTTATTTACAAGTGTAAGAAAAAATAATTAATTTGCAATGGGTAAATAAATATTTTGTAACTCATCAAGAAATCCACTTGTATCAGACCAGAAATAGATCAAAGCTTGTTATACCTCAATTTAGATTGTCTTCATCTCCAAAACTACCCATTTCCATTGGATTGAAACTATGGAATGACTTGCATGCCGATATAAAAAATATTGTGAATGTAAATTTGTTTAAAACCAAGTTGAAATCCTGATTAATAATGGCATACTAACAAAAATCTAGGATTAATGTCCACTAATATTGTTTAATATTGTCCATTAATATTGTTTAATATTGTAATACATGTTTTAACTTTTAATAATACTTATTTACTTATTTATTTATTATTATAAATTTATAACAACTAGCTGCTTATTTTTAATAAGAGCCCAGTAAAGCCTAAAGCTTAAGGGCCAAATTAAATAAAATAAATAGTCGAGCTTCACAATCATTCATGTCATTGTAAATTGAACAAATTTATTTATTTTATTATTAATAATAAAGATTATTCTAAGTCCCTCAATAAGAAATAAATAAATATAGAGGGCTTCAACTTACTAAGAGCGGATAGAACGACGAGAAGTAAAGGTGGCTGTGCTATATATGTACAGGAAGGTCATATGACAGAGACGATAATAAGTAAATCAAAGAGCTATGTGGAACTCCTATCAGTGAAAATAGAAAAACTAAACGTGATAGTAATAGTCATCTATAGACCTCCAAACACCCCAACCGAAAAATTCTCGGAGGCCATTGATGACATCAGAAAGCTAATAAAGGCCATAAACCCTCCATCCCCCAATATAATGATCTGCGGAGACTTTAACTTCCCATTTATAAAATGCAAAAAGGTGGATAGGAATATATATATATTCACCAGGACAAGGGGGGCACAAGAGAAAACCAGGAGCAAGCAAAAATGTTGATGGCTCTCACAAATGAGTTTATGCTGACACAGGAGATAACAGAAAATACCAAAAAATAACTGCCTGGATCTGGTATTCACGAATAACACGAACTTGATTGCTGATATAAAAATAACCCCAACCATTATCTCAGACCACAACTTGATCGAGATATCAACAAATATGACGACAGCATTAAAAGACAATACACATATTGAGGAAAGAAGTAAATTCGGGGCCTTTAACTTAAACTCCAAGACTATAAATTGGGAAGCAATCAGATCGCACATGGCCCAAATAGAATGGAGAACAATTTTCGAGAATAAAACAACTGAAAAAATGCTAACAACCTTGGAAGAAAAAACGCTGAGAATTTTAGAAAAATATGCTCCGAAATCACGGCCAAAAGGAAAGAGGAGCTGGCTAGAGAGACAAAAGAGAAGATTTTTTTGCAAAAGAAAGAGAGTGGAGGCGAAGTTAGGCAACTGCGGAGATAATGACAGGAAAGCAATAAAAAGAAAAACTGGAGGGTATCGATAGGGAAATACAAGCCCTGATTAAGGACCATACAGAGAGGGAAGAGGAAAAGGCGGTAGAAGCAATAAAGGAAAATCCAAAATACTTCTATAGCTATGCAAAAAGGAAAACAAAAACGCGCGCCGCTATTGGGCCCTTAAGGACGAGAAATAATGAACTAACCGACGATCGAAAAGAAATATCTGATACATTGAGAGCTCAATATGAATCAGTTTTCAGTACCCCAAAAAGTGACAAAGCGATACCTGACATAAATGCATTCTTTGAAGAGGAATTGCAAGGAGAGTATATAACAGACTTTGATTTTACACCAGAAGATGTAGCGAGAGCTATAGGACAAATGAAACCACATTCAGCTGCAGGTCCGGGCAATTGGAACGCATTATTGATTAAAAACTGTAAAAATGAAATAGCTACACCCTTATACTGGATATGGAGAAGATCCCTAGAGACTGGGGAAATACTGAGCATCTTGAAAAGAGCAAACATTGTCCCTATATATAAAGGAGGGGACAGGTCTCAAGCAAAGAACTATAGACCAGTGTCATTGACGTCCCACCTCACCAAAGTATTTGAAAGAATAGTTAGAGAGAAAATTTATGACTTCCTGGAGACACGGGAAAGATTCAACGAAAATCAGCATGGATTCCGATCAGGTAGATCATGCCTATCACAACTAATAGAACACTACAACAATATCCTAGATGCAATGGAAGGCAATGACAACTACGATGTTATATACACAGATTTTGCTAAAGCTTTCGACAAATGTAACCATGGTATAATAGCACATAAAATTAAATACATGGGAATAACAGGCAAAGTGGGAAAATGGATCTACAACTTCCTCAGAGAACGTCTGCAGGTCGTCAAAATTCAAGTTATTTCATCATCAGAATCGGAAGTACGCAGCTCAGTACCACAAGGGACAGTACTGGCCCCACTCCTGTTCATTATCATGCTAACGGACATAGACAGCGGAGTAAACAGCAACAGTATAGTAACATCCTTTGCAGACGATACAAAGATCAGCAGAAAAATCAGCGATGTAGATGACGTGGAGGCCTTGCAGAGGGACACGAACAAAATATACAAATGGTCAGAAGACAACAACATGTCATTTAACGCCGAGAAATTTCAGCTCCTGAGATATGGTAGAAAAGAACTTAAACAGACTGCATATTATGCTCCAGATAGACAGGAAATTCAGAGAAGCACGAAAGCGATCGATCTCGGAATAATAATGACAGATGATGCGAAATTCGAAACACAAAATCAGATAGCGATAAATAAAGCAAAAAGAGTCGCCGGAGAGGTACTAAGAACATTCAAGAGAAGGGACAGGACAGTAATGATTCCCCTGCTAAAAACACTGATTATACCAAAACTTGAATACTGCTCAGTTTTGACGTCCCCATATAAAAAAGAAACTAATAAACTAGAAGAAACGCAAAGGCATTTCACAGCCAATATTGATGGCTGCAAAGAACTCAACTACTGGGAAAGACTACGTAAATTAAATCTGTACTCCCTGGAAAGAAGAAGAGAGAGGTACACCATAATCTACATATGGAAAATGATCGAAAAACTGGTACCAAACCTACAACTAAACCCAATTACCATTGAAACAACACTGGAAAATAGGAAAGGCAGAATGTGTAGTGTTCCCAAATTAAAGGCCCGACAAGGGACCTCCTCAACTCTGAAGGAAAATAGCTTGGTTGTCAGGGGGCCAAGACTTTTCAACCAGCTTCCAAAGGACCTCAGAAACGTAACGGGGGTCAAAGTTGAAGTCTTCAAGAGAAGACTGGATGCCTGGCTCAGGACGGTACCAGATGATCTGGGTGTGCCTGGCTATGTACTGTGGAGAACGCAAGAAAGCAACTCGCTCCTCCACCAAGCCAGATCTAGAGGCAGGGCCACCAGCTTGACCTCCGTGTGAAGAGAGACCAACGCACGAAACAGCATAAGGTTCATAAGGTATATATATATATATATATATATATATATATATATATATACACACACACACCGGGTGTCCCATTTGAAATGAAACAACTTTGAACTCTTATAATTTTTTATTGAATGATGCAAACAATGTAATATTCACACAGTAAATAGTCAATGTCATAAGATTTCATATGATATATGTGAATTATAACATTTAGATACATTAGATACATTGTGCATAGCATAATGTTTCCTTTTTTCCTTTTGTTAAGGTCTTCACATGTTATATGCTGAACAATTTGGAGCTTATATGGATAGAGCTGCAGCCGCTTGCGCACGATTCTATGTACAGTTGAACGAGGAATCTGCAGCACGACTTTCTCGGGCTACTACCAAAGGCTCCGCGTATTCGTTCAACATCATCTTCCGATCTTGTCCGCTCTCCAGAGTGTTCCTTTAGAACACTGCCAGTCTCCTCAAATTTCTTGGTCCATGCATATAAGTTTCTTCTGGTGGGTGGTTCCTTGTGAAAGGTTGGACGGAATCGCCGTTGCACCAGAGTAGGGGAATTCAACTCAGCCATCCATCACACACATTTCGCTTTTTCTTGTGGGGTAAACATAATTCAGTCTGAAACAAACAAAAAAACATTATGACAAAAACTTATGTATATGGTGTAGTAACTGGCAAAGTTTCAACATGCTCACATTAATACTTTAAAAATTACAAAGTTTCAAAGTTGTTTCATTTCAAATGGGACACCAGTACCCGGCCATTGTAATTATAGTTACAAGTGGGTATACTATCACTACTTTGATCCTCCTTAACAAATACATTGGCAAAGGTTGCACTGACTACATTTGCTGTTTCCTATGTCATTAGACGAAAGCGCTTGAGCACCATTCCGTGTTTTCTTTTTCCTTCGTAGTTTTATATATATAATATATAATATATATATATATATTATATATATATATATATATATAAAACCACGAAGGAAAAAGAAAACACAGAATGGTGCTCAAGCGCTTTCGTCTAATGACATAAGAAACAGCAAATGTAGTCAGTGCAACCTTTGCCAGTGTATTTGTTGAGGAGTATCAAAATAGTGATAGTATACCCACTTGTAACTATAATTACAATGGTCGGGTACTGGAAGATATCCTGGTAACAGTAGAAGTGGTGAAAAAAGTTTTCAGTGCCCTCAATGTAAGCAAGGTAGCAAAGCTGGGCACAAACCGTTAATCCGTTAATCGTTAATTAACGAAGTTAACTTTTTCGTTAACGATTAACGTTTAAGTTAACTTTGAAAATCATTATCGGACTAATTAACTTCCGTTACATTTAACTTCCGTTAACTCAAGTCCGTTAACCCAAAAAATTCATAAATAAACGTTTAAAAGTTTCTATTATTTTCAGTGCTGAGCAGGTGCGCAATTAATCCGCCACTGTTAATAGTGATGAACGAATTTCCATTTCCGCAGTGCAAAATCAGGCGATATATTTGTTTCTGTCGCCACAATTTGTGTCTTACCAAATATGGTAGTTATTTATGGCATTGGTTTGAGCAAAACATGGTCGACTGTAAAATCAGGCGGAAAGATTTGCCATTTGAGTTGAATGTTTCAACTTCTTTCAAGAAATATCACGAGCATTTTAAGGCACTTTCAATAATATATATGTAACAATTACAACAAATAACTACATTCGTTTCATTTGCAGTCTGTCTCTTGCGCAACATGTTTGTGCTAGTGAATAAGAGAGCAGCAGAAGCCACAGGTCACTCAAGGGCAAGGCCCAGAACTTGGTCAAGACCTGGCTGGAGACCAACTCCAAGGACTTGCTGACAGATGCTGCCTTCTTGGGTGAGCAAGTGTTGGTGGACTTGTTCATCAAGTTCAACACAGCCATCCCCTCCAGTGCTGCAGTGGAGCGTTTGTTCTCTATGGGCAAGGACATCCTGAGGGCCAAGAGATCATCCCTGTCTGATGAAAACTTTGATATGCTAATTTTCATGAAGGGCAACATGCATCTCATGGACGAAATGGAGAACGAGAAGAAGAGGGAAAATTAAATTATATATATATTGTGTTTTTCATTTTTTTTATAATAAAAGTTAACGTTAACGGTTTATCGGTAACTTCCGTTACATGTTTAACGAATTAACGGATTAACGGTTAACGAAGTTAACTTTTTGGTTAACGGATTAGCGGTTAACGAAGTTAACTTTTTGGTTAACGGTGCCCACCACTGCAAGGTAGCTGGACCAGATGAAATAACATGTAGCGAGTCACTGACAGGAACACTTACTCATTAAGTACTTACTTATTAAAAAGTCATTGCAAACAGGAGAGGTCCCATGAGACTGGAAGCAGACCGATATTTCTCCTATCTTTAAGAAGGGATCAAAATCATAAGCTCTGAATTACCGTCCAGTATCACTAATTAGTATAGTTAATCACTAATTAGAGATGTCATAGTAGACAGGAGCGTAGATAGGCGTCAGCAAAAAAGCATGTGCTTACACATTGAATTGGAAATTCATGATATTTTAAATAAAGTTCTCAAGAAATCATTTATCATTATAATACAAAAACAAAAGCAAAACATCTTTATTGCGGATCATTCACAATCCATAGCCACTTAACTTAACATACAAGTACAATCTTACGTATACATTGAACTTAATACAAAAATAATATAAAAATAAGGCCAACATAGCCACTTAACCTAGCATACTGGCATACCATTTGATTAAATATCTGACAATTTTATGTATATTGTTATTACCTGAAATATCTTATAACACTTATTATAACATAGCCACTTGCTATAACACTTATTATAACACAACTTAATATATATATATATATATATATATATATATATATATATATATATATATATATATATATATAATATATATATATATATATATATATATATATATATATATATATATATATATATAATCTTTGCTACATTACAAAAATAAGGTATTGTAAACCAGCAGCTGTCTGAACCAAGACTGCCATATAGGTGAGAGCTACACAGTTTCTGAAGATAGGACATTGTACAATAACACATTAGAGCTGTTTTGGACCCTAGTAATGAAATTATATATATTTTTCCGGATTAACATTTGGCTGGTAGGTAGGTTACGCGTAGTAAACATAAAATTGGCACTGCACCATTTTGGTTCCCTACATAGCATACGAAAAATATTATTATAAGCAACAGAGAGTTTATTCATAGCAGTTTTTGTATAATTCCACCACAGATGGGATATACACAATGCAGTACAGTAAGTTCTAAAAAGATAAATTTTAACTGATTCTGAACACATTCCAAATTTCCTTACGAGCATGTTACCCTGACATACAGCTTTTTACGTTGCCTCTCAATATCAAGTTCATCTCGCAGTTCGTGAGTAATTACATGACCTAAGTATTTACATGTGTCTTTGACAGGTATAGTCTGACCATTCATTTCAAAAGACCCATATGATACATGTTTCAGTAGATTACACCTAAAAAATCAAAATACAGCTCTTTGCCCCATTATAGGTGATGTCATTTTCTATACCATATTGTTCACATACCTCTAACAGTACTCTCAATCCATGGGGAGAGGGTGACAGAAGAACAAGGTCATCAGCATATATTAAATTATTAATTTTTTCCTTTCCAATGACACAGCCAGTACGTGCAGTTTTTAATTCATTAATAAGGTCATCCATGTATATACAGAAAAGATAGGATGATAATATACCTCCTTGCCTAACACCATTAGTTACCTTAAAGCCTGGTGATACAGTGCTTTTCCATCTTACAAACATGGTTTGCTCTGTATACCAGAATGCAAGTATCCTAAGTATATATTTAGGTACCCTTTGACACAGGAGTTTCTTGAAAAGTATGTGATGGTTAACTTTATCAAATGCTTTTGATGCATCCAAAAAACAGGAATATAATTACATTGCTGTTTGACATCTTGTACTTTAGGACGGCTTTCTAAAGCCAAATTGATTGTCATAAGTCTGCAAGTGCTTATCCTATTATAAATGACATATTCTAACATTATAATTATAATTATAAGATGGAAAAGGATAATATTAATTATTACATGTTGCAAAATACACTACTTTGTCCCAGTACGATGTGTTTCTATGCTGTGATCTGAATAAAAGTGAATTTTCCATCTCAGTAATTGAATAACCACTGACTTCTACCCTAAATTCCTAATTTTTAGCGGACCAGAGACCATTTACAGGAATCTGTATTTAATTTTCTTCTTCAGCAGTGGAAGGGACGACAGCCCCCTTCCACATCTTCCCCAAGCTCCGTGCTTCACACATCGGTGCTTACACATTAAAAAAGGGCTAGCTACGCCACTGGTAGACCATTCACTGAAAAACAACATCATTATCAAGAAACAACATGGTTTCAGAATGGGAAGAAGTACCCTAACAAACTTATTGGAATCTCTTGAAGATATCACCAAAGTAGTGGATGAGAAGTACTCAGTGGACGTAATTGACTTAGATTGTAAGAAAGCATTTGATATTGTCTCACATAGAAGACTATTAACGAAGTTGAATGCATTGGGTGTCAGAGGTAATTTACTGCAGTGGATAGACAGTTTCCGTTCCAACCGAAGGCAGAGAGTGTGGCAGATAGCGTGGGGTAGACACCCCAGTTAGGTTACTTAGGTTCTAGCAAACAATCAAAAGCACTTACCGGTGCGTTGAATTAGATATTCCTTTGGAAGCCTACCATTAGATTTCTGTGTCCCACAACGGCCTACCTAACTCTCTCTTACATTACCAACTTAGAAGCTATAGACATTACCCCTAACTATACTTAAGTACGGACAACTTTCTACCCCATTTGTCACCTTAGAAACACCACCTAATTACACTCAGCACCAATGATTAGGTCAGATCGGAAAAAATATCTCTAGGCTAGCCCAAAACAATACGAACAGCCGCGTTGGTTCGTTTATGACTTGCTCTTGCCATTCAGCTTAGATTTAGTGATATTTCCCCTTTCGTGACTTTTAGACTATCTACATATATATACATACACGTCACCTCAGGTAGTAACTCGGACTGGCTCCCAGTTGAGTTTGGGTGCCCCAGGGTTTAGTGCTTAGAGCAGAGCTTTTTCTGTTTTACATAAATGATTTAATTGAACACCTTCAATAACCAGCCCTACTCTTTGCTGATGATGCAAAGATCTTTAGGGTTATGAAATCGCTAGAAGATATTGAAGCCTTGAATGAGGATATGCAGCACATTGAAAAATGGAATGAAAAATGGCTACTGAAATTTAATGAGGAAAAGTGCAAAACAATGTACATGGAAAGGAACAACCAGAGAGTGGATTACTCATTAAATAACTGACGTGACGTGTGTGTAGATATATATGTATATAGTCTAAAAGTCATTTAAGGGAAAATTCACCAAAAGGAAACTAAATGGCAACACAAAAGGATAAACAGGAGACGCGGCCTGTTCGTTTATTGGGCTGACCTAAACAGCATGTATTTTTCTATCTGCAGCAGTCGTTGATTCTAAGTTAAATTTGGTGATGCTTCGAAAGTGATAAATGTGTGATTTGGTTAAGTTGTCTAATTATGATGTCAGTTATGGGTAATGTCCATAGCTTCTAAATTAGTAAATTAGGACTAAGTTGGTCGAGAAGGGTTGACGCTGGCACAAATGGTAGGCCCGAAAGATCTAAATCAAAGCACCTGTAAGTACCTTTTATGCCTATTTGAGAACCTATACCTAACGGGGTCTAACATCCCCACGTTATTACAATAATAAAATACTGAGGAAGACTACCGTTGAAAAGGATCTAGAAGTTTAATCTCAGATGATTTGAAGTCCTCTACACATGTATCAACGGTAGTTGCAAAAGCCAATAGATGGTCGGATTGATTAGGAAAAATTTTACTTATTTGGATGCAGAATTATTCTTGATGTTATAGTGCTCTCTGGTTCGCCCCATAATGGAGTATGCAGTGCAAGGTTGGTGTCCTTATTTGAGGAGGGACATAAATTAACTTGAAAACGTACAACAACGAACTACAAAACTTGTTCCAGGACTTAAAAAATTGTCATACAAAGAAAGGTGCCAAAGATTAGGAATAACAACCTTGGAACAAAGATGCCTACACGGTGATCTAATTGAAACATATAAGATCCTGCATGGATTTGAGGGGGTTGACAGGAACAAATTTTTTAAGTTAAGAACAGGATCAACAAGAAAAAACAAGTGGAAGACTGAGAAGCCAGCGCATTGGAGAACCCAACGAAGAACCGAGTGGTTCGGTATTAGGGTCATTAGATTTTCTTTAGGGCCTACCATAAATTTCCAGCGTCCCACAAAGAGGCCTACCTAAACTCTCTAACTTTACTAATTTAGAAGCTATAGACATTACCCCTAACCGATATAATTATTAGCAGAGATGGGCACGATCTTGATCTTCAAGATCAGATCGTGATCTTGAAGATCAAGATCGTGATCTGATCGTGATCTTGAAGATCAAGATCGTGATCTGATCTTGATCTTGAAGATCACTTTTATTATGGTGATCTTGATCTTGATCTAAGATCACTTTATTTCTTGTGATCTTGATCTTGAAGATCACTTTAGACTTCAAGATCACTTTTAATTTCAGATTCTTAAATATGCCGCTATGCGAATGTCATTTGTTTTTTGTCCAAGCGACATCTGGTGGCAACTTTGTTCAACACCGACTGTTTATGTTTTCTGTTAGTTGGGTGACTTGCGTCATGCGTGGGCTCATGGAAGGTGTAGTTGCTGTGGAATTTAGGCTCGTAAAAAGTGTAATTTACTGTGCAATTATGTTAAAAGTGTTCTATTAATATATTATTATATATAGGCATAAAATATAGCCTATAGGTCCGTATTCATAATAAATTAATTCTAAACATATTTTATTTACAGATTGAATTTTTTAATAATGAGTGCAATTTTACAACTTCAACAGGCTCCCAAGGGAACCAAATATTCTAGGTTGTCACCAGAACAGTATTCAATATATTTAGATAACAATGTTGGTAATAAGGATCAATCTGTGCTATTGAACGGAAAATATTTTCAAATTGTCGAAAAAACTGGAAACAGTATCAAAGTTATTTGTAGGCAGTGTACAAAGAAAACTACAATTCTGTCTGCTGGCCTCGACTCAACAAGCAATCTTCTGAGGCACCTCAGGGTTAGTACTACTTAGTAACTAAGTAGTAAGTAGCAACATTAACATAATGGTTCAAGTCATATTTTAAGTGACTGGTGCCATACAAGACTAATGCTACATTTACATAGACGTCCATTTGAATATATTGTGCACTTCAGATATTAATAGATTATGGACTAGTAACTACATTAAAAACTGCCGATATCCAACTATAATAAAACGCCAGGTGTATCTGTCTTTCTCTCTGTCTGATCCATGTCTGTAATTTCTCCTATTTAGTTACTGAAGGACGAAATTCGGCTTTCAATTTAACATAGGATAAAAATGCACTGATCATGGTGAAAATAATTTTAGTTAAAGATAACAAAATTTTAGAATCTTGTTAAGTATTAATTTCAACTAGAAGTTTGATACTCTGATAAATATTATACAGGGTGTTCAAGAAGTCTCTCCGCATGATAATAATTTATTTTCTTGTGCAGAAACTACATTCGGATCTTTTGGGTGAATATGAATCGGAGAAGAAATCTCGCAAGCGTCCAGCTAAAGAAGAAGATGCCAGCGGCAGCAATGCTGGCCCTGCCAAAATTGCCAAGCAGTCAACACTAAGCATGTTCCACATTTCCAAGCAAAAACCAGGACCACCAATATGCAAGGATATCCTTGAAAAGAAGATTCTCTCGCTTGTGGCTAATGGGCTCCTACCATTGAGCCTAGTTGAACTACATGAATTTAAGGATCTTCTTTCATGTTAGTATAACTCAAATATTTTGCTATTTTTTCCATAGCTAATATCTGATTAAAATAATTAATCATATTATTTGTATGAACATTAGACTATCGCTAGCCTAGCTAAATATTTTGATATTTTTTCCATAGCTAATCTATTGTATTTGTTTTAATTTTTAAATATTTTTTTCAGACGTCAACCCGGCTGTTCAGGTGCCATCTAGACGCACCCTGGCTAGATCTCTTGCAACAACAACCAGTACAATGAAGGAAGACATACAAGCAAAACTGGCAGCAGTTGACCATGTGTGTGTTACATGCGACATATGGTCAACTAATCACCGCAGTTTCATGGGAGTCACTGCGCATTGGGTATGCTATTGATTTAGTGTATTATTTTTATATAATTGATAAATTGACCATTGGTGATAGACTGATAGTCTGATAGACTTATAGTATAATCTTTTCAATTATTCGACATGTGTTCCTCATTCATTAATTTGGTGAGTCTTCATTTTGCTGTGATTCACAGTAATTTCACACTAATTCACTGATTCTGTCATCTGTCATTGTGTCTGATTCACAGCAAAATGTGGAAGAGTCCATATTCACAGGCTGTGAATATGGACTCTTCCACATTTTGCTCTTATGGGATGGGTCACTGATGTGGTGGTATGGTAGGCGACTCATCGCTGAATTGCCTCCTTTATATCACATAGTTCTTCTCTTCAATGTTTGGTGGCGCAGTTTAGCTGGTGCGTGTCTAACCAATATTATTAAATTAAGCTTAAAAAAATGTTCATACAAACATTGATTTTATATTCTTACATTACAGATCAATGATGACTTGTCGCGAGGATCAGCTGCACTGGCATGCCGAAGATTTCGTGGAACACATAGCTTTGATAAAATTGCTGGAATATTGGACAGGATCAACTCGGAGCATGGTTTATCTTATAGAAAAGTTGTATCTACAGTCACCGACAATGCATCGAACATGGTGAAATGCTTTAAAGAGTTCGGTGTTCGTGTTCAGAATCGTACTGACGACATTGATGAAGATGATGCAGATGAAGATGATGATAAAAGATTCAGATGAAGAGGTTATCATCAGCAACTTTCCTGAACATTCAGGAGAGCATGGAGAGGAGTCAGTGAAACTATCATCCCATATTCGATGTGCCTCCCACACATTGAACTTGGTAGCAACAACTGATGCAGATAAAGGACTGAATTCACCTGGACTAAAGAAGATAAAGCATTCTGCAATGGGAAAATGTTCGGCGCTGTGGAATGCTGCTGGTAAACCCAAGTCAGCAGAAAAAATACAGGAAATAACTGGCGTCCAATTTAGGTACCCATGCGTCACCCGATGGAACTCAATGTACGACTCATTAAGCCAAATATATAAACATAAGAACGACGTGAATGTAGCTCTTGAAGAACTGAATCTACCCATCCTCAAAGACAATGAATTGGAATTTATTTCAGAATATTTGTCTGTTCTAAAACCAATTGCAGCAGCCCTCAACAAATTACAGGCAGAGAAAGAATGCTACTACGGTTGTCTTCTTCCAACAGTCCTAGTGACTCAAGATGCCCTCGCAAGATTGGAGCCTATCCAACCAAACGACCTGCGCTTGAGACACTGCATGCCATTACTGGCAGCAGTCGTCTCTGGCTTCAATGCCAGATTTGGTCATTTTTTGTCGTTGAGCCCCGAGGTAACTGATGCCGTTTTGGCCTCAGTATCTCATCCGTATTTCAAACTTAGATGGATATCATTGTTGCAAGGGCCTAATTTCGGCGATCATGAAGCAATCAAGTCTCAAGTAAAAGACAAGCTGCAAATGGCTGTAAGAAATTGTAATTCTGACAGCAGTGGTAATAGTTCGGTGAACTCAGACTCATCATCTGAAGACGATTTCTTCAGAACTATGGACGGCTCATTCTCTGCTCCTAACAACAAGGAAGACTTGGAAGTCCTCAATTATTTGCAGGACACCAGTAAGGCACTCGACTCTTTAGATAGGTATCCTGCTATAAAGAAGATCTTCAAGAGGTATAACACCACGCTACCTTCCTCTGCACCAGTGGAACGGTTGTTTTCGTTTGCTGGCATGGTTCATAGCCCCAAACGAAGTCGTCTCTCGGATGGTAACTTTGAACAATTGGTTTTGCTGAAAGCAAATGTTTACAGCGGTTGAACATTAAATTAACACTCTTAACTTGCGGTTTTTACCCTTATATTGTCAGTAATTGCGTACTGCAGTAAAACTGTAAAATTAAATTCTATGTAAAAAATGTTTACTTATATATGCTGACCATTCATTGATATGGGTTATGGACCTGGTGAAATGAGAATTGAGAAAAATAGAACTAAAAACTATATGTAGGTCATTTAATAGTTTTTTCTTTGCTGATAAGTTATGATAATACTAAGTTTTAAGTTTACCACCTGAAAAACTGAAAGGGGAATCGTCAATCCCCGTGGTTTAGATCAGGTGACATGGGTAGGATGCGATGCTTGTATTGCCTCAGCCCTCAGGGGAGTATTAGGAGTGATTAACAAAATAATTTGTTTTTGTTTACTCTACAAGAGTACAACTTTTTTCAATTCATATAAAAGTGATCTTAAAAAGTGATCTTGAAAAGTGATCTTCAAGATCACGATCTTGATCTGATCTTCAAGATCACATTTTCTGATTGATCTTGATCTTCAAGATCACATTTTTCTGGTGATCTGATCTTGATCTTCAAGATCACATTTTTCTGGTGATCTGATCTTGATCTTCAAGATCACCAAAGTTGGTGATCTTGCCCATCTCTGATTATTAGACAACTTCCTACTTAATTTTGTCACTTTAGAAACATCACCAAATTAAACTTAGCACCAACGATTTAGCCAGATGTAAATAATCATGCTGTTCGTTCAGTCCAAACAAACGAACAGACCGCGTTCCGCTGTTTATCCTTTTGTGTTGCCATTTAGCTTTCTTTTAGCGACTTTTTCCTTTAGTGACTTTTAGACTATATATCAGGTCATCCCATAAGTAATGTCGTTTTTTAGATCGGAATTTGAAGGACAAAAAAAAACAACTGAAACTTTTTAATCTAGTATATATTTTCCATCGGAATCAATGACACTCTGCCAACGTCCTACAAACTTTTCAATGCCATGTTTATAAAATTCAGGCGGTTTTGAGGCAAAAAACGTACAAAGACTGGTGTGCAGGTCATCTAAAGAAGTTTTGTAGACTCCTGAAGAGATGATAATCTGAAGGCGCAAGGTCTGGAGAATATGGAGGATGTGGAAGTTTTTCCCACCCAAGCTTCTCAATTTTTGCAGAAGTGATCCGAGCGGTATGAGGACGTGCGTTGTCGTGGTGGAACACGATTTCTTTCCGATTAACCAAAGAAGGTCTCTTTTCTTTTAGTGCAGTGTTTAATCGATCCAGTTGTTGGACAGTAGACTTGAGCGGTGATTGTTTGGTTGTGTGGTAAGGTTTCAAAGTGTATTACACCACCTTTATCCCACCAAACACTAAGCAACACCTTCCGAGGGTGAAGATTTGGTTTTGGCTGTGGTGTCGCTGGTTCTCCGGCACAAACCCACTGTCGACGGCGCTTAACATTCTGGTACAGTATTCACTTTTCATCACCAGTCACTAAACGGTGCAAAAACGGATCTTGGAGTTCAGGGGAATGAAGAGCTGTGTTAATGTTTACCCGCACCCTCAGATTGTCGACCGACAATTCATGTGGCATCCATTTTCCTAACTTAGGCACTTTCCCGAATTGTTGCAAATGTCGATGGATGGTGGACGGGAATGAATTGAGTTTCTGGGCCAATTCTTCAACAGTTGTTGAACAGTCTTCTTCAAGTGCGGCTAACAGCAGGTCATCATCAAACTCAGCAGGGCGTCCAGAGCGTGCTGCATCTGTCAAACAGCAGTCACCATTCCTAAACTTTTGAAACCATCTTTGACATTTCCTCACTTGCAGAATATCGTTGCCATAAACGTCCTGAATGTTTTGCGTTGCTTCAGTAGCACTATTCCCTTTTTTGAACTCGTAAAGCATTATATGCCCGATATGCTCTTCTGATACCGCCATGTTTATGAGGGGTTCACATAAAACAAAACACACGTCTTCACTGGTCAAGGTCTGTAAAGTATGTAGCGAAACACGATAGCTCTCCTCTTAGATACAACCTTCGGAAAATTTATGCTTAAACCGAGTAGGACTAGTTTAAACTTAATCTATCGTAAAAATCGACATTACTTATGGGATGACCTGATACATATATATATATATATATATATATATATATATATATATATATATATATATATATATATATATACACACACACACACACACGTCACCTCATTCCTCCCCTACAAGTTTAGTCTGTCAGGGGGTGAGAGATCCTAGACGACCTGCGGAGCGGGGTTGATGTAGTAGGAATAGGTGCAAACTGCATAGGGGGACGAATTGAACCATTTTCCAGAGGATCGCTTTACTACTGTGACTGCCAAAAGCTCTAACATCTTTAGCAGCTGCTTCCCTAGCCGCAGCTATTTATACAGCCTGACTAAAAGTTAGGTCCTGTATAGCTAATAGGGTTCTCTGAGTAGACTCCTCTTTGAGACCCATTGCAAACCTATCTCTTAGCATTTCGTTTAATTTGTCCCCAGATTTACAAGTACGGCTATGGGCTTTTATACCTGCAACAAACTCTGCAATGCTTTCATTCACAGTCTGATGCCTCGAATAAAATTTGAAACGTTCATAGATGAGAACTACTCGGGGTTTGTAGTGATTGGTTAGGGCCTGTACCAATTCACTATAGGTGCAAGTTTCCGGTGCTTTAGAAGCAACTAGGTCCATAACTAAGGCAAACATTTTAGGGCCTATTATCGTTAAGAAGGTAGGTACTTTCTTAGCATCAGGAATGAATTTGCCTCCTAAAACACTCTCACCGTGACCCTAGTGGCATAAGCTTCGAAGTCCTCCCCAGAGTCTTCGTAGGGGCCCCAGAGATAAAAAATCTAGTGGCGTGAGATCCGGGCTTCTAGCTGGCTTAATTTCTGTGGGATCTGAAGTTTATATGGATGCCATTTGTGAGCCTGAAGAATGCGATGGATGCTACTTTTCGACACTCCTGTCTCGGCGGACAATCGCCGAAGAGACTTATTGGGACTTCTGTTAAAATGAGCCAGGATAGCAGTCGCTGTATCATCGTCAGTGGACCTCCTTGACTTTGCAACAAGTCTGCTAACACAACTCTGTGTTATTGGCTCGCGGTCTGGATGCAGTCTGTTAAATTCAGCAGCGGCCTCTCTTTGACTCCGATTTCCTATGAGTAGAATTATCTGGATTCGTTCTTCCTTGCTCACAGACATTATGGCCTGTAGAAAGAGAAAAATATGAATTATGGTTTGTAGAAATAGAAAAATATGAATTTCTCCTATGATGCCGGACTTATGGGACACCCTGTATATTGAATTAGTGTTAATGCATTGGCATTAATAATTAATTGTCTCTGTTTGTCTGGGTTGATAATCTGAATTCTCTGATGAAGATATCAGTGTGGAAATTGGACGACTTCGGAGGCATTTGGAAGCTGTCAAAATCAGCGTTGAAGATGCAAAGAAATGGACAGCATTGCAGTTTCTGGAGTTTATTGTGAAATGGGATTTTTGTGAATCTTTGCCAAGCTTGTCACTGTGTTTGAGATTCTTTTTGACTGTCTGTGTGTCTATTGCTTCATGTGAAAGAAGTTTTTCCAAATTGAAATTGATAAAAAATTTCTTTCGCTCGACCATGAGTCAGACAAAATTGACAAATCTGGCTTTACTTTCAATTGAACATGAATATGCAAAGAAGGTGAATTTTGATGAGGTCATTGATCAATTTGCAGAAATTAAGGCTCGAAAGCAGATACTGTGAATCCTCTCCATTTACCTTTGAAGAATAGGCTGAGCGTTGAGACTGGATTTCCTGTGTTTTATGTATAAAATAAAAAGCAGTATTACCTGTTCACTGAATTTTTAATGTCCTGCATTTTTCTTATTTCCAATTTGCTTATGACAGTACTGTACTGTTTAAAAATCTACTTGCAAACATAATATATTTTTCTGTGTGTTTAAATTTTAAAATTATTTGTGGGGAGGGCCAAAGGAAGGATCCGCCCCGGGTGCCAAATACTTTACTAGGTACGCCCCTGAGTAGTGAGTATTCTACAACGGTCGATTTCATAACTAAACATAAAGATCGTAAAGTTAACCTACAATGCATTTCTGTTCACACATTTAAGGGATTGTTATATATATATATATACCGTGCCTGGCTATGTACGGTGGAGAGCGCAAGAAAGTAACTCGCTCCTCCACCAGGCCAGACCTAGAGGCGGGGCCACCAGCCTGACCTCCGTGTGAAAAGAGACCAACACACGAAACAACATAAGGTTCATAAGGTAAGGTGTATATATAAAGTGTAGAGATAGGGCTTATAGGCTACATAAGTGCGATAAAGACAATTTGTGGTTACGAAACAACTACATATCTCTAAGGCGTGAAGCGAAAAGTGTAATAAAAAAGTCCAAGCTCGAATTTGAAATCTCCATAGCTCGTGACGGTAAAGAAAACCCCAAGCGATTCTTTCAATACGTCAATAATAGAAATCCAGTAAAAAGCGTCTTGGGGCCTTTGAAAAATGTAAACGGAGCTCTAGTTTCTGGAAAAAAGGAAATGGCTACCTTGCTACACGAATTTTTTACGTCAGTTTTTACTATAGAAGATGTAACAAATATCCCTACGGTCACGGACATAATACCGTTTGATAATGGTAATATTTTGGATAATATAGTGGTTAGTGAGGGGAGGTAACGCGCTATATTGATAAAATGAAAACGCGTAAATCACCGGGGCCGGATTCCATATATCCCATACAACTAAAAGAATTAAAAGATAGCATTGTTGTGCCGCTAACAAAGATTTTTAATGCGTCTATTTCTGAGGGGTGCGTACCAGATAATTTCAAGTTAGCAAACGTAACACCTATCTTTAAGAAAGGCGATAAAGATGCGGCGGGAAATTATAGGCCAATCAGTTTAACGTCTGTTGTAGGTAAGCTACTGGAATCAATAATTAGGGATCGTATAGTCGAACACTTAGAAGTGCATAAGCTAGTTAGAAATATGCAGCACGGATTTAGGCGAAACAAATCTTGCTTAACTAATCTTTTAGAATTTTTCCAAAGCGTGGTTGACGTTTACGATAGACATCGGGCGGTTGATGTAGTGTATTTAGATTTTCAAAAAGCGTTTGACACCGTGACGCACAAAAGACTCATTGAAAAAACTAAGGCTCATGGAATCAGGGGTGTAGTAATAAATTGGCTAGAAGAGTGGTTGCGAGGCAGGAAACAGAGGGTGGTCGTTGATGGAGCGGAGTCGTGTTGGGCTAATGTAGCGAGTGGCATTCCTCAGGGTTCTGTATTGGGCCCCTTGCTTTTTCTTATATATATTAACGATTTAGATGTTGGCCTAGTCAGTACAGTTTCAAAGTTTGCGGATGACACGAAGCTGGATGGTAGGGCGATTAATGACGAAGATAGAGGTAAAATTCAGGAAGATCTGAATAAAATCGTTGATTGGTCAGTCACATGGCAAATGAGATTTAACGTTGATAAGTGCAAAATTTTGCATATAGGTTCGCGTAACGGTAATTTTGTTTATAGTATGTCAGGGAAAGATTTAACAAGCGTAGAGCAGGAAAAACATTTAGGAGTTATAATCACTGGTGATTTAAAAGTAGCGAAACAAAGTACAGCAGCGGTCAATAAGGCGAACAAAGTGTTAGGTTTTATAGCTCGAAATTTTGAGTACAAATCGCGCGATATTATAGTTCCACTTTATAAATCATTAGTTAGACCCCATTTGGAGTACGTGGTCCAATTTTGGAATCCGCATATGCGCAAAGATATAGACAAAATCGAAAGAGTTCAAAGACGAGCAACTAAGATGATTCCGTCGCTTAGGTCAAAGTCGTACGAGGATAGGCTTAAGGAGTTAAAATTGACAACACTCGAGACTAGGAGGTTAAGGGGTGATCTAATCCAGGTTTTCAAAATTATGAATGGGTTCGATAACGTAGATAGAGATAGCTTTTTCGAAATATCTCAATATAATAGGACTAGAAATAACGGGTGTAAGTTGACAAGTAGAAGGTTCGAGACAGCAGTTGCGAAAAACTTTTTTACGCATAGAATAGTAAATAGCTGGAATAGTTTGCCGGTAGAAGTAATTAGTAGCACGTCTATAAACATGTTTAAAAATCGATTAGACGCATATGTTGATAGAAAGGGTATAGTTTAAGGTAGTAAAATTAAGGCTTTCTAGGGATAGATCCCACAGCTCAACACAAGTGTTGTGGGATATAGGGAGGCAGCGTCTTGGGTTAGGGGATACTCTTTGTCCTTACACACCCCATTTAAAGAGATTCCTCTGCCGAGCGGTGCCCCCCATAGTACTGTGAGGTATTGAAAAACTCGTGATCTTCACTTGCCCCACAAACACCTTTAAATGGGAGACCCAAAATGGGTGCACACACATTTCTACATTACTGTACAGTCTTTACAGTCACACCTACACTTTTCCTCGTAAGTGTATATATTGTAATGTGTATGGTTGTAAATTTTGACTTGGTCCGCAATCGATATGGACCGTGACTTGATGGATACCGTAATGAAATTGACTGGATTCTTTGGATCCGATATATTTGCATGTCCGTTATAAATAGATATAGAGTGTAACATATTTGTGGATAGTAGTCTATTATGACTTGATCCTCTGGATCCAGAGATTCTATCTTTAGTTTTAAATCGATAATTAATTAGTTTTAAATTGATAATTATTTAGTTTCGTAAAAATTGGTCGTTGCCAATTTACCGGCAGTTTTTACATAAATTTCTTGTGTTCTTGTGGTTCGGAACCCACGTAAAATTGTAGGTCCCCTCCGCCACCACGGAGGACATACACAATATACGATTACGAACACAGTTAGGTAGACCATCATGAGTGGATCCTAGGGTCTTTGTTGGTCTGAAACATTATAACATTATATATATATATATATATATTATATATATATATATATATATATATATATATATATATATGATCATAATATATATAATATATTATGATTGATATAAAAATATCTTATATGTTAAGATATATTTTGCTAGAGTAAATGCCTAAACCATTTGACTTTATTTTACTGAAAACCCTCATATCAAATAACTATTTATTGCTAAATGGTAACTTCGTAAGTGTCCGAAGGGTGGCTAAATCAGTATGGCCCTTGGCGCCAGGAAACCTAAATCCACCCCTGACAGCAACTGCCAACTCCCTTCATCTTATTAGGGGACTTCAATATCCATCACTCTTGTTAGGGCTCCTCCTTTTGCGACGAGAGATGGGTCCTCCTTGCTGACTTCCTTTTGAACAACTTCTTATTTTTGTTTAATTTGTCCACTCCCACTTTCCTCCCTGATGCTACGAAGACTTTCTCCTCCATTGAGAGGAATGGTCCGTATCCTTTGACCTTTGTGATAGCGACCATTTCCCTATCCTTCTGCAGTCTACATCCTCCCTTCCTCCCTTTCAACGACGTTTCCGTTTCAATCTGAAAAAAATTGACTGGAGTGATTATGCCTGTTTAGCCAACTTGCCTCCTCCCTATCATGATGCCGATCTGGATTGTACAGCCATTTCTACCTCCATACTCACAGCCGCTTTGCCTCTGTTCCATTGAAGCCAACTATCGTTAATCCTAAGTACAATGCAGTATGTTGGACTGCTGAATGTGACGCTGCTGTTTTGTCACGTAAGAGGGCCCTCCGTTGCTTTCGAAAGAACCCAATTCCACGTCTATTTATCAACTACAAACATGCTCGAGCACTTGCTCTGTGCACTGTAAAATTGGCAAAGAGAACCTCTTGGAGGAACTATGTTAACAACATCTCCTTTGGTGCACCCTCATCTGCAGTCTGGAGAAAGATCCTGGCCTTTCAAGGCTCCTCCTCTATGCTGCCACGTAAGGTCTTAGTTAAAGATAGCATTCCATACTCTGACCCGGAAGTGGTCTGCAACATGCTTATCTTGCACTTTGCTACTACCAACAGCATTCGAAACTACACTGAACCCTTTGTTTATAGAATGGCCAAAGCTGAGCTCTCACATATATCTTTTAACTCCGACAATGGGAAAGTTTATAACTTTCTTTTCACTCTGCCTGAGTTGTTAGACTCTCTACACCGGTCTGGTTCCTCCTCCCCTGGACAGGATGGCATCCATTATTCCTTTTTGCAACACCTGAGTTCTTCTGGTAAGCTTCAGCTTTTACGCTTCTATAACTCACTTTGGCTTACTGACTCCTTCCCTACTCAGTGAAAGTCAGCTCTGATTCTCCCATTTGTCAAGCCTGGAAAGCTTCTAACTGATGTTCAGTTATACCGCCCTATTGTTCTCACCAGCTGCCTGTGCAAAGTCTTTGAGAGGATGGTCAACAGGAGGCTTCTTTTTTACCTGGAGGGTAGCTCTCTTTTAGATCTCCATCAGAGTGGTTTCCGCAGGGGCTTTTCCCCTTATGATGCAATTACTCGTCTGGAATGTGGTGTACGGGAGACAGCCTTACGGGGGTGAATACCTTGTGGCTGTGTTTCTTGATATCGCCAAGGCATTTGACTCAATCTGGCATCATGGTCTTCTGCTTAAATTACACAATCTTGGACTGCGTGGCCATTTAGCTAACTTTATTGCCAACTTCTTGCTGCACAGACGCATATCAGTGTTATTTTATTTATTTTGATTGGATTCAGAATCCCAGCTAAGCCTTGAACGGCCAAGCTCTGAGGGGCTTCTTTAACTTATAGCCTAAGTTAAGCTAGACTACAACAAACTTACGGACTTGGAGGTCCTATTAGGTCCTACCTCAGAGTTGCTGACTCGATGTGGGCCTACTTTAGGTCTCAGTAGTATTAAATTAAGAAAAAACAAAAGCGGCACTAATTATGGTCTTCTTTCTAAACCTTGCAACAACAACACAACCTGCACCATTGCACGATGCAACAATCTTGTATCTAAACAACCAAACTGAATTGCAAGAGAGCTCTCTATAAGACCACGCACTGTAAGTGCCGCATTCAACAAACGAGTAGAAAGGACGCTCCAGTGCCCCATAAAAATGATGCCACAAGAGTGCCCAAACAATGATACCACAAGAGCCCAAAAATACTGGCTCTAAATTAAGTGAATTTTTCACTAACCTTACAATTATGAGGTGGATATATATATATATGCACCTTAACTTAATATATATACAAGCAATGCTGCATCAATCAGCTTAGTCATCATATCGCCTTGGGACAACAATGGCTCTTCCTCTTCTAAATTTTCTAACAATTAGTATACTCTGATAACAATCTCTCAGAAACTTTTGAGAGTGAGACAGGAGTCCCTCAGGGCAGTGTACTTAGCCCCACACTCTTTCTGATTATGATCAACGACATCTTTTCCGCTGCACCTCCTTCTGTCTCATACTCCATGTTTGCTGATGATTGTGCTTTTTGGGTGCCTTCTGGTGACCTCCATGAGGCCTTAAAATATGCTCAGGACATGCTAGACGCTTTAATTGACTGGTCTCATGACTTGGGATTGAACTTCTCTGTTGCAAAAACGAAGTACAGTATATAATCCTCACCAAACGTCCCATTCTTGACCATCCGCCACTACACTTAGACTCCTTTCCCATTGCTCGAGTAACTGAATATAGATTTTTAAGGATGGTCTTTGATCAAAGTCTGACCTGGAAGTCCCACACTGACTACCAAAAATCGGTATACCAAGCTCTTTCTATCCTGGGATCTCTCTCCAACATGACATGGGGATCCTACAGATATACCCTTCTCCGGCTGTACAAAGTTCTTGTTCGCTCCAGAATTCACTATGGAAGTTTCTTATATTCCCCTGCTGCTTCTTGTCATCTCCTTAAATTAGATAGACTCCAGTATCGAGGCATTCGACTTGCTGTGGGCGCAGTGAGTTGCACTTGAGTGGACCTCCTGGAGGCAGAGACTCTTATCATGCCTTTACAACTTCGCCGTTTATTGTTGGGTCTTCTTTATCTTCTCCGCACCTTCAGCATAGCTCACCACCCTGTCCGCCGGTTGTACCTGGACTTTTACTTGGTCCATTTTTATCTGCAATGCCCCCATCTTTTGCCCTGTATTGGTGCTGCTCAAAGGATTTTCTCCGCTTTTAACATTTCTGCTCATGACCTGCACTCCAGCGGGCACTAGCCGGTTTACGGGGAGGACGCCCCCTTTGGTAAATTTGGCGCCCCTTTTGGTCAGTCTTGGCGCCCCTTCCAAATTTTTTTTTTTTTTTTTTTATTTTAATTTCTAAAAGCAAAAAAGTACATACTTTTTTAAATTATAAAAATATCAACACCCTTATAAATACTGGCAACTTACCTTTCAATTTTATTTTTCGAAACTGTGTATAAAAATAATATTTCCCTTCGTATACTCAATTAAATTATGCTTTCCAGCTTTACATATTCATTTATTAATGGTTGTAAGCATTTGTAGACACAAGGTTAATGTGCTTGTAAACCATTTGCGTAGTATTCACATTCACGATCTCCCTCCCTCTAAATGACTGATTCAGGTAATACTTTGAACAGATGGATTAGATAACGTCAATCAAATTAGTTCCAATATTTACTACCAGAAACCTGGTCTTTAACTACATTTTAGTAAACGCTAAAAATTTGCCGGATGCTGCTTAAAGGGTTAACATATGTATTTTAAACATTATTTTGGCGCAATTTTTACATATGTAAAGGTCCACCCCCGCCCCTTTCGAAAATCTAGATCCGCTACTGCCAGCGGGCTGTACCCCTTCTATTTGATATCTTCATTCCCTTTCAGTTACGACCTTCTTCAGTATTCAAAGTCTCAGGTAGCCTCTGTTGTCTTACAAAGTTGTTTCTTTGCCTTCATGGAGTCCTTACCAGCATCCCAATTTATCTACACAGATGGTTCTAGACTTCTAGATGGACAAACAGCATCTGCCTTTGTCACTGACACTGTCACCACATCTTGGCAGCTGCCCTCTACCTGTGGCATTTTTACGGCAGAACTTTATGCCATTTTTCAAGCAGTTCAGTACATTTCTCACAACATGCTGCATCATCACAACTTTATCATCTGCTGTGATTCCCTCTCTGCTTTGCAAGCCCTCGAAAGAAACTCTTCCACACATTTCCTCATCCATCGAATTTTACAGTTGCTACATTTGCTCCCCAACTATGGAAAAACTATACACGCTTACAACATGGTATCGTATGTGGTACCTTTACTTCTTAATTAAATATAAATTATTAAGTAATTGAATTAAATATCTATACAAAATTGGATTGGCGACATAGCTTATTGGGATGAAAATAATTGCCATACATACATACAACTCATATGTAGGCATCGGGCCTGCTTGACAACAAGAAAACCAAATTTATTATTTCGTGTTCAAAATTTTCTACTACCAACTCATGAAAATTACATCGAGAGAAGAGTCAACGAACTTTGCAAATTCGGCAAATACTAAAATACGAAGATTATATTATATCGGCTCGCTCGGAGCTGCTTATGTTACAGCGATGCTTTAAGCAAGGAAGATGTACTTTATCTTCCTATAAGTTCTGAGTGAAATCCTCATAATATAAAACCTAATAATTATAAAAAGGATAGGCCTATTCCTTCAGGTATTTAAATACAGTGACTGTTTATATTAATTACATCAAAGCAACTCGTTGTAACTCCATCGTACCGCGGCCCTACATCGAAAAACATCGTCGCGTCCTACGAACAGAAGCGAGGCCCAACGAAATAATAAGGTAAGGCAATTCTTTCTTTACCATTAGGCAGCGCAAATACCGAAGGCAAATAAATATAGAGGTCCTTTGAAGACCTACATATACATAACTCTCTAACGAAAAAACGTAGTTTTGTCATTAACTCTCTATACAATAACTACATGATAATTTCCAATCGGCGAAGGTTGAAGGCAATTTCAACCATAAAGCCCCTATAATTTTTTCAAATGGTGGCCCGTGTAAACTGGGCAACCGATCCCTTTACCTTTACACTAACACAAACTTTACTTTTACATTAACCGTAAACAAAGCCTTGTTCATTTAACAGGCTTAATTCACATTAGGTCCAATAAAAATAGGCCAATTTCAACATAAGCCTATTTAGTAGGCCCACTTCACATTACGCCTATTTAATAGGTCCTACTCTTTAAACTCAAAACAAAGCCTTGTTCATTTAACAGGCTTAATTCACTTTAGGTCCTATAACAAATAGTCCAATTTCAACATAAGCCTATTTAATAGGTCCTACTCTTTAAACTCAAAACAAAGCCTTGTTCATTTAACAGGCTTAATTCACTTTAGATCCTATAACAAATAGTCCAATTTCAACATAAGCCTATTTAGTAGGCCCACAACCTAAGCCTATTTGGTACGACCACTTTACTTGACCTTAACTAATAGGCCTAACATACTCATACACTAAAGGTCTACTTCAAACACTACAATTTTCAATTTGAATATACAAGAAGCCTACCTCACAAAGTAGGCCGTACTCTTTACACTCAAGGCCTATCCTAACTAAAAACACTAAATTGTAATTTAACCTGTGGTGTAGGTTATAAAATTTATTTCAGCAATTTAACTTACTCATAAGACTCATTAACATCGCAAAATTAAATTCAGAACTGTAACATCGCAAAAAATTCAACTCAGAACCTTAACGGTGACAGGACAATTGCGTCCTGGTCAAGTGCGTCCCGGACAAATGCGTCCCGGTCATTGGCGTCCCTGGACAATTGCGTCCGGTTTTATTTCGTCCCGGACAATTGCGTCCCAGACAATTGCGCACTTCCCCAACTACTATATGAAGTTTATTTATTAGAGAAGTGAATAGAAAGTTCATTGTGACTTCACCTACGCAATTGTCCAGGGACGCCAATGACGAGGGACGAGTATGTTTGTTATTGTAATTTTGTATGGGATATAATACCCGGTTAGATTAATTGAATGCCCAGTTAGGTCAACTGTATGCCCTTGACGATTGGTTAGGTTAAGTTGTGATATTTTCGTTAAAACTAACGAAACTAACTTTATCTTAAGTGGACGTAACCCATAAAATTTGACAATGATGTTGCTGATGATGGATAAAGTTTTAGAGAACAGTTTCGAACAGAACTTATGAACATATAACAAGTTTAATAGGTTAAAATGAAAAGAATATTTGAAATTCCGATACTAACTTTCTATTCACTTCTCTAATAAATAAACTTCATTACAGTAGTCCGGGACGCAATTGTCCGGGACGCAATTGTCCAGGGACGCCAATGACCGGGACGCATTTGTCCGGGACGCACTTGACCAGGACGCAATTGCCCTAGAACCAACTTTAACATCAAAAAATTCAACTCAGAACTGTAACATCACAAAATTAAAATTAAACCTACACCTACCTAACACCTATTCTATTTGACATATAGGTGCAACCTATTCTAAGTCATATTTGACATATAGGCGCAACCTATTCTAAGTCATATTTGACATATGGCGCAACCCTATTCTAAGTCATATTTGACATATAGGCGCAACCTATTCTAAGTCCTATTTCACATATAGGCATAAAACAGACAAGGCTTGATATAAGGGTCTCAAATGCAACATTTGAGGATCTTTACTCAGCAAATTGGTTAACCTAACACAAAACTCAAAAATATAACCCTACAACAAAATATACATTTACACACACACATACATACAGTATATAAATATATATATATATATATACAACTCCAAGCATCCAATTCTTCTTTTAATGAAGAATCACACAACAGATTTCATCAACAGACACATACATATCTTGCAAACAAATTGGATTCCTTCAAAACCCCAAACCTTCCAGACCTACCTGTAGGACACATAACATTTACTCAATCATAACTACGGGTATTGACTTCACTGGAGTGGTGAATCCAAGTTTGGAAGACCAACTGGATTCAGAGGAATGCAAAAAAAAATATACATACACACACATACCGTACTCTTTCCATGTGTCAAACACAACAACCTATCTGAACATAACCAAGGATCGGAGAGTAAACGCTTTTATTGCTGCGCTCTGATTCTGTGCACATAATTTTGGGCCAAAAATTATATGGTTAGACAGTGGCACATACAAACAAACTACTCTAAAGGGTTTTATGGCCAACTTTGGCCATAGTCCAAACTACTCTACTCTAAAGGGTCTTATGGCCTACTTTGGCCATAGCCCAAACTATTCTACTCTAAAGGGTTTTATGGCTACCTTGGCCATAGCCCAAACTATTCAACAAGGGGTTGATGGTCTCCCTTGGCCATAGCCCAAAACTTCAACAAGGGGCTGATGGCCTACCTTGGCCATAGCCCAAATTATTCAACAAGGGGCTGATGGCCTCCCTTGGTCATAGCCCAAACTATTCAAGAAGGGGCTAATGGCCTCCCTTGGCCATATCCCAAACTACTCTACTCTAAAGGGTTTTATGGCTACCTTTGGCCATAGCCCAAACTATTCAACAAAGGGTTGATGGCCTACCTTGACCGTAGCCCAAATTATTCAACAAGGGGCTGATGGCCTCCCTTGGTCATAGCCCAAACTATTCAACAAGGGGCTAATGGCCTCCCTTGGCCATAGCCCAAACTATTCAACAAGGGGCTGATGGGCTACTTTGGCCACAGCCAAAACTATTCAACAAGGCCCTTATGGCCTCTCTTGGCCATAGGGCAAACTATTACAAGGGTCTTGTGGCCTCCCTTGGCCAGAGGCCAAACTCTTACAAGGGTCTTGTGGCCTCCCTTGGCCATGGTCCAAACAAAAGGGTCTTATGGCCTCTGTTAGAAAATCTAGAAGAGGAAGAACCATTGTTGTCCCAAGGCGATATGATGACTAATCTGATTGATGCAGCATTGCTTGTATATATTAAGTTAAGGTGTATATATATCCATCTCATAATTGTAAGGTTAGTGAAACATTCACTTAATTTAGAGCTAGCATTTTTGGGCTCTTGTGGCATCATTGTTTGGGCACTCTGGTGGCATCATTTTGGGGCGCTGTGCGTCCTTTCTACTCGTTTGTGGAATGCCGTACTTACAGGGTGTGGTCTTATAGAGTCTCTTGCAATTTAGTTTGGTAGTTTAGATACAAGATTGTTGCATCGTGCAATTAGTCCAGGTTGTGTTGTTGTTGCAAGGTTGAGAAAGAAGACCATAAATAGTGCCCCTTTTGTTTTTATCTTAAATTCATGCAACTGAGGCCTAAGGTAGGCCCACATCGAGTCAGCAACCCTGAGGTAGGACCAAATAGGACCTCAAGTCCGTAAGTTTTTAATTTTAGCTTAACTTGGGCTGTAGGTTGAACTGGCCCTTTAGAACTTGGCCGTTCACGGCTCAGCTGGGATTTTGAACCCAACAAATAAATAAATAACATGGTCCTTCAGAACCGGATTCTAGGCAAAGACTGAGTCAGTGACTATTTTTCGACAAAGTTCTGATTGTGCAAATTGTAGCCCAAGTTAGGCCTAGACGGGTTGAGCATTATTGAATTAAGGTCCCAGGGTAGAAAGTTTGGTCGCCCAATTGCGAAACTTGGCCACTCGTCTGTCGTTGTTTTTGGCCTACATTTTTACCGGTTTGGTTAATTTTGGTTTATTATTGAATTAAGGTCCCAGGGTAGAAAGTTTGGTCACCCAATTGCGAAATTTGGCCACTCGTCTTTCGTTGTTTTTGGCCTACATTTTACCGGTTTGGTTAATTTTGGTTTATTATTCGTAGGCGAAGGTTGCAGACTTCGGTGCGCCAGTTACTTGGGTGGAAAAATTGGTATTCCATACTGGTGGTTGGTTAGTACCCCACCCAGCAATTCAGTTTATTTGAAAAAAGCAAAATTTGTTTGATCAGTTTGGTTAAGTATTTCTGCCAATTCAGCTCATTTGGCATTGAGCCCAATTGTTGTTTGCATTGAAGATGAGTGCATCTGAATTGAACAAGTTTAAAAAAAGGAGAAGCGCCTACAAAGGTCTAATTACAAAGGTCATTGCCACTATAGATTCTGCCATAGAGCAAGAGGATTTAAGATTAGTGACTGCGCAGCTTTCCATATTAGAAACTAAAAAGGTTGCTCTAAGTGAAATAAATGTTAAAATTGAGGCTCTTATAGAAGAGGATGAAATAGAAAATAACATAATTTACTTTGAAGAGATTATTGATGATATAATTAAAGTAGGCCACCGAGCAAAAAAGTTTAGCAGCTCATTACAGTTAGAGACCAGGTCTAATAATGAAACACAACACTCAACAAATGATGTTTGTGAAGTTAAGGTTAACAGATCTGCAGTTCAATTACCGAGGCTTGTACTCAAAACATTTTCTGGGAGTATTCAGGAATGGCAAGGATGGGCAGACAGTTTTCAATCAGCAGTTCATTCTAGTCAAGTGTTAAGTGCGGTGGAGAAGTTTAATTATTTGCAGTCCCTCTTGGAAGGGGAGGCAGCAAAGACAATAGCAGGATTAGCATTAACAGAGGCTAATTATAATGTGGCTTGGGATATATTAAAGAAACGGTTTGGTAAGCCAGAAATCTTAATTAAAAGCCACCTCCGTGAACTTTTAGCTATACCTCCTGTTAATACAGAATTAGCAAGACGAGAAGGAATTGAGTTTGCACAGTGGGATGTTAAACAAGGGGACAAAGGCAGGCACAGCACCAAAGTTTCTACAAAAAGGAATATCCCAGGTACAGTGTCAGCTCTACATGTATCCTCTGAGAATAAATTAAAGGGAATCAAGGAATGCATATTTTGCGAAGGCAACCACAAGTCGTATAAATGTGAGGTGGCTGAGGCTTTTACCTTTTGAGGAGAGAAAGGACAAGGTAACTAAGTTCACAGCATGTTTTAAATGTTTTTTGAAAGGTCACAGAGCAAGGTTTTGTAAGTTTAAAATTTTGTGCAAAAAATGTCATGGCAGGCATCAGCCATTATTGTGCGAAAACACCAGAGCTGGGCACTTCCGCAAACACTTCCGCAAACCGCAAATTCTGCAATTGCGGAAGTATGTTTTTCGTTTGCGGATTTGCGTTTGCGGCAAAGTCATCGCAAATTAGTGAATTTGCGTTGCGGAACTAAGACCGCAAACGCAAATCTTTCCGCAAATTTCCCACGTGGCCACTGGCCAAGCCCGCTAGTGCTGACCTCTGACAACTTCGAACGTCTCGTGTTCATGAAGGGGAACATGGACTTATTAAAACTGGATTTGGCTCAGTTACTGGAGGAGGACGACTGAACTTGTTGACAAAGCCAGAGGCGTACACTTGTAGAGGCTAGAGGGGTTGAGTTGTACAGTGAGTTCAAGTTGTGTACAGTCACAGTGTTAACTTAATTTAACTTGTGTAATGTAATGTGTGTACAGTTACTACAGTTACAGTACAGTCTTCTCTAACGTGTCTAAGTCTCAAAATTTATGAAATTCAAATGATTAAATTTATTATTTAATTTATTTACTATTTACTTGCAGGATGTGTTTTTGTTCAATATAATATATCAATATATGTAGTATTTTTATTTCTTCTACAATAGTGATTTATTGTAATAAATTATTTAGCCTTGTTTTCAATAAAAACAAGGCTAAAACATTAAACATTAAAAAGATATAAAAACTTTTTATACCTCTTTAATGTTTTGGATACTTTTTATAGTTAAAATTGCGATTGCGGAATTTGCGGTTTGCGGAAGTGTTTGCGGAAGTGCCCAGCACTGTAAAAATTGCAAATATGGTTTGCGTTTGCGGATTTGCGTTTGCGGCACCAAAAATGGCAAGCAGTTTGCGGATTTGCGTTTGCGGAAGGTAAGGTTTGAGTTTGCGGATTTGCGATTGCGGAAGTGATTTTGAGTTTGCGGTGCCCAGCTCTGGAAAACACTCCTAGTAGGCCTTCCCCAGCAGTAGAGACATCAGTGGCACATGCCACTACTATGAAAGGGAGTAAGAGTAAAGGGGGATTATTGCAAACAACTGCAGCCTTATTAATTGGGAATGATGGAGAAGCTACTGTAAGAGTGTTGTTTAATAGTGGTAGCCAGTGTAGCTTTATTAAGACCAGAATTTCCAGAAAATTGAAGTTTAAAGAACTTAAGAGGGAAAATTTAAGAATTTCTGGGTTTGGGGGTTCCGTTCAAAACCGAACCAAATTTAAGAAGGTAGAAGTTCTGGTTAAGGGGTTGTTACCGCAAAGTCCCACTATCAAGGTCCAAGCTGTAGAGATTGAGGAACTTTGTGCTCCAGTCACTACTTGTTTAGATATGGCATGTGTCCAAGAATTGCAAGTTAAAGGAATTAATTTGAGCAATAATAAGTTTGAAGGAACAGAAGATATTAGTCTTTTGATTGGAGCTGACTATTATTGGGACTTCATCACTGGTAATATTGTCCGCACATCTCAAGGCCCAGTAGCTATTGAAAGTAAGCTAGGCTGGATGCTACATGGTAGCTATTGCAATGAAATGGAAATTAAGGCTCTTTTTGTTAAGATTGAGGAGAACAGCCATGGTTTGGAAAGGCATTTGAAAGCGTTTTGGGAACTTGAATCCATTGGCATAAAGGACAAACAGGCAAGTACAGTGAACAATGATGTTTTAGAGCAATTTGAAAAAGGGATTGGGTTTAGAGATGGTTGCTATGAAGTTGGCCTCCCGTGGAAGGATTCTTGCAAACCCGGTTCAAACCTTCAGCTAGCTAATCGGAGGTTGGAGACGTCATTGTACAGGCTAAGAAAAAATGAGGAGTTGTTAATTGAATACAATGAGGCCATCCTAAACTATGTAAGAGAGGGCTATGCTGAAAGGGTGCAAGGTGAGCTGGTGAGCCAGGAGGCACATTATCTGCCACACCATGCAGTGGTACGGCGAGACAAAACTACCACCAAACTGAGGGTAGTTTTTGATGGCTCAGCCAAGGACAAAGGTGGTGTGTCCTTGAATGACTGTTTGGATGCTGGGCCAAATTTAAATGCAGATTTATTTTCCTTGTTACTGAGATTCAGGTTTGGTAGAGTAGCATTGACTGCAGATGTGAAGCAAGCTTTTTTGCGGATAAAGTTAAAACCAGAGGACAGAGATGCAGTAAGGTATCTGTGGGTGGATACGAAAGACTTGTTGGAAAATGAACCTAAGGTTCAAGCATATAGAATGAAGTCAGTGTTGTTTGGCCTCAGCTCTAGTCCATTTCTGTTGGCAGCTACTATGCAGTACCATTTTAAGAAATATTCTGAAGTCTATCCTAACACTATTGAACACATAAGGAAAAATTTTTATGTTGATGATTTGCTGTGTTCCGTGGATAATACAGAAATGGCTAAACAGATATTCATGGAGGCTAGAGCTATAATGAGGGAGGCTGGCATGGAGCTTAGAAAATGGCAGACCAATCATTCTCAATTACAAGAGTTTATGAGTCAGTCCTGTGTAGTACCTGATGCAGCAGAAAGTATTGAGGATTCTGGTATTAAGGAGTTATGGGCAATAGACGCAAAAGTGCTAGGCATTGTTTGGCAGTAAGGAGATGATTTGTTTACCTTCATTGGGAAATCTTTAGTAGAGCTGGCTGAGAATGAGACAAGGTGGACAAAACGTACAGCTCTTAGTTTGGCTTCAAAGGTCTTTGATCCTCTTGGATTCCTGGCTCCATTTGTGATAAAGTAAAAAATTTGGTTTCAGAGCCTCTGGGAAATTGGACTTGGTTGGGACCAAGAGTTACCTGATCATATGGTGGTAAGGTGGAAATATTGGTTCAAAGAATTGGCACATCTTGGAGACATTGAAATCCCAAGATGGTACTGTAGTGCCTTGCACCACAAGATTATTTTTTATTAGTGAAAACTGCCACAAATTGGCATGAGTGAAATATTTAAATCTAAATAAATAAATAACTACAAGTTAAACATGTCCAGTGATCAAATTTAATTCTTAAGCATTCAGTGTGGTGTGACTAGACATGAATTGGCTTTTAAGGATTATTTTGGCTTGTTGGTAAAATTGTATAGTAAAAACAAGCTTATGTACAACAACACAAAGGACGCCGTTCACACATTTCATTATTTGAAAACGCGGCGCCAGCAAGCAAAGGTTCTTCGTGGTAAGTTCCTATTTATAATGTTTATATTCTTTACTATTGCATATCTGTATGCAATACCGCATACTGCAGAGATTAACAAGCCTTATAGTGTTTGTGATTAGTACTGTAAGATTCATACTTTAAATATTACTGTACAATTCATACAATAAATTACCTTAGGCTAAGTTAGGTCTATCTAGGCAAAAGCCAAATTGTAACTCTAGCCTAGCTGAGGCCTACCGTAGCCTTTGTTTTAGATTAACCTCAGCTCTCTTATATTGAAGAGGCATAGGCCTGCCTATTAATTTTCTTAGTATATTTTACTTTATAATATAAGCCTATTATGTTTCATGTATTTTCTTAGCAGGTGGCCTACAACAGCCAAATTGTAACTCTAGCCTAGCTGAGGCCTACCGTAGCCTTTGTTTTAGATTAACCTCAGCTCTATTATATTGGAGAGGCATAGGCCTGCCTATTAATTTTCTTAGTATATTTTACTTTATAATATAAGCCTATTATGTTTCATGTATTTTCTTAGCAGGTGGCCTACATACTTCCTTAGTTTTCCTGTTCAACTTAACACAATCCCATAATGAGGTTTAACTGTAATTCACCATCCACAGGTTACTGGGCCTATATAGCATATATATTTTAATTATCAATTTTTACCATTTTTGGTCTAGAATATTACTTACAGTATTCTTGTCTCTCTCTTTGCAGACAAGGTTGTCATTGTGGCTATTATTAGTTTATTATTATTAGTTTATTATTATTAGTATTATTATTAGTGTTACATTATTTATATATTAATATTATTTGTATATCATTTGCACAATAATTATTTGTATATTAATATTAGTTCCATTAGTTGTTTATCAGTATTAGTTGCAGACTGTTATATATTAGCTAAACGGTGCCACTATTTAATTCTCCATTATATGTCAAAGTTGTTACGGGTAAAAATCCCCTTTGCATTTATAAATAATTGTTGCATATAATTTATTAATGTTGTCAATAAAATACAAAATTCATATTGATGATTTTATAATCAGTCCTTCCCTTTTTTATTAAAATTAATTTTGCGCCGCAGTGCTGGATGCCAATCTAGTATTTGGGCGCTGGTGACCCTGGCATTTAGTTAATTATCTACGTAAACTTGTAAAGGTCTATAATAATAAAACGACACTTACAATTGGTGACCCTCCGGAGTGACCAAACACCGTAATTTATGCAAAAAAAATTCTAAAAGTTTTTTCTCAATTTTTGTCAATATATTCAGTCTGCATCTATAATTTTATTAAATTCACTAGTACTAAGCACTCACCTGTACTGGAAGTGTATTCTATTGCAAAATATATTCCTTTTATTTTGCCTTTTTATAAAATCAGCGTTTTCTAAAGTTTTTTTGTGCAAATTTACTTATATTTTGCAAACAGCCTATACGCAGACTATTTTTCTGCTAATATTGGGCTACATCATAAAAAAAAATTTTTACGTAACTTTTTGTTATTGGCATTCATAACTCCAATTGAGTCTCATACTCAACCAAGCTTACCTGAAGCCATTATTTACATTCAACAACATTTGTTGAAATCTTGTCAGTTTTTGACACATTTTAATTTTTTTAGTACCTTGTAACAAAATAATAGCCACAATGACCCACAACAACAACAACCTAGGATCATCCAACGGTGGTACTCCAAATTCACCACCTATAACAGACCTTCTAACAATGTATCAGCCTACCACTCCACAATTCACCGCTGAAGAGCCTGGAATCTTTGTGAGTCAACTGCGGGATTATTTCGCGATAAAAGGAATTACGGACCCACGAACCAAGTTCCTTATCACAAAGAACCTCCTGCCTACACTAGTATACAAAGTAGTGCGGGATGTGACTCTATTGCCTCCGTCTGACCAAGCTTTTGAGAGCCTCCTCAGCGAGTTAGTCAGGAGACTCGGCCAATCAGAAGAAGAGCGACTCAATGCTCTACTCAAGGACCAAGTTCTTGGGGATCAAACGCCAACAGCCTTCCTGAGGCATCTGCAAGACCTGGCTGGACAGACCAATGAAGACGATAAAAACTCACCCTTAATGCGACGCCGCTTCCTCAATGGTCTCCCCACTGCCCTACGACCAATGCTCCGTTGTATGCCAGATGATACAGACCTCCTCACTATGGCCAAAACAGCTGATAAGATGATGATTGAAATCCACCTTGGCCAAGTAGATAACCACACCCATCACCCCCAAATCTGTGCCACGCAGGACGACACTCAGAGTCTGGCCGCACAATGTCTTAAAGTATCCAACGAAATTCTACAAACAATTAAAGATGAATTTAAAGCTCTCCGAATAGAGCTAGCTAACAACAGGGAACGAGAGAGAAGTTCTTCAAGACGAGGACGACCCTCTGGTCCAAATAGAGCCTCCCAATATGAACCTGGACAACGCCTCGTTCTACTACAACCACAGCCACCGCAAACAGGTCAGTTGGTTGCTCCTAATTCAAATCTATTAGCCTTACCTCATCCTCAATCCTCAATCCCCACTACTCAGCCTCATTCTCAACCTATTTCCTTACCTCAGTCTACTTCATACCCCCCTTGCTGGTATCATGAAAAGTTTAAAGATCGTGCAACGCGCTGTCTCACACCTTGTCCATGGACTCCTAATCCTCCTTTAAACTAACTAGGCTGGTGTCACAGGCGTCTGACGCTACAGCCTCTCAAGCCTCTCAACCTATCCTTTCTTCAACTAACCCTACCACTACTCCATCTAATTCTACCTCAATTTTAACTAAGTATTACTCTAGCTCAACCAACCCAACCTTTACCACAAATAATCAACAACCTATTACTACGCACTCAACTACCTCATTTAACACTGTCAAACCAACACATACGTATGCAAGTAAAGTTAAAGAATTGCAACCTACTTATTCAACCACAACTAATTTAATACCTACAACTAATCCTTCAAATACAACACAAACTCCTTCCCACAGCAATACTAACCTTCCTCCACAAAAATTTAATGATTCACAAACTACTGCACCACCTGGTCCAACGTTCACCTTGCATGATCCACTTTCAGGCTATGCATTCCTTATTGACACTGGAGCTCAATACAGTGTTATTCCTGCAACAGCCGCAGACCGTGCAAACGGACCTTCTCCTTTCATTTTACGTGCAGCTAATTCTTCATCTATTCACACTTATGGACGTCGTTCTATTTCAGTTTCTCTTGGACTTAGACGTGTTTTCCGCTGGATATTTCTTGTCGCGGATGTATATACCCCAATGTTAGGCTCTGATTTTCTTTCTGCTAATGATTTATTAGTTGATGTTCGTAGAGCACAATTAATTGATAATGCCACACATCTTTCAGTAATTGGTTCTCCTACCGCGCACCCCTCTTCATTATTGGCAAGTTCTCTGCCACAGTGCTCACCTGCTATAGAGCAGCTCCTAAATGAATTTTCTTCCCTTACTCAACCCTGTTCTAAGGATACCCCTATTAAACACTCTGTTGTCCACCGTATTGATACGGTAGGCTCACCTGTTTTCACCCGCCCACGTCGCTTAGCTCCAGATCGTCTTGCAATTGTGAGACGAGAGTTTGAACACATGCTCGAACTCGGTATTATACGGCCTTCAAGTAGCCCGTATGCCTCTGCTTTACACATGGTCCCAAAACCTACACCTGGAGACTGGCGTCCATGTGGAGATTATCGTGCTTTGAATGACAACACGATTCCAGATCGCTATCCCCTTCCTCACTTACACGATTTTACTTCTGCTCTCCATGGCACCACAGTATTTTCACGCCTTGACTTGGTGCGAGCCTTTCATCAAATTCCTGTACACCCTGAAGACATACATAAAACTGCTATAACAACCCCTTTTGGGTTATTTGAAATGACAAAAATGCCATACGGACTGCGTAATGCGGCCCAAACTTTTCAACGCTTCATTGATGAAGTGTTGAGAGGTCTCTCCTTCACTTTCACATATGTCGATGACATTCTCATCGCAAGTTCTTCTCCCTCAGAACATATTCAACATTTACGCTTAGTTTTTTCTCGGTTGGCAGAATATGGTGTATTGCTAAACCCTGAAAAATGTGTCTTTGCTGTAGATGAACTCACCTTCTTAGGACACAAGGTTACTTCGAAGGGCATCTCTCCTCTCGAAAATAAAGTATCTGTGATAAGGTCTTTCCCACAACCGCAAACTCAAAAGCAACTTCGCCGCTTCTTAGGGATGGTAAACTTCTACCATCGCTTCATTCCTCAGTGTGCAAACATTCTTGCACCCATAACCTCTCTTCTTCGCCAATCAAAAAGGGGCAGATCCACTGTAGTTTTGTGGAACCCCGAAGCTACCAATGCTTTTTCACAAGCAAAAGAGGCTATAGCACAAGCTACATGCCTTGTTCACCCTCAACCAGACGCTCCTCTGAACTTAGCCACTGATGCCTCTGACGTTGCCGTGTCAGGAGTGCTCCAGCAGCTTGTTTCAGGCGTTTGGGAACCTCTCGCATTCTTTTCACGCAAGCTCTCACCTTCACAAATGAGGTACAGCACTTTCGGTCGAGAGTTGCTGGCGATATACCTCTCCATCCGTCATTTCAGGTCATTCCTGGAAGGACGTGACTTTAGCATTTTTACGGATCATCGTCCGTTAATATTTGCTCTCCATTCTCAATCAGACTCTCATGCTCCTACTGAGAGAAGATACCTTGATTTTATTCTTCAATTTACTTCAGACATTCGACACATTTCAGGTTCTTTGAATGTTGTGCCGGATGCGCTGTCTCGCATCTCAGCAATTTCTGACCCTGGACACTCTCACATCAACCTTTCAGAGATGGCTAAGGCTCAGTCCACGGATACAGACCTCCAAGCTCTTATTAATTCACCCACTTCGTTGCAAGTCCGCTCTTTACCAGTTGAACCCAAGTCAGACTTACAAATTTTGTGTGACGTCTCGACTGAGCATATTCGACCGTTGGTCCCACAAGGGCTGCGAAGAGCTGTTTTTGCTAAACTCCATTCCCTTTCTCACCCGGGAATTAAGGCCACCCAAAAATTAATTGCAGCTAGGTTTGTATGGCCAAGTATGAACAAAGATATCCGCAATTGGACTCGATCTTGCCTTCAATGTCAGCGTGCCAAAGTTCACCGACACACAAAGTCAGAAATTGGTACCTTTCCTTTGCCGAAGGCTCGTTTTGAGGCCATACATCTAGACATAGTCGGCCCCCTCTATTCTTCTCGAGGTTATACCTATCTTCTCACTGTCATTGATAGGTTCACAAGATGGCCAGAAGCTGTTCCTTTGACTTCTTGTACTGCTTCTGCAGTAGCTCATGCCTTTGTTTCATGTTGGGTTTCCCGTTTTGGAATACCTGCAACCATTTGCACAGACAGAGGTGCCCAGTTTGAATCGGCCTTATGGAAGGAACTCATGCTCCTTCTTGGGACTGAGCGCATCAGAACAACAAGCTATCACCCGCAATCCAATGGGGTGGTAGAACGCTTCCATCGTCAACTTAAAAGTTCCTTGCGAGCCACTGATCCATCTACTACATGGGTGGACAGGCTACCCCTAATCCTACTCGGAATTCGTACTGCTCTGAAGACTGATCTTGCATGCTCTGCAGCAGAATTAGTTTACGGTACCACACTCCGGTTACCCGGAGAATTTTTCACACCTACACCCATTAACCCCACATGTGATCCTGCTTCGTATGTCAAGACATTACGCTCTGTTATGAAGCAAATTCGTCCCACAGCACCTAGAACTTCCACTTCACAAACTACCTTCGTTTCCCCTGATTTACAAACTTGCACACATGTTTTCTTGAGACATGATGCTCACCGCTACCCTCTTCACTGTCCCTATGATGGTCCCTTCCTTGTGCTAGACCGTAGACCCAAAACTTTCATCATTGACAAGGTGGGCAAGCGTGAAACCGTTTCTGTGGACCGCTTGAAACCAGCATACCTTGATTTTTCTCCAACAAAAGATCCTATCCTCCCTCAATCTTCTGTACCTCCACCTCAAATACAGGTACAGCAACCTATCCCTCCTCAATCTTCTGTACCTTCATCTCATATATAGGCAGAGATGGGCAAGATCACCAACTTTGGTGATCTTGAAGATCAAGATCAGATCACCAGAAAAATGTGATCTTGAAGATCAAGATCAGATCACCAGAAAAATGTGATCTTGAAGATCCAGATCAAGATCGTGATCTTGAAGATCACTTTTCAAGATCACTTTTTAAGATCACTTTTATATGAATTGAAAAAAGTTGTACTCTTAGAGTAAACAAAAACAAATTATTTTGTTAATCACTCCTGAAAAGTATCACTCCTAATACTCCCCTGAGGGCTGAGGCAATACAAGCATCGTATCCTACCCATGTCACCTGATCTAAACCACGGGGATTGACGATTCCCCTTTCAGTTTTTCAGGTGGTAAACTTAAAACTTAGTATTATCATAACTTATCAGCAAAGAAAAAACTATTAAATGACCTACATATAGTTTTTAGTTCTATTTTTCTCAATTCTCATTTCACCAGGTCCATAACCCATATCAATGAATGGTCAGCATATATAAGTAAACATTTTTTACATAGAATTTAATTTTACAGTTTTACTGCAGTACGCAATTACTGACAATATAAGGGTAAAAACCGCAAGTTAAGAGTGTTAATTTAATGTTCAACCGCTGTAAACATTTGCTTTCAGCAAAACCAATTGTTCAAAGTTACCATCCGAGAGACGACTTCGTTTGGGGCTATGAACCATGCCAGCAAACGAAAACAACCGTTCCACTGGTGCAGAGGAAGGTAGCGTGGTGTTATACCTCTTGAAGATCTTCTTTATAGCAGGATACCTATCTAAAGAGTCGAGTGCCTTACTGGTGTCCTGCAAATAATTGAGGACTTCCAAGTCTTCCTTGTTGTTAGGAGCAGAGAATGAGCCGTCCATAGTTCTGAAGAAATCGTCTTCAGATGATGAGTCTGAGTTCACCGAACTATTACCACTGCTGTCAGAATTACAATTTCTTACAGCCATTTGCAGCTTGTCTTTTACTTGAGACTTGATTGCTTCATGATCGCCGAAATTAGGCCCTTGCAACAATGATATCCATCTAAGTTTGAAATACGGATGAGATACTGAAGCCAAAACGGCATCAGTTACCTCGGGGCTCAACGACAAAAAATGACCAAATCTGGCATTGAAGCCAGAGACGACTGCTGCCAGTAATGGCATGCAGTGTCTCAAGCGCAGGTCGTTTGGTTGGATAGGCTCCAATCTTGCGAGGGCATCTTGAGTCACTAGGACTGTTGGAAGAAGACAACCGTAGTAGCATTCTTTCTCTGCCTGTAATTTGTTGAGGGCTGCTGCAATTGGTTTTAGAACAGACAAATATTCTGAAATAAATTCCAATTCATTGTCTTTGAGGATGGGTAGATTCAGTTCTTCAAGAGCTACATTCACGTCGTTCTTATGTTTATATATTTGGCTTAATGAGTCGTACATTGAGTTCCATCGGGTGACGCATGGGTACCTAAATTGGACGCCAGTTATTTCCTGTATTTTTTCTGCTGACTTGGGTTTACCAGCAGCATTCCACAGCGCCGAACATTTTCCCATTGCAGAATGCTTTATCTTCTTTAGTCCAGGTGAATTCAGTCCTTTATCTGCATCAGTTGTTGCTACCAAGTTCAATGTGTGGGAGGCACATCGAATATGGGATGATAGTTTCACTGACTCCTCTCCATGCTCTCCTGAATGTTCAGGAAAGTTGCTGATGATAACCTCTTCATCTGAATCTTTTTCATCATCATCTTCATCTGCATCATCTTCATCAATGTCGTCAGTACGATTCTGAACACGAACACCGAACTCTTTAAAGCATTTCACCATGTTCGATGCATTGTCGGTGACTGTAGATACAACTTTTCTATAAGATAAACCATGCTCCGAGTTGATCCTGTCCAATATTCCAGCAATTTTATCAAAGCTATGTGTTCCACGAAATCTTCGGCATGCCAGTGCAGCTGATCCTCGCGACAAGTCATCATTGATCTGTAATGTAAGAATATAAAATCAATGTTTGTATGAACATTTTTTTAAGCTTAATTTAATAATATTGGTTGACACGCACCAGCTAAACTGCGCCACCAACATTGAAGAGAAGAACTATGTGATATAAAGGAGGCAATTCAGCGATGAGTCGCCTACCATACCACCACATCAGTGACCCATCCCATAAGAGCAAAATGTGGAAGAGTCCATATTCACAGCCTGTGAATATGGACTCTTCCACATTTTGCTGTGAATCAGACACAATGACAGATGACAGAATCAGTGAATTAGTGTGAAATTACTGTGAATCACAGCAAAATGAAGACTCACCAAATTAATGAATGAGGAACACATGTCGAATAATTGAAAAGATTACTATAAGTCTATCAGACTATCAGTCTATCACCAATGGTCAATTTATCAATTATATAAAATAATACACTAAATCAATAGCATACCCAATGCGCAGTGACTCCCATGAAACTGCGGTGATTAGTTGACCATATGTCGCATGTACACACACATGGTCAACTGCTGCCAGTTTTGCTTGTATGTCTTCCATTCATTGTACTGGTTTTGTTGCAAGAGATCTAGCCAGGTGCGTCTAGATGGCACCTGAACAGCCGTTTTGACGTCTGAAAAAAATATTTAAAAATTAAAACAAATACAATAAATTAGCTATGGAAAAAATATCAAAATATTTAGCTAGGCTAGCGATAGTCTAATGTTCATACAAATAATATGATTAATTATTTTAATCAGATATTAGCTATGAAAAAAATAGCAAAATATTTGAGTTATACTAACATGAAAGAAGATCCTTAATTCATGTAGTTCAACTAGGCTCAATGGTAGGAGCCCATTAGCCACAAGCGAGAGAATCTTCTTTTCAAGGATATCCTTGCATATTGGTGGTCCTGGTTTTTGCTTGGAAATGTGGAACATGCTTAGTGTTGACTGCTTGGCAATTTTGGCAGGGCCAGCATTGCTGCCGCTGGCATCTTCTTTCTTTAGCTGGACGCTTGCGAGATTTCTTCTCCGATTCATATTCACCCAAAAGATCCGAATGTAGTTTCTGCACACAAAATATAAATTATCATGCGGAGAGACTTCTTGAACACCGTATAATATTTATCAGAGTATCAAACTTCTAGTTGAATTAATACTTAACAAGATTCTAAAATTTTGTTATCTTTAACTAAAATTATTTTCACCATGATCAGTGCATTTTTATCCTATGTTAAATTGAAAGCCGAATTTTCGTCCTTCAGTTAACTAAATAGGAGAAATTACAGACATGGATCAGACAGAGAGAAAGACAGATACACCTGGCGTTTATTATTAGTTGGATATCGGCAGTTTTTAATGTAGTTACTAGTCAATAATCTATTAATATCTGAAGTGCACATATATTCAATGATGGACGTCTATGTAAATGTAGCATTAGTCTTGTATGGCACCAGTCACTTAAAATATGACTTGAACCATTATGTTAATGTTGCTACTTACTACTTAGTTACTAAGTAGTACTAACCCTGAGGTGTCTCAGAAGATTGCTTGTTGAGTCGAGGCCAGCAGACAGAATTGTAGTTTTCTTTGTACACTGCCTACAAATAACTTTGATACTGTTTCCAGTTTTTTCGACAATTTGAAAATATTTTCCGTTCAATAGCACAGATTGATCCTTATTACCAACATTGTTATCTAAATATATTGATACTGTTCTGGTGACAACCTAGAATATTTGGTTCCCTTGGGAGCCTGTTGAAGTTGTAAAATTGCACTCATTATTAAAAAATTCAATCTGTAAATAAAATATGTTTAGAATTAATTTATTATGAATACGGACCTATTGGCTATATTTTATGCCTATATATAATAATATATTAATAGAACACTTTAACATAATTGCACAGTAAATTACACTTTTTACGAGCCTAAATTCCACAGCAACTACACCTTCCATGAGCCCACGCATGACGCAAGTCACCCAACTAACAGAAAACATAACAGTCGGTGTTGAACAAAGTTGCCACCAGATGTCGCTTGGACAAAAAACAAATGACATTCGCATAGCGGCATATTTAAGAATCTGAAATTAAAAGTGATCTTGAAGTCTAAAGTGATCTTCAAGATCAAGATCACAAGAAATAAAGTGATCTTAGATCAAGATCAAGATCACCATAATAAAAGTGATCTTCAAGATCAAGATCAGATCACGATCTTGATCTTCAAGATCACGATCTGATTTTGAAGATCAAGATCGTGCCCATCTCTGTATATAGGTACAGCAATCTACCCTTCCTAAATCCTATGTACCACCACCTCATCCGAGGGTACAACAATCTATCATCCCTCTTCCAATTCTCCTTCATTATCGCAACCAACTGTCTTTGAACCAGCCAGTGGCCCCATTGCACAGGCACCAAGAATCCCTTCCCCCAATGTCCCTACTGCACCTGTAGCACCATCCATTGCCTTCAGAACCAGTGCTGCAGGATATTGCCGTCCAAAAGCAAACAATGACTCGTTCTGGAAGAGTCATTCGTAAGCCAGTGCGCTTTGACATTTAAGTGTTTTTTTTTGTTTTTTTACCCCTGACAACCATGTTTTTGGGGGGCAGTACTTGTAGTGCCTTGCACCACAAGATTATTTTTTATTAGTGAAAACTGCCACAAATTGGCATGAGTGAAATATTTAAATCTAAATAAATAAATAACTACAAGTTAAACAATTAGGGTGGAGCGAAAAATACTTTTTTTCTAGTATGAAGTTCTAATAGTGATTAAAAGTTGCATTTAGTGGACGTTATATACCTGCCAAAACATGAGTTCATATATTTAATATTTTCAGCTGCCACCAGGGGGCTAAAGTTAACACAATTTTGGGTAAAAAGGAAAAAAATGCTTCTATTTTAGGTTTATCAAACTATTATAAAATTTTATCTTAGAATTATCTAATAGTTTGATTAAGATTCTTAAATGATAAGAATTCGTTTTGTAAAAATGACTTTTCATATGCTTAATATCTTCAGCTGCCACAAGAGGGCTGAATTTAACTTAAAAATGACAATTAAGTATGATTCTGTATTTACTTGAAAAAGGGAACAGTAATAAATTAGGATATGTCTCCTCCTTTATACTGGCTTGAGACAGTTAAGAAACGTTATTTCGTGCCTTAGCGGAGTTACCACCCTTTCCCCAACCAACCTCCCTCTAGAAAGGGTTCTTGCTGAAGACTATTTAGTAATTTGCTTTTGTGTCAAATTTTGGCTGTTTTTTCCTTGATTCTAATGTAGCACGAATCCAACCGTCTCTGTTTGTAGGTCCGCAGACTGATCCAGCAGCGTCTGTAACGAGCTTGACGCATCTCTCTACGGCTTGTGTATGACATGGAAACTGAAATAATTCTGAATGAAGAGTAGTACCATGTTTGATGCATGATTCAATATCATCAAGAGAAACTCCTTTGGTTATCGGTGGTTCTGCTATCTGAAAATCTTGCCACATAATGAGATCTGTATAGTCTTTGGCATAAAAATTTATTTCTGGCACCTTAAAATACCTGATAACATCTGTTTCTTGAATGCATGCCCTTGCTTTTATGATACGCCTAAATCCCAACTGACGCACATGCTCCCTTTCATCAGCTATCATTGCAATGAGAATGTTTTCTTGATTTGCGTAATATGCATTTCGCTGAATGACTGAGTCATGTACTCTCCTAAGCTCTTCACGGAGATACCGGCTTCTTGCAATCATATGCCACATATGTTTAGCACCATATTGGCATAATGGATGGTTTACGCTTTATCTGAAACCACATTGGTGCGTATACCCTAACAATGAAAGTAGCTAATTCTTGTAAATTGCCTGAAGGATTCTCTGTGCTTGCATATAACCGCAGAGTCCTGTTTGCTGTGGTGAGCCACCTTGAATGTGATATATTGTCTGGACTCTTATGACTAAGACTCTTTGAGAATATTCCACTTGATATAGCCTTGTGAATTTCAAGAAGGTATTTCTGGTCAGTACTTATGTCATCTACATCAACTTCACACATGTCCTCTTGAATTTCAATGGGTTTGAAGTTAACTATGGGAAGCCTTTCACAGTCCGAAAGTGCTCGGCCAATTTCTCCTGAAAATGCTCTTGGTCCAGTAGTGGTACCATCCAAGTGATGAAACAGATGGCGCAATGGAAGTTCATTAAGGTGTAAAAGGCATATCAGCCACTGCAATGGCTTATTAAAGGCTTCTTCCAGTAATCTTATTGTGCCTCCAATACTACCAGTCTTAACCACTGTCGAATCACAGCCAACTGCAACGATGTTCCCTATATCAACATTCCTTTCTTTCAAGCAATTCACTAGCGCTGTGCAAATGTATTTAGCTTTGCCACTGGAAGGTGTCACATGTGCAAAGTACAGAGAGTGTGGTTCAGATATTATGCTGATATGCTCTTCGCGTTTGGTTCTTTGGTGGTTAGAGCCATCACTCTCCTGGACTTGAATCATTGTTTTATCCTTTCTGCCATCAAAGTATAATCCCCGCATGGTTTTTGGCTCTCCTATCTGTTGTAGTTCCTTTCTCTGTTTTTCTCTTTCACGTCTTAGCTTACTTCTGTCTATAATATTCCATTTATCTTCGGGAGTAACAATTTTAAGATCTGCCAATACTGCAGAAGCAATAGCAGCCCCAGCTCTGTCCGACATTTTAAATCTATCACAAGTAATTGCTAATGAAGGCAGTGGCTCACGCATCTGTTGTTCTGATATTACATATTGAGTCGAGGTTGTATCTTCCTCATTATCTTCAGATATCTCTTCTAGTTGTTGAAGTTCACTTGTCTCTGTTTCGATTTTTAAGTTGGACGTATTGGTTATAGCAGCATTAGTTGTTTGTGAGGATTCCAGACGTGCTTTTTCCATTTCCTTTCGATGTTCTCTTGCTTGTAATCGTCTTGTGTGTGCTATGTCAATGCTTCCTATCACCATTATTCTGCGTGTTCGTTGGTCATTTAAAAAATCCTGCTCTTTTGGAGGGACTTTCTTACTCTTTTCACATGAGCATCTCCTAAACTCCTTACATTTGCAGGTGCAGATGTCAAACAAAGTGCATTTTGAAGAGTTTTCAAATTCTTCAAGCTGATTTTTGTACTTAGGCTGATCCTTGCGTGACTTGTATGGCTTTAATAAGGACCTGTATTTATCATGGTACACTCGCATCATCTGTAAAACGCGTGTATGTGAAACTATTGTCAAAGAGGCCTTCTTCCAAATATTTTCTACCTTTTTGGAAACTGCCTCTGCTATTTCAGAAAATGAAGGCTCCTTGTTATTCATCTGCTCCTTCACTAAATGTTTTGTGAACAGGTAATCTTTCATAATGCAGTTATAAGTTGGTAGTTGCATATCACTCATCTCACAAGGTACTTCAAATATGGCACACTTCATATGTTCTCTAGTGAAATGTTTATATTTAGTATTTGATGCCATAATATTTTTAAGAAAAATTCACAATCACAAAATATCCTGTAACATCAAAACATTATATAATTAATATATATAATATATTTTATAAGTATATATAATATATATAAATATATAATATATTATATAAATAAACTAAAATTATATAATACATTATAACAAGCATTTTATAATAAAATCAATATTATCTCTATATAAATCACTTTAAAATAAAGTTTTATAATATTCCGATCATATTAAAAAACTTTCCGATCAACTGAGCGACTAGGCCTACTACCTAAGAAGACAAGTGTTAACACACTGTTCTAATGACTCGCAGAAAGAAATTCCTTCACCCCCCCCCCACAACCCTCCCCAAACCCTCCCCCACAACATTCAGTGTAGTCTCAACATGACTCAGTTACTCTAAATTGTGTTAAACTCAGCTCTCTTGTGGCAGCTGAAGATATTAAGCATATGAAAAGGCATTTTTACAAAACGAATTTCTATCATTTAAGAATCTTAATCAAACTATTAGATAATTCTAAGATAAAATTTTATAATAGTTTGACAAACCTAAAATAGAAGCATTTTTTTCCTTTTTACACAAAATTGTGTTAACTTTAGCCCCCTGGTGGCAGCTGAAAATTTTAAACAAATGAACTCATATTTTGGCAGGCATATTTCGTCCACTAAATGCAACTTTTAATCACTATTAGAACTACATACTAGAAAAAAAGTATTTTTCGCTCCACCCTATAATAACATGTCCAGTGATCAAATTTAATTCTTAAGCATTCAGTGTGGTGTGACTAGACATGAATTGGCTTTTAAGGATTATTTTGGCTTGTTGGTAAAATTGTATAGTAAAAACAAGCTTATGTACAACAACACAAAGGACGCCGTTCACACATTTCATTATTTGAAAACGCGGCGCCAGCAAGCAAAGGTTCTTCGTGGTAAGTTCCTATTTATAATGTTTATATTCTTTACTATTGCATATCTGTATGCAATACCGCATACTGCAGAGATTAACAAGCCTTATAGTGTTTGTGATTAGTACTGTAAGATTCATACTTTAAATATTACTGTACAATTCATACAATAAATTACCTTAGGCTAAGTTAGGTCTATCTAGGCAAAAGCCAAATTGTAACTCTAGCCTAGCTGAGGCCTACCGTAGCCTTTGTTTTAGATTAACCTCAGCTCTATTATATTGAAGAGGCATAGGCCTGCCTATTAATTTTCTTAGTATATTTTACTTTATAATATAAGCCTATTATGTTTCATGTATTTTCTTAGCAGGTGGCCTACAACAGCCAAATTGTAACTCTAGCCTAGCTGAGGTCTACCGTAGCCTTTGTTTTAGATTAACCTCAGCTCTATTATATTGAAGAGGCATAGGCCTGCCTATTAATTTTCTTAGTATATTTTACTTTATAATATAAGCCTATTATGTTTCATGTATTTTCTTAGCAGGTGGCCTACATACTTCCTTAGTTTTCCTGTTCAACTTAACACAATCCCATAATGAGGTTTAACTGTAATTCACCATCCACAGGTTACTGGGCCTATATAGCATATATATTTTAATTATCAATTTTTACCATTTTTGGTCTAGAATATTACTTACAGTATTCTTGTCTCTCTCTTTGCAGACAAGGTTGTCATTGTGGCTATTATTAATTTATTATTATTAGTTTATTATTATTAATATTATTATTAGTTACATTATTTATATATTAATATTATTTGTATATTATTTGCACAATAATTATTTGTATATTAATATTAGTTCCATTAGTTGTTTATCAGTATTAGTTGCAGACTGTTATATATTAGCTAAACGGTGCCACTATTTAATTCTCCATTATATGTCAAAGTTGTTACGGGTAAAAATCCCCTTGCATTTATAAATAATTGTTGCATATAATTTATTAATCGTTGTCAATAAAATACAAAATTCATATTGATGATTTTATAACCAGTCCTTCCCTTTTTTATTAAAATTAATTTTTGCGCCGCAGTGCTGGATGCCAATCTAGTATTTGGGCGCTGGTGACCCTGGCATTTAGTTAATTATCTACGTAAACTTGTAAAGGTCTATAATAATAAAACTGACTCTTACACTACTTTGGGGAGTTGAACAATAGTCCAGACAATTTGGAGCTGCACATCTTTTGTGATGCAAGTGAGGAAGCCTATGCAACTTGTATTTATATAAGAGGCGCATTGCAAGAGGAAGTAAGTTGCAGGTTGGTTGCTGCAAAGAGCAGAGTAGCACCTTTGAAAAGGCTTTCTGTTCCAAGGTTGGAATTGATGGGTGCAGTTATTGCTAGTCGGCTTGCAGTTACAGTGCAAAAGTCTTTGGCCCTTTATGAAATTCCAAGCTATTATTGGACAGACTCCACTATAGTTTGGCACTGGTTAAGAAGCCAGGCAAGGAAATGGAAACCATTTGTTGCCAATAGGGTGGAGGAAATTCAAGCGCACACAGATCCCAAGCAATGGAAGCATTGTCCAGGCACCCAAAACCCCGCTGATTTACCAACACGAGGAATTTCAGTGAAAGATCTTGCACAGTCAAGTTTGTGGTGGAATGGGCCAGAGTGGCTAAAACTTGGAAGTGAAAACTGGCCTTCTAATCAGCCTATTGTAGGAGAATGCCAGGCTAAAGAAGCGTAGGTGAGTGAGGTGAGAAAATGTACTGTGAACAGTTGTCAAGTTATGCAGCAGGACCCCATATTGAGGCTTGAGGACATTAGCAGTCTGAAAAGGTTGTTAAGAGTGACAGCATGGGTATATAGATTTACCAACAATATTAAGGGAGAAACAAGAAGGGAAGGAATTCTGAACAGTAAGGAGATTCAGCAAGCCAGGAAATACTGGGTGGTATATGTGCAGAAGGAAAAATTTGGTGAAGAGAGGGAATTGCTCACTAGCCATCCATTACAGGTTCTACCAACACATTCTGCTCTCAAGGGTTTGGATGTGTTTTTGGATCAGGATTTATTGAGCGTAGGAGGTAGACTACAGTTTTCTGGGCTTCCAGAGGAGAAAAGACATCCAATTTTGCTACCTTCTTGGGGGCACTTTGTGGAACTTTTGATCCTGGATACTCATCATAAACTGTTACATGCTGGAGTTAGAGAAGTGATAATAGAGATCAGACAACAGTTTTGGATTCCCAAAATTAGACAAGTAGTAAAAAAGGTCTTGCATAAATGTGTGGTTTGCAAGCGTTGGAGCGCAAAGCCTTATCATGAAAAGGTGGCTCCATTTCCAAGAGAACGGTGTGTCTATACTGCCCCATTTGATGTAGTGGGAGTAGACTTTGCAGGTCCAGTCTATGTGTATGAGCAAGGGGAGTCTACCAGTGCTGGATGCCAATCTAGTATTTGGGCGCTGGTGACCCTGGAATTCAATTAATTATTTACGTAAAGGTCTATAATAATAAATCAGACCCTTACAGTCTTTTCACATGTGCTACCACCAGAGCAATCCATTTGGAGTTGGTAAGCAACTTAAGTAGTGATGTATTTCTTTTGCCCTTTAAAAGGTTTGTGAACAGAAGGGGTTTCCCAAATAAAATCATATCGGATAATGCAAAAACCTTCAAAAAAGCTGCAAATGAACTCCAAGAAATTTGGTCCTTGCTGAAAGAGGAAGGATTGCAATCCTACTTTTCACACCAAGGGGTACAGTGGGAGTTTATTGTTGAGAGAGCACCATGGTGGGGAGGATTTGGGGAAAGGCTAGTGAGAAGTGTAAAGTGTCCATTAAAGAAACTTTTAGCTAATGCTCATTTGAGCAAAGAAGAATTCTGCACTGTTTTATGTGAAGTAGAAGCAATGGTGAACAGTAGGCCTATCACTTTTGTTTATAACAGTATGCAGGATGCGGAGCCATTGACACCAAATCATTTTCTTTGTGGTAAACGATTAACATCAAGCCCCAGTGTGCCAGAAGACTTGCAGCCTATCCAGAGCGCTCAAGGAGAGTTAACCAGACGGTTCAGGTACCTTGAAGAGCTACAAGATCAGTTATGGAAGAGGTGGCAGATGGAATACTTGCCAGAACTCAATTATTACCCATTAGGCAAGGTAAAGGGCTCCAATGCAAATTGTATCAAGGTGGGAGAAGTGGTAATGATTGGGGATGAAAGACCAAGGCAATGCTGGAAGCTTGGCATAATTGAAGAGTTGTTTTTTGGCAAAGACAATTTAGTTAGGTCTGCACTTGTAAAGACTTCAGGAGGAAAGTTAAAGAGACCTATACAAAAACTCTATGCTTTAGAAATCAGCAAAAACACAGATAGTCAAGATGAAACATTTGAGTTACAGCCTCATGGAGAAGGCTTGGCTAACCTTGCAGAAGGTAATGACAACAATGCCTCTTCGGTGGGGAGTGTTAGAAAATCTAGAAGAGGAAGAACCATTCTTGTCCCAAGGTGATATGATGACTAAGCTGATTGATGCAGCATTGCTTGTATATATTAAGTTAAGGTGTATATATATATATCCATCTCATAATTGTAAGGTTAGTGAAAAATTCACTTAATTTAGAGCTAGCATTTTTGGGCTCTTGTGGCATCATTGTTTGGGCACTCTGGTGGCATCATTTTGGGGCGCTGTGCGTCCTTTCTACTCGTTTGTGGAATGCCGTACTTACAGGGTGTGGTCTTATAGAGAGCTCTCTTGCAATTCAGTTTGGTTGTTTAGATACAAGATTGTTGCATCGTGCAATAGTCCAGGTTGTGTTGTTGTTGCAAGGTTGAGAAAGAAGACCATAAATAGTGCCCCTTTTGTTTATATCTTAAATTCATGCAACTGAGGCCTAAGGTAGGCCCACATCGAGTCAGCAACCCTGAGGTAGGACCTAATAGGACCTCAAGTCCGTAAGTTTTTAATTTTAGCTTAACTTGGGCTGTAGGTTGAACTGGCCCTTTAGAACTTGGCCGTTCACGGCTCAGCTGGGATTTTGAACCAAATAAATAAATAACAGCCTCCTTTGGCCATGGGCCAAACAAAAGGGTCTTGTGGCCTCCTTTGGCCATGGGCCAAACAACAACAGTCTTATGGCTTCTCTTGGCTATGGGCCAAACAACGATCTTATGGTCTCCTTTGCCCATGGGCCAAACAACAACGGTCTTATGGCCTCCTTTGGCCATGGGTCAAACAACAACGGTCTTATGGCCTCCCTTGGCCATGGGCCAAACAACAACGGTCTTATGGCCACCCTTGGCCATGGGCCAAACAACAACGGTCTTATGGCCTCCCTTGGCCAGAGACCAAACAACACAAAAACAGTACAGGATTCAAAGCCCCAAGCCCTCCAGATCTACCTGTGGAGGAGTAACGTTTACTCTACTAAAACTACGGGTATTGACTAGTCTGGAGTGGTAGGAGGTTTGAATACAGTACAAACTCTTTTGACCAAACAACACAACATGGAAGTACAGTACATTTCAATTAACTCACCAACGTAGAAGTCACTTTAAAACATAAGTCGTTAACAAAACAAAACGTGCAAAACTCCAAAACAACATTAGTAAACCAGCATTTAAAAACTGGTGACTTATAAAACTTAGACAAATAATGAGCGAAGTTAAAAAGCTTAACCTCTTAACGCCTGAAGGTTTTGTAGGGTTAAGTTATGAATGCGTGTATTGGAAACGGTACAAATTCGACCCAGTGGTCCAAAAGAGGTTAGTAACTTTACTTTAATTCCATACATTTCCCATACCAACGGGGAGTCAAACTGATTGACATAACTTTAACTAAACTTGAAAAGTTAGCCTCTTGAACTTTTATATTTAAATAGGTCTTGAGCAACCTTGCTCTTCCTAAATTCCTACTTCATTCTTTTTAATCCATTTCACATGGTTTAAAACACGCAGTTTGTAAAAAAATTTAATCTATAACATACAAATTTTTCTCTACCCCCCCCCCCCAGTAAATGGAAAAACTATACACGCTTACAACATGGTATCGTATGTGGTACCTTTACTTCTTAATTAAATATAAATTATTAAGTAATTGACTTAAATATCTATACAAAATTGCTCGGGATTGGCGACATAGCCTATTGGGGATGAAAATAATTGCCATACATACATACAACTCATATGTAGGCATCGGGCCTGCTTGACAACAAGAAAACCAAATTTATTATTTCGTGTTCAAAATTTTCCACTTCCGACTCATGAAAATTACATCGAGAGAAGAGTCAACGAACTTTGCAAATTCGGCAAATACTAAAATACGAAGATTATATTATATCGGCTCGCTCGGAGCTGCTTATGTTACAGCGATGCTTTAAGCAAGGAAGATGTACTTTATCTTCCTATAAGTTCTGAGTGAAATCCTCATAATATAAAACCTAATAACTATAAAAAGGATAGGCCTATTCCTTCAGGTATTTAAATACAGTGACTGTTTATATTAATTACATTAAAGCAACTCTGTATGAATTGGTCCACAATTAACCCACCCCTTATATCTCCAGTCTAACTATAGAGTAGATCAAGTCTAGCCTAGAGGGGTCAGCCTAGAGATTCCGGAAATGGTCCAGAGCGGGCAGATAAATTGAGGTCCACAGTAGGATTCCTCACAAGATTAGGTTAGGGCAATCTACCTTCACCTTTGTTAAGCTATGAGTTGATGCTGGGTCTTAGGCCACAATGTAGGCCTAACTTGTCTGACCCAGCTTAATTTAATGTGATTAACTTACTGGTGTAAAAACTCAATCAGTCACTTACTTTTAGTTATTGGAGTCTCTCCCTTCTCCGGTTGTGTAATTGTCGAGAGCGTACTTGCTGGTACGTCCTCTCGCCCCGTTCTTCGTTTTCGTTCTCCCTTTGTTCTCCTCTTCGCGGGGCTTTTTTAACCAGCGTTCTCTTGGTTTTTTCCTCGGTTGGTCGAGCGGTAATGTATCTATTACCGAGCACGCTCCTCCCACACATTATATAAATACTAGTGTGGAGAATAACTCTGGTGAGCAACCAATTGGTTTCTTCCACCCAGTTATTGACATAAAAGGAATTTAATAATTGTTAGATTAACTACCTACCTACTCAGTGAACCATTTTCGTTACCTCCCAACTACCCACTCATCAGTTTTCCATATACTGGGGGCCCCGGGAGATAAAAATTTTGGTGTCATTGTCACCAATTTTTGTGTCTGAGTGTAGACTAGCTAACTATTTAACTGTAAATGCCTGTTAATTTGATTAACAGTGCCTATCCTCACCTTCTCATGGAGAAGGTGTAGCATTTAATTAGAAGAGAAAATATACATCCATAGGATGAAACTGTCTATGGTCTTTACCATAAGAAAAGAAAAAATGAAAGTTAGAAGATAAAATTACAATTCCCCAGCATCTATTTTTTGTTGTAAAAATAGTCGCGCCTTTAATGCTGTTTGTCGCTGAGGTCTTGTGTCTGTCAATGTTGTAGTAGGATGCGTTACCACTCCTACTGTCAAAGGAATAGTTACTGGAAGTTCAGTGTCTCCAGTTGTTACTGTCAGTGGAGAAGGTTCTCCAAAGTCCATTGTTTTGGGTCCAGACTCTAAAGGGTACAAAAGAAATGTCTCTTGTTGTGTCACCCGTTGAAGTCCTTAATTTGACCACTCTTGTTACCCCGTCTGCCCCTGGTCTGAGTTCTGAAACTCTAGCCAGAGGCCAGTATTGTCTTGGAGTACTGTCATGTATGAGAACAAGGTCCCCTACCTTAATTGTGTCAGACCAATCCTTCTTAGTCATTTGTTTATGTCTCTCCCTTAGACCCATCAAGTACTCAGTTTTCCACTGTTTAATGAAATGAGCTTTAACTCTAGTCAAATGTTGTAACTTAGTCTGGAGCTCATCATGTCGTTGAGTCCAGTTTGGGTCTTCTGAAGAGTCTATATTGTAGTCCGGCAGGAGACTAACTTGTTCTCCCCGAATCAAATGATTTGGAGTTAATGGTTCTGGGTCATTAATGTTGTCACTCACATAAGTGAGTGGTCTATTGTTAATGATGTCTCAATCTCAGCAGGAGAGTGAGTAACCCAATAAGTGTATCTGTTTTTTGCCAATTGCTTTCTTCAAGCAATTCTTTACTGTTTGTATATTCTCTCCCAGATAGAACCATACCAAGGAGAGGCAACCGGAATATACTTCCACTTTATGTTTGAATTTTGTATATTATTGTGTGATTTCATTGCTTAACAAGTCGTGGATGACTTGTTCACCAGCTTTGAAATATGTAGCATTGTCAGTCCAAACTGTCTTTGGTACTGAATGTCGTGCACAGAATCTCTTAAAGACAGCAACAAAAGATTCTGCTGTAAGGTCCTCCACAACATCCAAATAAACAGCTCGTGAGGCAGCACATGTAAACAGTACAATGTACATTTTTGTTCAGTGTCACCCACCCCTACAGTCAATGCTCCTGTATAGTCAATGCCTACAGTCTCAAAGGGTCTGTTGAGAGTAACTCTCTCCTCTGGCAAAGCAGGAGGATTTGGTTTCCTATAGGGCCTAGCATGAATACGCCTACATGTGACACACTCACTCAGGACTGTTTTAACAGTGATCCTTCCCTTGGGTATCCAATAAGTTTTTCTTAATGTAGTTAGTGTCTGTGGTACCCCCATATGATACATCATTGTGTGTTTTTCTGATGATTAATGTTGTCAAATAGCTAAATCTAGGTAAAAGGATTGGATTTTTGCTTTTGTATGACAGTTTTGATTTGTCTAATCTCCCCTTACACCTTAGAAGGCCTTCCTCATCTCTGAACAAGTTTAGATCCACAACTACTGATGGTACAGGTTCTTTGTTTGTTTCCCATTAGTTAAGAATTCTAACTCTTTATTGTACTCTTTTTGTTGTGCTTGGCCTATCCAGTATTTGGTTGCAACTTCTGTATAATTATGATTATTTTTATTTAGCTGTTTGTTAATTGTAGCTAAACAGTTGTGAGCAAACCTCAAACAGTAGGCTGTCACCCTGACAAGTTTGTTGAAATCAGAATCTGTTCATAATTAGTGATTGGTTCAACCTTTTCATTTGAAAAGATTAAATTTAATGTCAAGTTAACTTGTTCCACAGGCCATTGGTCTGTATTACAGAGCCACTTAGGTCCCATAAACCAAGTTTTGTTTGACTTCAACAACTTGTAGGATAAACCTCTGGTCAGAAAGTCTGCTGGATTCTGTTTAGTTGGAACATAGTGAAAGTTTACTTGTAGGCTTTCATTAGCGTCAGCTATTTCTTTTAGCCTATTTCTTACAAAGATATTCTTACTATTAATGCTATCATTCCATATCCAGGCAAGACAATCTGACTGTCAAGCCAGACGTGGATATGAGTTAAAAACACATCATAGTAAGCATCCTTAAGCAATGAAATGGTTTTAATGGCTAATGTAGCAGCCAATAGTTCCAATTGAGGTATGGTTCGGGTAGGTTTGAGAGGTGCAACTTTCCCTTTTGCATAAATTAGATGACTTTCTGTAGGGCTTACAAGATACGCACAGCACCCATAAGCTTGTGTGCTTGCATCAGCAAACACATGAAGTCTCTGGGGCTTATCCCTAAACCCACAGCACCTTTGAATTTTAATGTTCTGCACTTTTGTTAAATCAGTAGCTAACTTCTTCCAAGATTTTTGATTTTCATTTGTTATTGGATCATCCCACCCAACATTTGTCCTCCAAATTTCTTGGAGGAGAATCTTTGATTTTATTGTTGAAGGCAGGAATAGACCCATAGGATCAAAAATTTTGGAAGCCTCTGATAATATTGTCTTTTAGTATTTGCTTCCTCATCAAGTTTAAAACCTTTAGTACAGATTGAATCATGACTGTTAGAAGTTGCATCCAAATACCAGTTCATACCTAAAGTTTTAACTCTGTCTGATGGCTCAGTAAGACCATTATTATCCTTTAAAATCCTTTTGTTTAAATCCTCATCATTTGAAATCCACTCTCTAAGTTCAAAGTTACCTTGTTGCATAATGTTTTGAGAGTGTTCATAGACTTCAGATAATTCAGATTTTGTTGTCGTTGAGCCTATTAGATTGTCTACGTAAAAATGTTCCTTAAGGAAGTTCAATGTTAGAGAGTTATTAAACTGGTTTAAATGATGTCTAATTGTCAATGCTAATAGGCTAGGTGAGCAATTGGCTCCAAACAACACAACATTAAATCTATAGGTTATGAACCCTTTATTCAAAATCAAATGGATCCTTGAACCATAAGAACCTAAGTTGGTTCTTATCATATTCATTTTTAAGATTTATTCTCAAAAATGCCTTTGAAATGTCACTTTGTACGGCATATTTGTCTAACCTGAACCTCAGTAAGATCTTCACAAGGTCAGAAATGAGATTAGGACCCTCAATCAAGCAATCATTCAAACTGTGTTTATCACTGTCTTTGAGGCTACAGTTATATACTACTCTGAGTTTTGTTGTTGGGGCATCTTGTCGATAAACCCCCCTGTGGGTTAAATAATGACAACCATCTTTTTTAAAAGGGTTATTTGTTACTTCTTCAATGAAGCCTTTCTGTAGCTGTTCTTTGAAGACATCACTGTACTTTTGAATATTATTATCTTGTCTGAGTTTTTTCATTACTTTATATAAATGTCCTTTAGCTACTTTGAGATTGTCTCTTAAAGTTGGACAATTTATTTTCCAAGGTAACTCAACAAAATAACTATTGTCTTTGCACTGAATGGTGTCTTCAAATCTTTCTACCATTAACTGATCTTCTGAAGTTTGATTGGTGTCATGTATACCCACAGATTCTAGCAACCATAAAGTTTGAATTGCCTCATCCAAAGTTTCATTTGATAATGATGAATTAATGTTCTCAGTTGAGATAATATTATTCAAAGTGTTGCTATTCTTACAGGTGTTATGTAGGACTGAGTTGAGGCACATAGTATTTGTTGGTCATGAGCTGTTTTGGTTTAGGTCTAGGTTGTATTCTGATAGGTCACCCAAAGGGGCTATCCCTGATGGAGTCTGAATAGCTATACCATTACCTATCTCTACTATGCCCTTATGAATAAGATTAATATTGTTAGTGATATGTCTATCAGCTATTTTGTAGTGTTTTCCCAAATGATTTATGGTTTGTTCTAGTTTGGGTATAACCAGTTTGTTTTGTCCTACTTTAGAAATAATAACTGCTTCAATTTTCTTGAATTTACTTTCTAAATGTAGTTCCAGGTCAATTGTCTTATAGCTATTTTTGTCCGAGTTATCCTTAACAAAGGATGCAATATTGAGGTTTTGTTCATTCGGGTTTGGTGTCAAACCCAATTTATTAACTACATTTTTTGAAACAAATGTTTGTTGAGAACAACAGTCTATAAGACATCTCACTGGAGTGGTACTACCCTCACTATTCACTAAGTCCAAAGTAATAGTTGGTAAAAGAATCTCAGTGTTTCTTGTTACATTGTTTGAACAAGCAGAATGTCCCATGAAAGTGGCATTTTCTTGATTACCTTTGTTTGGGGGAGGTATCTTTTGAGTTTGAGTACTATTGTTTGGACACTTTGGTGAATCACACATTGATGAGACATGTCGTAAACTTTTACAAAACTTACACTTGAATCTTAACCTAGATTTACAGTCTTTCTTATAATGTCCCTGGCCAGTACACTTTTTACACAGGTTCAACTGTTCACATCTTTTAGCCCTTTGGTTAAAGTCTGAATATTTGTCACACCCAGTACTACTGTGTTCATTACTTGCACAAAATTTGCAATGTGGTGTGTAAGTTGAGGCAGCAGTTACATTAAAGTTCTGTAATGTAGGTGTTCGTGTATTATAGTTGGTCACATTTGATTCTACAGTATCAAGTTTTGTCTGTTTGGCTGTAGCTAGTTGGTCTCTGGGAACAGTCTTTGGTTTATCCATAGTCTGGGTCTTATGTGTTGGAAAATCTCTCAATTTGTAATTAGTTAGGATATTGGGGAAGTGTTTTCTTATTTGTTCTAAATTAGGATAATTTTCTCCCGTCTTTAGAATTAAAATATCATTAACCCTCGAAGGAAGGCACCTAAGTACTATGCTTTCTATAATCCAAGATGAAGCTTTAATATCTATCTCATTGCTAACCAGTTGTCCTATAATAGCTTCTAATTTTGTATAAAAAATTTCCATATCACTATGGTTATCTTTTATGGGTGCAAATTCAAAAATTTGTTGAGATAATTCATATACAATCTCATCTTTATTAATGTAATTACGTTTTAAAAGATCAATAGCTACTTCATATGAATCCCCTACGGCTGGTAAATAGGCTATTAGGTTATAGGCTGGGCCTTTAAGGGAACTAGTTAAGTAACTAAACTTTTCAACAGTTGAAATATAAGGTTTATTACCTATTAAATTCTCAAATTTGTCAATGAAAGATGGGAATTGTACCGTGTCCCCTTCAAATGTTGGTACTAGCAAAATGGGTAACTGAGCCCTCAATTCTTGTGACTCAGGATTTAGCATGCCACTTAAATTTTGTTGAGGGTTAGCCCTACTTTGATTAAAATCAGAATTAGGTTTTTTTGGTGTTAAGTCAGTCAAACGAGACCGTAGTCTCCTTATTTGCTGTTCAATTGAGCTTACCTGATCATCATCATCAGCGTAAAGGTCTATCAATTGTTCTTCAGCCATTTCGGATTCAACTAACTCTGAAATACTCTCATTAATGGCTATTATTTCCTTCTTTTTAATTTCCAATTTAATAATTACACTCTCTAAATTTTCCTTACCTGGTTGTGTAATATTGTTAAAAGTGTTCACAGCCTTTGTAACAGCTCCAACTTTGCCCCCCTTTTCTTTTTTAACTTTTTCAATTCCGCACTGTCCATGTCTAAGTCAAAATTGTTTAACTGGGGATCGTAATGAAATAGAGGACAAGAAGAAATTACCAGAGAAGAGAGAGCACAGACAAAACAGTCGAGTTTAAATTTGGTTTAATTCCCCCCAAGTACTTATGTCACTCAGGTCTAAGCTTATAAGAGAATGAGACTCCTTAAATGTAAATGTTTCCTAGTTAGGCCCTAGGTTGTAGACCTAATTAGGCTTGATTAGCTTAGGCTTAGGCTTAGGCTAGACCATTTAGCCTAATTCTGCAATTTTTGTTAAGTAAGGTTAAGGTTTGTAAATTCCCCACACACGGACCACCAATGCGAAAAATGCTCTGTATGAATTGGTCCACAATTAACCCACCCCTTATATCTCCAGTCTAACTATAGAGTAGATCAAGTCTAGCCTAGAGGGGTCAGCCTAGAGATTCCGGAAATGGTCCAGAGCGGGCAGATAAATTGAGGTCCACAGTAGGATTCCTCACAAGATTAGGTTAGGGCAATCTACCTTCACCTTTGTTAAGCTATGAGTTGATGCTGGGTCTTAGGCCACAATGTAGGCCTAACTTGTCTGACCCAGCTTAATTTAATGTGATTAACTTACTGGTGTAAAAACTCAATCAGTCACTTACTTTTAGTTACTGGAGTCTCTCCCTTCTCCGGTTGTGTAATTGTCGAGAGCGTACTTGCTGGTACGTCCTCTCGCCCCGTTCTTCGTTTTCGTTCTCCCTTTGTTCTCCTCTTCGCGGGGCTTTTTTCACCAGCGTTCTCTTGGTTTTTTCCTCGGTTGGTCGAGCGGTAATGTATCTATTACCGAGCACGCTCCTCCCACACAGTATATAAATACTAGTGTGGAGAATAACTCTGGTGAGCAACCAATTGGTTTCTTCCACCCAGTTATTGACATAAAAGGAATTTAATAATTGTTAGATTAACTACCTACCTACTCAGTGAACCATTTTCGTTACCTCCCAACTACCCACTCATCAGTTTTCCATAGTGTAACTCTATCGTACCGCGGCCCTACATCGAAAAACATCGTCGCGTCCTACGAACAGAAGCGAGGCCCAACGAAATAATAAGGTAAGGCAATTCCTTTCTTTACTATTAGGCAGCCAAATACCTTTGAAGACCTACATATACATAACTCTCTAACGAAAAGACGTAGGGCTTTTGTCGTTAACTCCACTGAAATCTGCTGGAAATTTCCAACGGATGAGGATATCAGGCAATCAACCCATAGCCCTATCAACCTATAGCCCTATATATCTCCATAATCTTCCTCTGGATACCGAGCCATATGGTATCCCAGAAAATGAGGCTGCTGACGTTGCAGCCAGGAATGCAACAATCTTTGGATCTCGGGTACGGCTCAAACTATCTTCTCATGAGGCGCAGGCCCTCCTCCAGCCTTATGTCCAGAGTTGGTGGTAGGAGGTTTGGAATTCACTTCCTGCCCCTTATTCTACAGCAGTCCCTTCAATTCCTCTCCACTGAACATCACATAATTTATTCCGGCGAGAACAGGTGATCCTAGCTAGGCTCTGCCTTGGTATTTGTCGTCTTACGCACCAGCACTTTTTCACCAGTGGCCCTCCTACTTTTAGTCACCCTTGTCATGCCTCACTTACCCTCTCCCATGTACTCCTTGAGTGTCCGGCATATAATGCTGCCCATTTGCGTCTTCGGACTGTGTGCCGAGATCTCACTCTACCCTTTCAACTAAGTTCCATTCTTAGTCCATACTTTCCTCTTCATCCTGTACTCAACTTTTTGATGAAGTTCCAATTGTATGCATTCATTTAATTTTTGTTCACTTACCCTGTATATGTAGCTAGAGGTCCTATTTTCAAGCGCCAAGAGTCGGCCCTGTGGCTGAAGAGGTGATGGGTCTCTTACTCTCCTGTCCTTTTTTTCCTTTTGTTTCTTGCTCCTTTTCCCATCTATTGTGCCCTGAACACTTGCGATTAACCCTTAACCTCGCAGCAGGCACTGTCTCCATTCTGGTGTTAATAACCCATTGGGTTGGTGCACCAGTAATTAAACTCAATCAATCAATCAATCAAGCAAAATATGTATAGCAAATATGCTAAGCAGATAGGACCCAGCTTTTGGGACTTGTACTGTTTGTGAAACTTTCTACATTGCTGCAGAGTGCCGGAGCACATTTCAAAGGCATTTTGCATTTATTTATAATTACAATAAGCAAACTTTAATTAACTTTAAATATGATTCCATTAGTTTTTAATTTACAGTCGAGTCATTATGTCATCAACCTTCAACAACTATGATTGGCTGCCAAAAACTCCCCGTCCGAGTTGCCTGATTATAATATTGCAATTTTTAAGAATTGAATAGAAACTGTTTGAGTTCTCAATAATTGTATCGGGGAGACACTGGTACCGGACTTCAATATTAATTAACTAAGAAATTACAAATTAAATGCATAATTTTATAAAAATAAATTGTACATGGTGAAATTACATAATAAAAATTGACTGATTCGCCCTTATTTTAAAAACGTACAGTATATACCTATTTGGCTATCATTGGGTGTTAAGAGAGCAGGAATTTTCACAAGAATAAATATTCCCCAAGACTCTCTCTCTCTCTCTCTCTCTCTCTCTCTCTCTCTCTCTCTCTCTCTCTCTCTCTCTCTCTCTCTCTCTCTCTCTCTATATATATATATATATATATATATATATATATAATGTTTCAGACCAACAAAGACCCTAGGATCCACTCATGGCTGGTCTACCTAACTCTGTTCGTGTATTGTGTATGTCCTCCGTGGTGGCGGAGGGGACCTACAATTTTACGTGGGTTCCGAACCACAAGAACATAAGAAATTTATGTAAAAACTGCCGGTAAATTGGCAACGACCAATTTTTACGAAACTAAATAATTATCAATTTAAAACTAATTAATTATCGATTTAAAACTAGATAGAATCTCTGATCCAGAGGATCAAGTCATAATAGACTACTATCCACAAATATGTTACACTCTATATCTATTTATAAAGGACATGCAAATATATCGGATCCAAAGAATCCAGTCAATTTCATTACGGTATCCATCAAGTCACGGTCCATATCGATAGCGGACCAAGTCAAAATTTACAATCATATACATTACAATATATACACTTACGAGAAAAAGAGTAGGTGTGGCTGTAAAGACTATAAAGTAATGTAGAAATGTGTGTGCACCCATTTTGGGTCTCCCATTTAAAGGTGTTTGTGGGGCAAGTGAAGATCATGAGTTTTTCAATACCTCACAGTACTATGGGGGGCACCGCTCGGCAGAGGAATCTCTTTAAATGGGGTGTGTAAGGACAGAGAGTATCCCCTAACCCAAGACGCTGCCTCCCTATATCCCACAACACTTGTGTTGAGCTGTGGGATCTATCCCCAGAAAGCCTTAATTTTACTACCTTAAACTATACCCTTTCTATCAACATATGCGTCTAATCGATTTTTAAACATGTTTATAGACGTGCTACTAATTACTTCTACCGGCAAACTATTCCAGCTATTTACTATTCTATGCGTAAAAAAGTTTTTCGCAACTGCTGTCTCGAACCTTCTACTTGTCAACTTACACCCGTTATTTCTAGTCCTATTATATTGAGATATTTCGAAAAAGCTATCTCTATCTACGTTATCGAACCCATTCATAATTTTGAAAACCTGGATTAGATCACCCCCTTAACCTCCTGGTCTCGAGTGTTGTCAATTTTAACTCCTTAAGCCTATCCTCGTACGACTTTGACCTAAGCGACGGAATCATCTTAGTTGCTCGTCTTTGAACTCTTTCGATTTTGTCTATATCTTTGCGCATATACGGATTCCAAAATTGGACCGCGTACTCCAAATGGGGTCTAACTAATGATTTATAAAGTGGAACTATAATATCGCGCGATTTGTACTCAAATTTCGAGCTATAAAACCTAACACTTTGTTCGCCTTATTGACCGCTGCTGTACTTTGTTTCGCTACTTTTAAATCACCAGTGACTATAACTCCTAAATCTTTTTCCTGCTCTACGCTTGTTAAATCTTTCCCTGACATACTATACGCAAATTTACCGTTACGCGAACCTATATGCAAAATTTTGCACTTATCAACGTTAAATCTCATTTGCCATGTGACTGACCAATCAACGATTTTATTCAGATCTTCCTGAATTTTACCTCTATCTTCGTCATTAATCGCCCTACCACCCAGCTTCGTGTCATCCGCAAACTTTGAAACTGTACTGACTAGGCCGACATCTAAATCGTTAATATATATAAGAAAAAGCAAGGGGCCCAATACAGAACCCTGAGGAACGCCACTCGCTACATTAGCCCAGCACGACTCCGCTCCATCAACGACCACCCTCTGTTTCCTGCCTCGCAACCACTCTTCTAGCCAATTTATACTACACCCTGATTCCATGAGCCTTAGTTTTTTCAACTAATCTATTATATATATATAATATATATATATATATGATGAATAAAACCACGAAGGAAAAAAGAAACACAAAGGGGTGCTCAAGCGCTTTCGTCTAATGACATCCTCAGGAACACTGGAGTGAAAGGACAGATCAAGGCAATATATAGGTTACAAAAATAAACATACATACATACATATTCATATATATATACATATATATATATATATATATATATATATATATATACATATATACATATATATAGTAAGCATAGAAAAAATTGTGGGAGGAGCAAACATTTATATGGAAGATTGACACTTTTAGCACTTCAGCCATATAAATCTTCCATATAAATGTTTGCTCCTCCCACAATTTTTTCTATGCTTACTATATATATGTATATGTATATATATATATATCAGTGGCGACTCGTGACATTTTTGTTCAGGCATGCAATGTTATGGAATGGAAGAAAAACATCCGCCTAACCCTCTTGCCCAAACTTTGCATATTGTTTACATAGAACTTAGCAAGTTAAAGGTGTTTTACAAACTTTTGGGGACCTCTTTGAAGGAAAGTTCATTTAATGTTAGGCTTAAATATGCGAACAAAAAATTAGACATATTTATATATTGTAGTTACCGAATTGATCTAAAGAAAAAGATACAAATTTAAAATTTACCTTAAATAATTGTGAAGCATTATTTGAATTGAAATTCTGCTCTCCTAGTTTTCCTGCAAAATTCTTCGATGACCAAATTGTAAAAGTACTCTCGATTCTCCATAAGCTTCTTGAGGAAATTTTTTTCAATTGAAATTAAGGCAAGATTAGATAGCCTTTCTTCACTTTGGGAACTCCGTAAATAACTTTTAATTCTTTTAAGCGCAGAAAATGATCGCTCAACACTTGCTGTCGATATTGGTATAGTTAGAATCAAATTCGTCAATTTATATATTTCCTTAAGACCTTTGTGCATTTCGCTTTCCAGTAGATATTTTAGGAGCTCAGCAACATTCTTTTTGGCAAAAGATTTGTGCGAATATAAAACACACAATTCAGAACGGAGACGAGGAAACTCAAAAAATGAATTGTAGCTTCTTTTCAAAGATTCAAAAGCTCTCTCTGGGAAAGTAACATCATAGAACTCAAATTTTTTGCAATCTAAAAGCTCAATGAATTCCAATTTTTCCATTGAACTGAAACGCTCTTTCATTTGAAGAAGTATATTATCGAATATTTCATGAAATAGTTGACTATACTTCTCTTGTGGAGAAAGACTCTGTTTCCTTTTACATACAGGTTCACCACATCTTTCTGTTATCAAGTCCCACATATCTGCAAATTTTGTATCCCTTATTTGTTTGATTTTTTCATAGTGCTTTCAACGGTGATTGAGCTATACACAATATCCATAGATTTTGTTTGCAGCACATTAAATAGATATTCAGTAAAAGGAAAAATTGAAGAAAATACTTCTAATAAAAAATTAAAATCGAAAGTATCGATACCAGTACCGCGCGGATTGCACGCAGCAATCCGCGTGCACTATTTTTTGTTTTTTCATCAAATTTCTTTGGGTTTTCAAGAATGCTTTTTAAAAGATCTATTAAATCTTCTTTATTTTCCTTAACTCTTTCAACTAGACGAGATGAATAGTTCCACCGCGTTGGAGCCAGTTTAGGGAAACGCTTTCCAACAACTTTGTCAAGCATTGAAGTTCGCTTAGTTGAACTGCTGAAAAATGATGACAAACTTCCTAATACTGAAAAAAAATTATTACATTCGGAAATTTCAGCGACAGCTTGGGATAAAACAAGGTTAAGTTTATGGGCGTAGCAGTGAAGAAAAATAGCCTCTGGTACAGTTTCTCTAATCTTTGTTTGTACTCCATTAAGATCGCTCCCCATAACAGCAGCACCGTCGTAGGTTTGAGCAACTAATTTTTTCAAACAGCCCAGTTCACCTAGTTGCCTTATAGATAAATCAGAAATCGCTCCTGCACTTCTATCATTGCTGACGTCATTGAATTTTATAAATCGTTCACAAATCTCTCCATGTTTATTAACATAACGAACAACAGTAGAGAGTTGAGAAAAACAGCTGACATCAGATGTTTCATCTAATAAAATCGCCACATACATGCAGTCGATAAGCTCACGTTTTATTTGTTCTAACATAACTGCACTAATAGATTGAATTATGTCATTCTGAATAGCAGATGATGTTCCCTTAAAAACAGTCGCAGTTTTTAAATGGTTTTGAAGCTTTTCATCGAATTCTCCCATACAAATACCAATTCAATATAGTTACCCTATTGTCAGCGTTTTCTTCTTCATTGTGACCGCGAAATGCTAATTCTTGCATACCTAAAAAACATGTTATCCTAATCAAACGTTTCAAAATTTCTCGATTCTTATTAACTTCTTCGTTATGTCTGGAAATGGCAACTGATTTCTGCTTGTCGAGTATTAAATCAATTTTTCTGACTTTCCAAATGTTTTAAGATCAACAAATGCATTTATGTGAGCAAGAGATTTTTCATGGCGAGAAATTGCAGTATGTAAATGTTTAAATCGTCGTATCCACGACTAACAGAATTCCACACAGAGTTATCTCTTGAAAATAGGAACACGACCAACAGTACAATTTGTTATTTGAAATATTTCCACATAACCAGGGAACATCATCATACAGCTTAGGATTAAATTTCCTAGTGAAGCCTTTATTTTCTTTGCTTAAATTCAAATGTGGAATCGGTCTGCCATTATTCAATATGCGCTTTTTCTCATCAAAAGAGAGTGAGTAAAATCTTCTAGTCTTCAATTGATTAAACACATCGTCAGTCATTATGGGCACTACAATGCTATAATTTATTTAACTGATTATCCAAAATAATTAAAGCACAAAAGGGAACACCGAACACAAGTGGATGCTTGCGGCGGTGGTACTGGAAAGAAGCCTTGTCAGAATTGCCAGATGTTACTTTTGGTGAATGCACCTATAAAACTGAATGCATGCCGTATTATTTCATTAATTAAAAAAAATCAGAACAAAGCTTTTTAATTATTTTTAGTAAAAATATTAAGTAAATTTTCTAAGCATATTTTAAAACATATTGCCTTTTGAATTTAGCTATGAGGCTCAAAAAAAATATCTTATGGATAGTGAGAAGTCTCCTTAAAAAATTGCCCAAGGCAAGGCGGTGTAAACAAAATCATGTCTTATTTCACTAGACAATTAAGAACATTTTTCTGTACCCAGACTGAATTAGTGAATGCGTTAGCTACAAGTATTTCGATCTGTGTACAGAAAAATGTTCTTAATTGTCTAATGAAATAAGACATAATTTTGCTTACGCCCAATAGCCAGTACATGCGTGATTGAAGCCTTAGACTATTTTTAGTTTCTGAAAATTATTTTTGTCAATTATAATCCTTACTTAGATCTGAAAAGAGAACATATTTAACACATGCATTGCATGCGTTGCATTCATTAAGAAATCGCCACTGTATATATATATATATATATATATGTATATGTATATATGAATATGTATGTATGTATGTTTATTTTTGTAACCTATATATTGCCTTGATCTGTCCTTTCACTCCAGTGTTCCTGAGGATGTCATTAGACGAAAGCGCTTGAGCACCCCTTTGTGTTTATTTTTTCCTTCGTGGTTTTATTCATCATAAATACTTTTCACGTGTCACTTTCGTGAAATAATTTTTCATATATATAATATTATATATATAATATATATATATATATATATATATATACAGGGTGTGCGGAAAGTAGCTCCCTATTTTGGATTGGTAAAAAAATACGTATATTATTCATTTATTTCAGAAAAAATAATATGAAAAGGTAGGCATACATGGTAGGTTTTCTCTAAAATTCAATGTGGGCTCCAACTCTTTCCACCAGCTTCTGGAGCCGCCCAGGAATGGCGTCCAGTGACTTTAGCAGGAACTCCAGCGGGATGGAGGACATGACTTCCCGAATTCGGTCCTCCAGTTCTTCCAATGTCCTCGGTTTGGTGCGGTAGACTTCTTCCTTTACCCACCCCCAAAGAAAGAAGTCGCACGGTGTCAAGTCGGGGCTCCTGGCTGGCCATTGATGTGGACCACGACGACCCATCCAACGCCCAGGGAAGTGGGCATCCAGCCACTCACGGACAACAAGAGCGAAGTGCGGAGGGGCGCCATCTTGCATAAATATCAGATCGTCGATGTTCTCCCATGTGCTGAAACCGGCCAGACCTCGTTTCGCAACATAGCAAGGTACCGCTCAGCATTCATGGTGTTGCGCAGAAGGAACGGGCCCACAACCTGATCTGAGGTCATACCAACCACACACACCGTTACACTGAACCGATTCTGCCGTTTTTCAGCGGTAACCGTGCGACTTCTTTCTTTGGGGGTGGGTAAAGGAAGAAGTCTACCGCACCAAACGAGGACACTGGAAGAACTGGAGGACCGAATTCGGGAAGTCATGTCCTCCATCCCGCCGGAGTTCCTGCTAAAGTCACTGGACGCCATTCCTGGGCGGCTCCAGAAGCTGGTGGAAAGAGTTGGAGCCCACATTGAATTTTAGAGAAAACCTACCATGTATGCCTACCTTTTCATATTATTTTTTCTGAAATAAATGAATAATATACGTATTTTTTTACCAATCCAAAATAGGGAGCTACTTTCCGCCCACCCTGTATATCGACTATGTACTTACCTGATAAGTGGTAAACCTGCAGCAAGAGCCAACTTTGGTCAAAGTAGGATAAGGCTGCCGTTTTGAGGAATTTCGTCTGCTAGTGCGGAAAACAAATGCGCATCATCGACTTCATTCCACGTCAATGCGGAATAATTCATCACTTTTTAAATATGACAATTTTAATAAGAAAAATGTAATAAATGTTAACAGAAATCATATATAAGGTGTTTTTATTCAGTTCCTTTTTTTAGTTAACATATATTTTATAATAGATTATAGAAAGGAGCCAAATGTGTATGGTCACCAATTTATAATGTAATGTTGACACCAGGGGCGTACCTAAAGTATTTGACACCCGGGGCGGATCCTTCCTTTGCCCCCCCCCCCCCCCAATAAATAATTTTAAAATTTCAACACACAGAAAAATATATTATGCTTGCAAGTAGATTTTTAAACAGTATAGTACTGTCATAAGCAAATTGGAAATAAGAAAAATGCAGGACATTAAAAATTCAGTGAACAGGTAATAACTACTTTTTATTTTATACAAAAAACACAGGAAATCCAGTCTCAACGCTCAGCCTATTCTTCAAAGGTAAATGGAGAGGATTCACAGTATCTGCTTTCGAGCCTTAATTTCTGCAAATTGATCAATGACCTCATCAAAATTCACCTTCTTTGCATATTCATGTTCAATTGAAAGTAAAGCCAGATTTGTCAATTTTGTCTGACTCATGGTCGAGCGAAAGAAATTTTTTATCAATTTCAATTTGGAAAAACTTCTTTCACATGAAGCAATAGACACACAGACAGTCAAAAAGAATCTCAAACACAGTGACAAGCTTGGCAAAGATTCACAAAAATCCCATTTCACAATAAACTCCAGAAACTGCAATGCTGTCCATTTCTTTGTCTCTTCAACGCTGATTTTGACAGCTTCCAAATGCCTCCGAAGTCGTCCAATTTCCACACTGATATCTTCATCAGAGAATTCAGATTATCAACCCAGACAAGCAGAGACAATTAATTATTAATGCCAATGCATTAACACTAATTCACTATAGTATGGTATAACGCTAGCTATTATAATTGATATCATTATTTAATAAGCAGTAAGCATTAACAACATATTAAATATACAATGATACTACACTGGACATTGTAAAATTGTTGAACTTGACTAAACCAATAAGCATTAGTACTAATTCAAAATAGAATAGTACTGTAGTTGTTGATGTATTATAACATCACGACGATGCATTTATAAACACTTAAACATCACTATGATCAAGGCCGTTTCCTGGCATAAGCAGACTAAGCGGCCGCTTAGGGCCCCGCTGCTACTAGGGGGCCCCTAGTCAAGCTCCCCGGTCATAGCTCAGTGGGCAAGAATAGGAATATAGCTGAAGTTATTATTAATATTATTGTTATTATTATTATCCTTATTATTATTATTATTATTATTATTATTATTATTATTGTCGTATTAATTAAAGTTTTTGTATGAGACAAATGTGATAAAACGGAGACAAACGAAACGTTTTGGTCGTTATGTGTAAATACTATTGTGAGATCTTATTTCTATATTATTTAACTTTCTTCTTCTATTATGCTTTACTTTCCTAATGCTTAATTTTTCTAGTATTGTAAAACATTATTATTATTATTATTATTACTATTATTATTATTATTATCATCATCATTATTATCATGATTATTATTATTTAGCAGATTAGTTGTAGTTAACTAGATGTGACTTCGTGCATCTTGGAAAATGAAACGACATTATCCATCAGGAGCTGAAAAACGGAAAAAGAAGAAAATGGAGGAGGAGGAGCTTTCCAGTAGCACAGGTGAGATGTGCCACTTGTATATTCTTATGATTACAGTTCAGGCAACTAGGTTAGGTAGACCATCAAGCTAGGCAAGTGCTCAGGAATCGTGTAGAGTAAGCTAGTCGAAATGTGAAATTTAATGGATCACATCACCTCAAATTCTGTTCACACAGATCAATTATCAAACAAGATAAGAAAGAGTATTTTAGCAAAATCTAACAGAATATGTAATGTTATGTTCTTCTCAGGAGCACTACTGAAATATTTGGAAAAGCCATCCTCAGCAAAGCCTGATGAGCATCATGAGCCAACAGCAGGACCATCCTCTATGCAACCTCAAACACCAGTAGAAGTAGAGCCCGATGAACCAACAAGTGGCCCATCTTCTGTTCAACTTCAAACACCACACACGGGCATTTCTACTGAGCAACAAGAACCAAGATCTGCTCCACCGCTTGATCCGTATGACTGGCCAGTTGTCCTGTCAGATGCCTTGAAGACAGATCTGGTGTCTCGAGGACCATTTCAAATCAGTCCAGATTTCACATTCCCTAAAAGAGAGGACGGTAGAAGCTTTCATCACCATTACATGTACAGAACATTAATTAATGGGGAAAAAATAAAGCGAAGCTGGCTGATATACTCTAGAAGGAATGATGCTCTTTATTGCTTCTGCTGCAAGGTGTTTTCAAGGAAGTCGTACAAACTAATTACGGATGGACTTTCAGACTGGATAAACGTTGGTTCGCTTCTGAAAGGCCATGAAAATAGTTCAGAACATGCAGATAACATGGCAACATGGAAGGATCTGGAACTGCGGCTAAAAACTGGGAGGACCATTGACCAAACTGAAATGTTATTAATGGAGGCAGAGCGAAGACGCTGGCGAAATGTTCTCACACGTCTTGTAAGTATAATCCAATCATTGGCAGAGAGAAACCTTGCTTTCAGGGGGTCTTCCTCTACATTGTACAATCGAGACAATGGCAACTTCTTGAAGGAGGTTGAGCTGCTTGCCAAATTTGATCCAGTGATGAAACAACACATCAGCAGAGTCGAAAGTGGTCAATATAGTCATTCAAGTTACCTAGGAAACATCATTCAAAATGAGCTCATTGGGTCCATTAATGGGAAGATCTTGGATGCCATTGTTGCAGAAATAAACACGCTAAATATTACTCACTCATTTTAGACTACACTCCAGACATAAGCCACCAAGAACAGATGTCGATTATTATCAGAACTGTTAAAATGGGTGAAGTACCAGAAATAAAAGAATACTTCTTGGGCTTTCTTGAGGCTTCAGAAAGTACAGGCCTGGGTTTATCAGTTCTGATTCTGAAGAGACTAGATGAACTGAATATTCACTTTGATGACTGCAGAGGACAGTCATATGACAACGGAGCGAACATGAAGGGCAAGAACAAAGGTGTTCAGGCAAGGTTATTAGAAAAGAACTGTCGTGCACTCTATGTTCCATGTAGGGCTCACACTCTGAATCTTGTAGTGGCTGATGCAGCTAAAACTTCCACAGATGCCATCAACTTCTTTGACAACGTACAAAAATTGTACAACCTTTCTGCAGCAGCTACACAGAGATGGACAATCCTAAAGAAGCACGTGAACATAACACTCAAGTCTTGGAGTGAAACCAGGTGGGAGAGTCGGCTTAAGAGCATTGAGGCTGTGCGATACCAGAGCCACAACATCAGAGAGGCCCTGTTGGAAGTCAGAAACAATGCCACAGATGCCATAGCCAGGACTGAAGCACAAGCACTTGCAGAGGAGGTAGGGTCTTATCGCTTTCAGATTTGCACAGTAGTATGGTATGACATTCTTCATGTAGTTAACCATGTGAGCAAACTTCTGCAGTCTCCTACAATGCAGTTTGATGTGGCAGTCAACCTCCTCACAAAAACAAAAGACTCACTCACCAGCTACAGAACAGAAACACAGGTTTTGTTGCAGCACAAGTCGTAGCTAGGGACATATGTGAGGAAATGAATGTGGAGGCTGTGCTGAAGAAGAAGAGACTCAGATCCTGTTAAAAAAAGTGGTTAGAAATAACCGCATATGTTTCCAAATAGAATGTAAACAAAATGAATGTGGAATAAGAATAACAACCCTCGTTTCTAACCAACTAGTGAAGTTGGGTTTCCCTAATTAACAAAAAGAAGAAAGAAAAAGTTTCTGAGACAAAGAAAAACGGAGCTTTGTCCATTCTTAAAAAATTTTGACTGCATGAAGCGGGCTAGTTTTTTCGTAAAATAAAATTCTCGTGGTTCCCCAACTAACCGGGCAACTTAAAGTCAACCTTTAAACCTCACAACCTTTAAACCTCATTAACAACCACTGCAATTAAACAAAAACCCTGTTTAACTCAATAGAGGCCTATCAGAACTAGGTGTAAGTAATTTAATTAAAATATAACTAAGGTAAGAGAAAAAACTAGGTACCTAGAACAAACTCGAACCGGGCTACAACTGCCCTAATTAAATAATTAAATGGCTGTTATAGCCCCTATTAAAACTTAAAGGCAATATAGCCCTAACTTAACTTGAGTAAAACCTTCAAAACCTTAAACCTTAAACCTTTAAAAACAAAAACTTAAGGGCAATACAGCCCTAGCCTAATTAACCTGCAAAACCTAGGTCTGGAAAATAGCCCCTACAAATAAATAACTTAGCAGTGTGTTCAATAGTAACTTAAAACTTAACAAATAAAATTCAAATCTGGAAACTAAATGAAATTTATGGATTAGTTAGAAACAGAAAGGGTAACGCTCAACTGGCAACTTCAATTTTGGTAAGTCTAAATTAATTTTAATGAATTTAGCTTGACCATAGTTAGTAATCTGGCTGCTGACCAAATTTTAACCTGAAAACCACTGCAGCCTACAGTGAAAAAGTCTGTAGCTATGTTGACAGTGTCTAAATGTGCCATTATTATTTCTATAATTACTGTGTCTATTTAAAGTAAACTTACCTTAATATTACACCTAAATAATCTCTCTCTCAAGTAAAATAAATAATTTTTCAATAAATTTTTCAATAGATCCACAAAAAAGCATTTTGCTTACGAAGCTCTTGACGAACCATTTACAGAAGCCTTAAAGGGGCTGGAAGTCAAATTTTTCAATGTGGTGGTGGATTGTGCCATCGGGTCAATAAATGAGAGATTCAAAACATTAGATGATGTGAGGGACATATTTGGGGTTCTCCTAAACTTCACCACAATGAACAAAGAAGACTTGTCCTGCAAGTGTGAAAAGTTCTCTAAGATAGTGAGCTCTGGAGCTGACTCAGACATTGGTGGAAGAGAACTGGCCCTCGAAATTAAGAACTTGACGACTTTACCTTCACACAACATGACTGCATTGGAGCTTCTCTCTTTCATTCATCAGAAGCAACTGGAGGAACTATACCCCAATCTCTGGGTTGCACTAAGAGTTGCCTGCACTCTACCTGTGACAGTAGCGTCAGCCGAGAGGAGCTTCTCTAAGATGAAGCTAATCAAGAACTACCTCAGATCATCAATGGGGCAGGATCGCCTCAGTGGCCTTGGCATCATAAACATCAACCAGGACGTTGGCAGGGAGATTTCATATGATGATGTTATTGATGATTTCGCCCAAAAAAAATCTAGGAGGCCAAAATTTTGAAGATACAAACTGTTCTGTATAACTCTTAGCTACTACACGATTGTATCGTAGAGTTAGTAATTGTTTGGTAGTTGATAATTGCATTATTTTTTTATACATAGTTCCGTGTCATTTATTCTAAATAATGTATAAGCTAATTTTCAGGAATTTCATGAAGAGTATTTTTTCTGTTTGTCTTCTGAAAGTACATATTTGTTGTTTTGGACATAAATGTTTCATTAAAATTGTTTCATAATTGTTTTTTATTAACACAGCCATTTTTTGTATGTGTGTGCTAAGATGATGTAGTAAGGCGTGAGTTGGTGGATGGAGGGGTGGGGCCTCAAATGGGTATACTACTTAGGGCCCCCTAATGGCTAAAAACGGCCCTGACTATGATACCACATTAGGGTGTTTTGAAAAAACTATATAGGGCTATGGGTTGATTGCCTGTGCCCTCATCCGTTGGAAATTTCCAACAGACTTCAGTGGAGGGTTACCGACAAAAGCCCTATGCTTTTTCGTTAGAGAGTTATAAATATGTAGGTTTTAAAGGACCTTTTATATTTAAGTGATTACGGTAATTCTAGCGGGATTGGGAAAGCCTTATGTTAATGAAAACTGAAATTGCCTCACCTTATTTTTGCTGGGTCTTTGTTTGCTTCGATGTAGGGCGTTACGATCATTTTCGGTGTAGGGCCGCCACGATGGAGTTACGCGGCGAATTTACTTAAGGTAATTAATATAGGCAGTCACTATATAAACCCCTGAAGGAATAGGCCTATCCTTTTATAGTCACTAGGTTTTATATTATAAGGAATTCACTCAGGACTCTAGGGGGGACAAAGACATCCTCCCTGTTTAAAGCTTCGCTGTAACATAAACAGCCCTGAGAGCCGTTCCTTGGTTCTGGTGTATTATTTGCCGAACTAGCAATTTTGTTTGGTCTACTCCTTGGTAGACTAAACAATAAATTGGGTTTTCTTGTTGCTATGTGAGGCTGATTCATACATACAGGTTCTTTGTACGTATGGCAATTCAATTATTTCATTCCCAATAGGCTATGTCGCCAATCCCGAGGCAATTTTGTATAGATATTTAATTCAATTAATTAATAATTTATATTTAATTATGAAATAAATGTACCACATATGATACCATGTTGTGAGCGCGTATAGTTTTTCCATATACTGGGGGGGGCCGGAGAAAAATTTGTATGTTATAGATCAAAATTTTTTGACAAACTGTGTAAAACATGTAAAAATGGATCAAAAGAATGAAGTAGAAATTTAGGAAGAGAGAGGTTACTCAAGACCTATTCAAATATGAAAGTTCAAGAGGCCAACTTCTCAAGTTTAGTTAAAGTTATGTCAATCAGTTTGACTCCCTTTAGGTATAGGAAATTTATGGGATTAAAGTAAAGTTATTAAGCATTTTAACTTTGCTCAGTTTGTGTAAGGTTTATAAGTCACCAGTCTTAATTTTTTCTTGTAAAAGTTTTCTGGCTTTCAAAGCAGTCTTTCTTTGAGGCCTGTCTGGTTTAGTCTGAGTTACATCAGGCACATTGAGAGATTCCTCCCCAATAGTATCCTGATCCATCCTTTGGGGTAATGGTTCTAATTTAGCCCCACACTCCAAAGGATATAGTAATGTGATATCTCTGGTGGTTTCACCAGTTGCTGTTTTCAGTTTTACAACCCTGGTAACTTCGTCTTCACCAGTTTTGAGTTCCAAGACTTTTCCCATTGACCAATGTTGTCTTGGTGTCTTGTCATGTATCAACACAATGTCCCCAATTTTGACTGAATCATTCCAACTTTGTTTTGTTAATTGTTTATGTCTTTCTCTAAGACTTGTTAAGTATTCTTCTCTCCATTTTGTTATAAATTGAGTCTTGATTTGTGTCAAATGTTGGTATTTTGTGTTGAGTTCTTTGTGTCCTATTTCCCAATCTGGATCCTCTGTACTGTTATGTTCAGATTCTGGTAACATGTTTACTGTTTCTCCCTTAATTAGGTGGTTTGGTGTGAGAGGTTCTGGCTCATTAATACCATCTCCCACATAAGTTAATGGTCTGTTGTTGACAACATTTTCAATTTCTGACAGAATAGTCATGAGTTCAAAAAGTTGTAGATGTTTTGTCCCAATAGTCTTTTTAAGGCAGTTCTTTACAGTTTGTATGTTTCTTTCCCAAATTGAACCATACCATGGTGTATTAACAGGAATGTACTTCCAGGTTATGTTGTGTTTGGTTAAATGAGTTTGTACTGTTTCACTGTCACAAATCTGATGAATAATTCTTTCACCAGATTTGAAGTATGTGGCATTGTCTGACCATATAGTTTTGGGTACAGAATTGTGTGCACAAAATCGTCTGAAAGCAGCAATAAAAGCTTCTGCTGTCAGATCTTCTACTATGTCTAGACATATGGCACGTGTGGCAGCACAGGTGAAGAGTACAATGTACACTTTGTATTCCTTTGAATCCATTTTGTCTCCAAAACTCACATTTACCGCTCCAGTGTAGTCAATACCCGTGGTTTCAAATGGCCGAGTAAATGTTACTCGTTCCACAGGTAGGTCTGGAGGGCTTGGGGTCTTAAAGGGTCGTGAATGGATACGTTTACAAGGAATGCATGTGTTTAAAATTTTCTTTGTTTCAGTTCTACCCTTTGGTAGCCAGTAAGTTTTTCTCAGCTCTGTCAGGGTTTGTGGGACTCCCATGTGGTGTATTTTGTTGTGGGTATCCCTGATGATGAGTTTTGTGAAGTGATTTCTCCTTGGAAGAAGAATTGGGTGCTTAGAGTTGTAAGTCAAAGTTGACTTGTTAAGCCTTCCTTTACACCTTATCAGACCCTCTGTATCCAGGTACAGATTTAGATCCATGACAAGTGAAGGAATACCTTTGTTTAATGTGCTACTGGACCTAAGATACTTCAACTCCTTGTCAAATTCTGAAGCTTGTATCTGTTTGAGCCAGTATTTTGTTGCAGTTTCTGTTAAGTTAGAAAAGGCTTTCTGAGGACAGTGTTTGAGAAGGTAGCTATTGACAAACTTGCAGCAATAGACTGTAATTCTCAAGAGTTTGTTTAGGTCTGAATAAAGGTGATAGTCAAATATAGGTTTGTCCTCAGTGATCTTTTCAGTTGTTGTAGAGTTGAGTGTGAGGTTAACTACTTTGGCTGGCCAAAGATCCTCACATGTTAGCCATTCGGGCCCTTCATACCAGATTTTATTTGTTTTCAACAGCTTGTAAGAGAGCCCTCTTGTCAAAAAGTCTGCAGGATTCTCTTTTGTTTTTATGTACCTAAATTTGATACCAAGGTTTGTGTTTGCAGTTTTGATTTCTGTTAGTCTGTTTTTCACAAATATTTTTGCAAGAAGTTGTATCTGTGTTGGTCACCCATGTTAGACAAATTTGACTGTCTGTCCTTAAGTAAATGTTTGTTATGTCAACTTCTTTATACACTTGTGAAAGAAAGTCTGCTGTTTTAACTCCCAATGAGACAGCTAATAATTCAAGTTGTGGTACAGTTTTCTTTTGGTTTAAGGGTGCCACTTTTGCCTTTGAATAAACCAAGTTACTTTCATTTTCACTTGTTAAATAGGCACAACACCCGTAAGCTTGTGTGCTGGCATCTGTAAAAATGTGTAGTGTTTGAGATTTCAATCTGTAGCCAGCACATCTTGGTACGTAGATGTCTTGAACTTTGTTCAAGTCTGTGGCTAATTTTTTCCAATGAAGTTGGTCTTCCACTGAAAGTGGTTCATCCCAATCAATTTTCTTTTTCCATAAGTCTTGCAAAAGGATTTTGGATCTTATGGTTGCTGGTAAATATAATCCAATGGGGTCGAAAATTTTGGATGATTCTGAAAGCACTTGTCTTTTTGTATCGGCATTTGGATTTAAGTTATAACTCTTTGTGCAAAGAGTGTCATCGTGTTCGGAATTCTGTTTTAAAAACCAAAGCATTCCAAGTGTTTTCGTGTAATTGTTTGGTTCAATGTTCCCATTGTTGTCTTTTGTTATTTGTTCATTTAATTTAGGAGAATTAGAAAGAGTTTGTACTGTATTCAAACCTCCTACCACTTCAGACTAGTCAATACCCGTAGTTTTAGTGGAGTAAATTTACTCCTCCACAGGTAGATCTGGAGGGCTTGGGGCTTTGAATCCTGTACTGTTTTTGTGTTGTTTGGCCTATGGCCAAGGGAGGCCACAAGACCCTTTTTGTTTGGTCTCTGGCCAAAGGAGGCCACAAGACCCTTGTTGTTTGGTCTCTGGCCAAGGGAGGCCACAAGACCAATGTTGTTTGGTCTCTGGCCAAGGGAGGCCACAAGACCAATGTTGTTTGGTCTCTGGCCAAGGGAGGCCACAAGACCCTTGTTGTTTGGTCTCTGGCCAAGGGAGGCCACAAGACCCTTGTTGTTTGGTCTCTGGCCAAGGAGGCCACAAGACCCTTGATGAATATGTTGGGCTATGGCCAAGGGAGCCATCAGCCCTTGATGAATTGTTGGGCTATGGCCAAGGTAGGCCATCAGCCCTTTGATGAATTTGTTGGGCTATGGCCAAGGTAGGCCATCACCTTTGATGAATTTGTTGGGCTATGGCCAAGGTAGGCCATCAGCCCTTTGATGAATTTGTTGGGCTATGGCCAAGGTAGGCCAAGGCCCTTTGATGAATTTGTTGGGCTATGGCCAAGGGTAGGCCATCAGCCCTTTGATGAATTTGTTGGGCTATGGCCCAAGGGTAGGCCATCAGCCCTTTGATGAATTTGTTGGGCTATGGCCAAGGTAGGCCATCAACCCTTTGATGAATTTGTTGGGCTATGGCCAAGGTAGGCCAAGCCCTTTGATGATTTGTTGGGCTATGGCCAAGGGTAGGCCATCAGCCCTTTGATGAATTTGTTGGGCTATGGCCAAGGTAGGCCAAGGCCCTTTGATGATTTGTTGGGCTATGGCCAAGGGTAGGCCATCAGCCCTTTGATGAATTTGTTGGGCTATGGCCAAGGTAGGCCATCAACCCTTTGATGAATTTGTTGGGCTATGGCCAAGGTAGGCCAAGCCCTTTGATGATTTGTTGGGCTATGGCCAAGGGTAGGCCATCAGCCCTTTGATGAATTTGTTGGGCTATGGCCAAGGTAGGCCAAGGCCCTTTGATGATTTGTTGGGCTATGGCCAAGGGTAGGCCATCAGCCCTTTGGAGTAGAGTAGTTTGTTTGTACGTGTTACTGTCTAACCATATAATTTTTGGCACAAAATTATGTGCACAGAATCAGAGCGCAGCAATAAAAGCTTTTACTCTCCGATCCTTGGTTATGTTTAGACAGGTTGTTGTGTTTGAGACACATTGAAAGAGTAGTGTGTGTGTGTGTGTGTGTGTGTGTGTGTGTGTGTGTGTGTGTGTCGCATTCCTCCGAATCCAGTTGGTCTTCAAAACTTGGATTCACCACTCCAATGAAGTCAATACCAGTAGTTATGAATGAGTAAATGTTGTGTATCCTACAGGTAGGTCTGGAAGGTTTTGGGGTTTTGAAGGAATCCAATCTGTTTGCAAGGAATGTATGTGTCTGTTGATGAAATCTGTTGTGATTCTTCTTTTAAAAGAAGAATTGGATGTTTGAAGTCGTATGTATATATTTATATACTGTATCGTACGTATGTGTGTATAAATGTGTACAGTATTTTGTTATAGGGTTTTATTTTTGGGTTTTGGATTAGGTTAATCAATTTGGCTGAGTAAAGATCCTCAAATGTTGCATTTGAGACCCTTATATCAAGCCTTGTCTGTTTTATGCCTATATGTCAAATAGGAATTGGAATAGGTTGGGCCTATATTGGTCAAATAGGAATTGGAATAGGTTGGGCCTATATTGGTCAAATAGGAATTGGAATAGGTTGGGCCTATATGTCAAATAGGACTTGGAATAGGTTGGGCCTATATGTCAAATAGGACTTGGAATAGGTTGGGCCTATGTCAAATAGGACTTGGAATAGGTTGGGCCTATGTTTCAAATAGGACTTGGAATAGGTTGGGCCTATGTCAAATAGGACTTGGAATAGGTTGGGCCTATATGTCAAATAGGACTTAGAATAGGTTGGGCCTATATGTCAAATAGGACTTGGAATAGGTTGGGCCTATATGTCAAATAGGACTTAGAATAGGTTGGGCCTATATGTCAAATAGGACTTGGAATAGGTTGGGCCTATGTCAAATAGGACTTGGAATAGGTTGGGCCTATATGTCAAATAGGACTTAGAATAGGTTGGGCCTATATGTCAAATAGGACTTGGTGGGTTGGGCCTATATGTCAAATAGGACTTGGAATAGGTTAAATAGGACTTGGTGTGCCTATATGTCAAATAGGACTTCGAATAGGTAATAGGTTGGGCCTATATGTCAAATAGGACTTCGAATAGGTAATAGGTTGGGCCTATATGTCAAATAGGACTTGGTATGCCTATATGTCAAATAGGATTTGGAATAGGTTGGAATAGGGTCACGAATAGGTGTTAGGTGGGTGTAGGTTTGAATTTGTGCAATTGCTTTAGGTCTTTGTGATGTTACAGTTCGAGTCGAATTTTGTGATGTTACAGGTCTGAGTCGAATTTTGTGATGTTACAGTTCGAGTCGAATTTTGTGATGTTACCGGTCTGAGTAGAATTTTGTGATGTTACAGATCTGAGTCGAATTTTGTGATGTTAATGAGTCTTATGAGTAAGTTAAATTGCTGAAATAAATTTTATAACCTACACCACAGGTTCAATTATAAATTTAGTGTTTTTAGTTAGGATAGGCCTTGAGTGTAAAGAGTAAGGCCTACTTTAAGAGGTAGGCCTATTATGTAATGTAAAGTTAGGTGGGCCTACTATATAGGCCTATTTGTTGGGCCTACCAAGTAGGCTTATGTTTGGGCCTATTATTTTATAGGACCTCAAATGAGTTAAGCCTGTTAAATTAACAAGGCTTAGTTTTGAGTTTGAAGAGTAGGACCTATTAAATAGGCTTAATGTTGTGGGCCTATTTTTTTATAGGACCTAAATTGAGTTATGCTTGTTAAATGAACAAGCCTTTGTTTTCGGTTAGTGTAAAGGTAAAGGGATCGGTTCCCAGTTTTAGGCCACCATATGAAAAAACTATAGTGGGGTTACGGTTGAAATTGGGGTTAGGCCAATGAGGTAAGCCTAGCCACTGCGTGTCAGTGTAAATTGTAGAGGGGTTAGTTCCCCATACACAGGGCCACCATTTGAAAAAACTATATAGGGCTATGGGTTGATTGCCTGTGCCCTCATCCGTTGGAAATTTCCAACAGACTTCAGTGGAGGGTTACCGACAAAAGCCCTATGCTTTTTCGTTAGAGAGTTATAAATATGTAGGTCTTTAAAGGACCTCTTTATATTTATATTGATTACGGTAATTCTAGCATCGGGAGTTGGGAAAGCCTTATGTTAATAAAAACTGAAATTGCTCACCTTATTTTTGCTGGGTCTTTGTTTGTTTCGATGTAGGGCGTGACGGTCATTTTCGGTGTAGGGTCGCCACGATGGGGTTACGCGGCGAATTTACTTAAGGTAATTAATATAGGCAGTCACTATATAAACCCCTGAAGGAATAGGCCTATCCTTTTATAGTCACTAGGTTTTATATTATAAGGAATTCACTCAGGACTCTAGGGGGGACAAAGACATCCTCCCTGTTTAAAGCTTCGCTGTAACATAAACAGCCCTGAGAGCCGTTCCTTGGTTCTGGTGTATTATTTGCCGAACTAGCAAAAATTTTGTTTGGTCTACTCCTGTGGTAGACTAAACAATAAATTGGGTTTTCTTGTTGCTATGTGAGGCTGATTCATACATACAGGTTCTTTGTACGTATGGCAATTCAATTATTTCATTCCCAGTAGGCTATGTCGCCAATCCCGAGGCATTTTTGTATAGATATTTAATTCAATTAATTAATAATTTATATTTAATTATGAAATAAATGTACCACATATGATACCATGTTGTGAGCGCGTATAGTTTTTCCATAGGTGTGTCAATTTTAGTAAAGTCAACAATTCAAAAAACTACTAGTGACCAAATGATGCATTTTTATGTGCTAAATCGAAATATGGCTTTAAAATCCAGATTTGACAACTCTTAGCTATTTATATTTGAAGTTGAAGTTTACGAAAAATCAGCAATTTTTGCAAGTATTTTTTTATTGTATATAACTACATTTTACATACATTACATACAGTTAAAGACATTTTGATTGTATTTCAATATTAAAACTTAGAAATATAGATAGGTTTCTTGAACTTTGCCAAGGATGCCATGTCTAACTTGCTCTTGTTCCTGGACATGAACTCCCTACTGGCCACCTGGCCACTGATGTACGTCTCCTCCTCTCTCGTGAGTAAACATGTTGTGCTGCTTCAGTTGCCATCCTTACACACCTCTCTACTGACTGTGTGTGTGTGTGTGTGTGTGTGTGTGAGGGCCATGCAGGAACTTCCATTGGTCTATCCAGACACTCCTTGATTGCAGCAGTGATAAGGGAGCAGGTCAGAGGAGGGTCAGTCACGCCAGAGTTCCAGTCAATAAGCTCCGAGAGTTTGATGGCATCTGGGTTGATGTCAGGAGTCTTCCTTGGTCTGACACTGCAGTCTCCTACCTGTGTGTCCTAATCTCCTTCACCTTTGATTTCCAGTAATTTAGGGTGTCAATTTTAGTAAAGTCAACAATTCAAAAACTACTAATGCTCAAATGATGTCATATTACTGTATTTAGAAAACTTAGAAATATCTTTAGTGTTGTTTAAAAAAGCCATTTACCTACTTATATTTGACCAGGACGAAGGAGGACGAAGACTTCATACCAGACTGAATCTGGTATGAAATCTTCGTCCTCCTCTCTCGTCCCTGCCTCCTCCACTCATGCATTCACAATAAAAACTCCAGCATTTGTGACTATGTGAAACTTAGAAAACATACTGCACACCAAAAATAACCAAAGTTGACCACATATATCAATGGCACATTGATATACGATGCTACAGTCATATTTAGGTTATATTTCAAACCTTTATGGTCAAATATAAGTAGGCAAATGGCTTTTTTAAACACTAAAGATATTTCTAAGTTTGCTAGATAACTTAGAAATATCTTTAGTGTTGTTTAAAAAGGCCATTTACCTACTTATATTTGACCAGGACGAAGGAGGACGAAGACTTCATACCAGACTGAATCTGGTATGAAATCTTCGTCCTCCTCTCTCCTCCCTGCCTCCTCCACTCATGCATTCACAATAAAAACTCCAGCATTTGTAACTATGTGAAACTTAGAAAACATACTGCACACCAAAAATAACCAAAGTTGACCACATATATCAATGGCACATTGATATACGATGCTACAGTCATATTTAGGTTATATTCAAACCTTTATGGTCAAATATAAGTAGGCAAATGGCTTTTTTAAACACTAAAGATATTTCTAAGTTTGCTAGATAACTTAGAAATATCTTTAGTGTTGTTTAAAAAGGCCATTTACCTACTTATATTTGACCAGGACGAAGGAGGACGAAGACTTCATACCAGACTGAATCTGGTATGAAATCTTCGTCCTCCTCTCTCGTCCCTGCCTCCTCCACTCATGCATTCACAATAAAAACTCCAGCATTTGTGACTATGTGAAACTTAGAAAACATACTGCACACCAAAAATAACCAAAGTTGACCACATATATCAATGGCACATTGATATACGATGCTACAGTCATATTTAGGTTATATTTCAAACCTTTATGGTCAAATATAAGTAGGCAAATGGCTTTTTTAAACACTAAAGTTATTTCTAAGTTTGCTAGATAATATGACATCATTTGAGCATTAGTGGTTTTTGAATTGTTGACTTTACTAAAATTGACACACCCTAAATTACTGGAAATCAGAGGTGAAGGAGATTAGAACACACAGGTAGGAGACTGCGTGTCAGACCCAGGAAGACTCCTGACATCAACCCAGATGCCATCAAACTCTCGGAGCTTATTGACTGGAACTCTGGCGTGACTGACCCTCCTCTGACCTGCTCCCTCACCACTGCTGCAATCAAGGAGTTTATGGAAGTTCCTGCATGGCCGTCACACACACAGTCAGTAGAGAGGTGTACAGTGGACCTAGTTTTAGCCGTTTAAGGTAATAATGATTTAATTGTATGCAACGATTGATTAAGGCAATGACTGACTGATTTATAATGATAGGCTATTTGAGTAGATCCACCATACTATTGGAAGTGACCGAAATGGCAGCGAGGTCACCAGCTTTGGTTTACACCCAAGCAAATTAATATTAAGGTTATGGAAGACACCTTATGGTTTTTGTAGCTTATTATGAAAATAAATCCGTTATTTTATTCACTGTGATATAACAAAGAATTGACAGTAATTAATTGGTAGTTTTACGTTATGCTTATGGCATAGGCTTAGCTAATAAGATGAAATGTTAATAGCTTAATTGACACGTAATAAATAATGTAATACTCATCGATGGTATGTAAATGGCAGGCGACATGTAACATTGAATGGGCCTAGTAACTGATATAAAGAATGCACGTGCGTTTGGTACATTGAATGGAATACTTGACACTGATTAAGTAGGCTAAATGATTGTGTAGTGCCTTGCACCACAAGATTATTCTTTATTAGTGAAAACTGCCACAAATTGGCACGAGTGAAATATTTAAATCTAAATAAATAAATACAAGTTAAATATGTCCAGTGATCAAATTTAATTCTTAAGAATTCAGTGTGGTGTGACTAGACATGAATTGGCTTTTAAGGATTATTTTGGCTTGTTGGTAAAATTGTATAGTAAAAACAAACTTATGTGAAACGACAACACAAAGGACGCTGTTCACACATCGTATTATATGAAAGCACCGCGCCAGCAAGCAAAAATTGTATGGTATGTTTTGTATTTATAATGTTTATATTCTTTACTATTTCATATCTGTATGCAATACCGCATACTGCAGATACTAACAAGCCTTATACTGTTTGCAATTAGTACTAAGATTTATACTACAAATAGTAATGTAAGATTCATACAATAAATTACCTTAGGCTAAGTTAGGTCTAGGCAAAAGCCAAATTGTAACTCTAGCCTAGCTGAGGCTACCATAGTCTTTGTTTTAGATTAACCTCAGCTCGATATATTGAAGAGGCATAGGCCTGCCTATTAATTTTCTTAGTATATTTTACTTTATAATATAAGCCTATTATGTCATGTATTTTCTTAGCAGATGGCCTACTAGTCATTTGTGGCCTACATACTTCCTTAGTTCTCCCATTCAACTTAACACAATCCCATAATGAGAATTAACTGTAATTTATCATCCACAGGTTACTGGGCCTATATAGAGCATATGTATTTTAATTATTAATTATTGCCATTTTTATTATTCTTATTCTCTGAAATATCACTTACAGTATTCTTGTCTGTCTCTTTGCAGACAAGGTTGTCATTGTGGCTATTATTTTTAGTTATTATTATTATTAGTTTACTATTAGTATTATTACTATTATTATTATTATTAGAGTTATATTATTAGTGTTACATATCATTTGTACTATTATTTGTATTATTACATATTTATTATTATAATCAGTATAATTTGCAGACTGTTATATATTAGCTAAACGGGCCATTATTTAATCTCGCATTTATATGTCCATCAAAGTTGTTACGTTGTTACGGGTAAAAATCCCCTTTTGCATATAGTTATTAATTGTTGTCAATAAAATACAAAATTCATATTGATGATTTTATAATCAGTCCTTCCCTTCGTTTATTAAAATTAATTTTGCGCCGCACTGCTGGATGCCAATCTAGTATTTGGGCGCTGGTGACCCTGGCATTTAGTTAATTATCTACGTAAACTTGTAAAGGTCTACACTAATAAAAACGACTCTTACAATTGCATGGATGCACATAGAATAATTGATGTGGCCTAATAATAATGGATTGAAATGCTTGCACAAATATCATTTATATATAAGAACATTATGTGATGTTAAACGATTACGTCAAGAGAATATTTAGTTAACACATAAATATATGAATTGAACATAATGACGGATGATACGCGGAATAACGGTATAAAATGACACTTGAATTGGATGACAGGCCTACTGCGTTCTTTCACGAGAGTCAGTTGGAACGCGTAAATACACACTTTGGGAGTATAGCCTACCGTTCGGCGGTAGGCTAATGTAGGCTTCACAAGAGTACTTAGAATAGGAGGTACTTATCTTATGGTGACGTAACCTTTGTTGAAGGCGGATTGAAGACGAACCTATTACGCAGATTCTAGTTGTCGTTGTCCGTTAAGCCTCTTGAGATGATGGATGTAGGCTTCGTGGAGGCCTGAGGTGATGTTACTTCTCGAGGTGCAGGCTGGCCTTGTGATATTGCAGGCGTAGGCCTGTGGTGCGGAAGATATCTCGAGGAACGTGGAGAAACTTGAAGGCCGACCCGGCAAACCGCAGGCCCGAAATGATTCCGGTTGGGCCTCGAAGGATTGCTTCTGCAGGTGGTCTGTAGATCTTACGTGAAGACAAATTGTAGGCTCTGAAGAAAGTAGCGGCCGTGGCCCCCGGCCTGGGGGCCGGAAAGCGGTTGGTGGACGTTCGATGGTGAGCGTACGGGTGAGTGAGAGTGAGGAAGAATGAGCGTGGGTGCCCTCTTTTATACGCTGGTCCTGTGACGTAGAACTGTACCAAATCTTAAGACGCTTTGTCCACGCGTCTTTTAGTTGTTAACGGTTTTCGTTCGCTCCCATTGGGAAGAAATAGACGCTCCATTGTTTGACTCTTGCCCACGTGTTTTTTTTCAAGTTCTTTGATGATAGCGTGGAAGTAAAGGATCTGTCTATTTGTTGGTCTATTTATTGTCGATCCGCTACAAGTAGTTCCCTCTCAGAGACGAAGGAACGATACTAAGAAGAAATACCATTCTGTTGGGAGACCTGATGAGGCCACTCCGAGATTTGACGCTTGGCCTGGTATGTCGTGGAATTCCTGACGCAGGAAGGAATGAAGGGTCGTCTCGGAACGGGGAGATGCTCGGAAGAGGAAACGCTGTTGTATGGGGTGGGGGTTCCGCAGGGGGGTGGGGTTGGGGTACGGCAGGAATGGGGGACAGTGAGGAGCGAAAGGAGGAAACGAGAGGGGCGGGGGGACTGTGTTGGAGTTCGAATGCTGTGCCCGTAACTCGTCGCGTGGTTGTTCTCGTTGAGGTCGCTCCTGCCGCAGGGGTTGGGCTTCGGCAGGAATGTGGAGCAATGAAGAGTGGACGAAGGAAACGAGAGGGGCCGAGGAACTGTGTTTGAGTTCGAATGCTGTGCCCGTAACTCGTCGTGTGGATGTTGTTGTCGAGGTCGCTCCTGCCGAAGGGAGAAAAATAAACGTCGTTCGAGTCCACGAGCAGCAGGAAGTAATCCACGGAATGATGCAAAGAGACAGTTGATGAAGGCAGGGGATCGCCACCCCTGTGCCTGAAGTGTCTGTTTTGCGTGGATGCATGTGTGCGCTCTGCTCGTTGATTTGAAGAATGCTTTCTTTTTAGGCCTTCCCGTAGGGATGGTGGGGAAGGGTAAACCCGTCGTGCTTGCGGAAAAAAATTCGCTGATGCAATGAGGCGCGTCACCAGATTTATCGCCAAATGATTTACCGTACAACGGCCGAGACGGGACCGTTGAATATTTTTGGACAAGGGGGTGACGAAAGAATGCGCCGCTTGAAACGAATTTGGGACTGACTGCAGCGCTGGGGGTGGGTGGGGGGTGAGTGTTGTCCTGAGACGCTCGGTGAGTTTCGTGAGTCCCTCCACGATCCGTATGACGGCGGAGCAGGACCCAATGCCAGTGGTGGCTTCTCCAAGGGGTCGCCGCGCCCCTGCCGTCAGGAGGCAGTGAGGCTCGACTCAGGGGGACGCACTCGGGAATTTGAAAGGTGCGATGATTGTGCCGCGGCACATGACCGCGAGGCAGTAAGGCATTAGTTAATAAGGTACCGCGAGAAACGTATATCACTGTTTGCAAGTAGGCCTATTTAATTTCACTGAATTTATGAATACCGTACGTACATAGAAATTATTTGATATGTCTGCAGAAAATGAAATGGTCAGTAATAGCTAAGCACAAGGATCACTGTGAATAAATAACGTAAAATAAGTTCGAGTCACTCCGGGGTTACACCAATTTATAGTGGACCTAGTTTTAGCCGTTTAAGGTGATAATGATTTAATTGTATGCAACGATTGATTAAGGCAATGACTGACTGATTTATAATGATAGGCTATTTGAGTAGATCCACCATACTATTGGAAGTGACCGAAATGGCAGCGAGGTCACCAGCTTTGGTTTACACCCAAGCAAATTAATATTAAGGTTATGGAAGACACCTTATGGTTTTTGTAGTTTATTATGAAAATAAATCCGTTATTTTATTCACTGTGATATAACAAAGAATTGACAGTAATTAATTGGTAGTTTTACGTTATGCTTATGGCATAGGCTTAGCTAATAAGATGAAATGTTAATAGCTTAATTGACACGTAATAAATAATGTAATACTCATCGATGGTATGTAAATGGCAGGCGACATGTAACATTGAATGGGCCTAGTAACTGATATAAAGAATGCACGTGCGTTTGGTACATTGAGTGGAATACTTGACACTGATTAAGTAGGCTAAATGATTGCATGGATGCACATAGAATAATTGATGTGGCCTAATAATAATGGATTGAAATGCTTGCACAAATATCATTTATATATAAGAACATTATGTGATGTTAAACGATTACGTCAAGAGAATATTTAGTTAACACATAAATATATGAATTGAACATAATGACGGATGATACGCGGAATAACGGTATAAAATGACACTTGAATTGGATGACAGGCCTACTGCGCTCTTTCACGAGAGTCAGTTGGAACGCGTAAATACACACTTTGGGAGTATAGCCTACCGTTCGGCGGTAGGCTAATGTAGGCTTCACAAGAGTACTTAGAATAGGAGGTACTTATCTTATGGTGACGTAACCTTTGTTGAAGGCGGGTTGAAGACGAACCTATTACGCAGATTCTAGTTGTCGTTGTCCGTTAAGCCTCTTGAGATGATGGATGTAGGCTTCGTGGAGGCCTGAGGTGATGTTACTTCTCAAGGTGCAGGCTGGCCTTGTGATATTGCAGGCGTAGGCCTGTGGTGCGGAAGATATCTCGAGGAACGTGGAGAAACTTGAAGGCCGACCCGGCAAACCGCAGGCCCGAAATGATTCCGGTTGGGCCTCGAAGGATTGCTTCTGCAGGTGGTCTGTAGATCTTACGTGAAGACAAATTGTAGGCCCTGAAGAAAGTAGCGGCCGTGGCCCCCGGCCAGGGGGCCGGAAAGCGTTTGGTGGACGTTCGATGGTGAGCGTACGGGTGAGTGAGAGTGAGGAAGAATGAGCGTGGGTGCTCTCTTTTATACGCTGGTCCTGTGACGTAGAACTGTGCCAAATCTTAAGACGCTTTGTCCACGCGTCTTTTAGTTGTTAACGGTTTTCGTTCGCTCCCATTGGGAAGAAATAGACGCTCCATTGTTTGACTCTTGCCCACGTGTTTTTTTCAAGTTATTTGATGATAGCGTGGAAGTAAAGGATCTGTCTATTTGTTGGTCTATTTCTTGTCGATCTGCTACAGGTGTGTAAGGATGAAACTAAAGCAGCACAACATGTTTACTCACAAGAGAGGAGAGAGGCGTACATCAGTGGCCAGGTGGCCAGTAGGGAGCTCATGTCCAGGGACAAGAGCAAGGTAGACATGGCATCCTTGGCAAAGTTCAAGAAACCTATCTATATTTCTAAGTTTTAATATTGAAATACAATCAAAATGTCTTTAACTGTATGTAATGTATGTAAAATGTAGTTATATACAATAAAAAAATACTTGCAAAAATTGCTGATTTTTCGTAAACTTCAACTTCAAATATAAGGAGCTAAGAGTGGTCAAATCTGGATTTTAAAGCCATATTTCGATTTAGCACATAAAAATGCAACATTTGGTCACTAGTAGTTTTTCGAATTGTTGATTTTACTAAAACTGACACCAAAGGTGGGCATGACCGAGTTCCAAAAGGACTGAACTCCAGGAACTCGATCCTTTTTAAGGACCGTGAGCGGGAAAGTCGGTCCTTTTCTCAGTGAGGACCGAAATGAGGAGCGACGGTCCATTTTTAAGCAATCCCGGACGGTCTTTTTTAGTGATTTTAGTGTGTTTAGTGATTATTTGAAGTTCTAAAGAAGATGGATCGTTTCCTCCAGAAGACTCAGAAAGAGACTGAGACTGAACTGAAACTTGTTTCAACACCTGGAGGAGACGAAGAATCTACTGATGTTTGTTATTTATTTATTTGTTGGGTTCAAAATCCCAGCTGAGCCGTGAACGGCCAAGTTCTAAAGGCCCAGTTCAACCTACAGCCCAAGTTAGGCTAAAATTAAAAACTTACAGATTTGAGATCCTATTAGGTCCTACCTCAGGGTTGCTGACTCGATGTGGGCCTACCTTAGGCCTCAGTTGTATGAATTTAAGATAAAAACAAAAGGGGCACTATTTATGGTCTTCTTTCTCAACCTTGCAACAACAACACAACCTGGACTATTGCACGATGCAACAATCTTGTATCTAAACAACCAAACTGAATTGCAAGAGAGCTCTCTATAAGACCACACCCTGTAAGTACGACGTTCCACAAACGAGTAGAAAGGACGCGCAGCGCCCCAAAATGATGCCACCTGAGAGCTCAAACAATGCTAGCTCTAAATTAAGTGAATTTTTCACTAACCTTACAATTATGAGATGGATATATATACACCTTAACTTAATATAGGGCCTATACAAGCAATGCTGCATCAATCAGCTTAGTCATCATATCGCCTTGGGACAACAATGGTTCTTCCTCTTCTAGATTTTCTAACACTCCCCACCGAAGAGGCATTGTTGTCATTACCTTCTGCAAGGTTAGCCAAGCCTTCTCCATGAGGCTGTAACTCAAATGTTTCATCTTGACTATCTGTGTTTTGCTGATTTCTAAAGCATAGAGTTTTTGTATAGGTCTCTTAACTTTCCTCCTGAAGTCTTTACCAGTGCAGACCTAACTAAATTGTCTTTGCCAACAAACAACTCTTCAATTATGCCAAGCTTCCAGCATTGCCTTGGTCTTTCATCCCCAATCATTACCACTTCTCCCACCTTGATACAATTTGCATTGGAGCCCTTTACCTTGCCTGATGGGGAATAATTGAGTTCTGGCAAGTATTCCATCTGCCACCTCTTCCATAACTGATCTTGTAGCTCTTCAAGGTACCTGAACCGTCTGGTTAACTCTCCTTGAGTGCTCTGGATAGGCTGCAAGTCTTCGGGCACACTGGGGCTTGATGTTAATCGTTTACCACAAAGAAAATGATTTGGTGTCAATGGCTCCGCATCCTGCATACTGTTATAAACAAAAGTGATAGGCCTACTGTTCACCATTGCTTCTACTTCACATAAAACAGTGCAGAATTCTTCTTTGCTCAAATGAGCATTAGCTAAAAGTTTCTTTAATGGACACTTTACACTTCTCACTAGCCTTTCCCAAAATCCTCCCCACCATGGTGCTCTCTCAACAATAAACTCCCACTGTACCCCTTGGTGTGAAAAGTAGGATTGGAATCCTTCCTCTTTTAGCAAGGACCAAATTTCTTGGAGTTCCTTTGCAGCCTTTTTGAAGGTTTTTGCATTATCCGATATGATTTTATTTGGGAAACCACTTCTGTTCACAAACCTTTTAAAGGCCAAAAGAAATACATCACTACTTAAGTTGCTTACCAACTCCAAATGGATTGCTCTGGTGGTAGCACATGTGAAAAGACATATATAACCTTTGTTAAACTCCCCTCTCTCATACACATAGACTGGACCTGCAAAGTCTACTCCCACTACATCAAATGGGGCAGTATAGACACACCGTTCTCTTGGAAGTGGAGCCACCTTTTCATAATAAGGCTTTGCACTCCAACGCTTGCAAACCACACATTTATGCAAGACCTTTTTTACTACTTGTCTAATTTTGGGAATCCAAAACTGTTGTCTGATCTCTATTATCACTTCTCTAACTCCAACATGTAACAGCTTATGATGAGTATCCAGGATCAAAAGGTCCACAAAGTGCCCCCCAGAAGGTAGCAAAATTGGATGTCTTTTCTCCTCTGGAAGCCCAGAAAACTGTAGTCTACCTCCTACTCTCAATAAATCCTGATCCAAAAACACATCCAAACCCTTGAGAGCAGAATGTGTTGGTAGAACCTGTAATGGATGGCTTGTGAGCAATTCCCTCTCTTCACCAAATTTTTCCTTCTGCACATATACCACCCAGTATTTCCTGGCTTGCTGAACCTCCTTACTGTTCAGAATTCCTTCCCTTCTTGTTTCTCCCTTAATATTGTTGGTAAATCTATATACCCATGCTGTCACTCTTAACAATCTTTTCAGACTGCTAATGTCCTCAAGTCTCAATATGGGGTCCTGCTGCATAACTTGACAACTGTTCACAGCGCATTTTCTCACCTCACTCACCCATGCTTCTTCAGCCTGGCATTCTCCTACAATAGGCTGATTAGAAGGCCAGTTTTCACTTCCAAGTTTTAGCCACTCTGGCCCATTCCACCACAAACTTGACTGTGCAAGATCTTTCACTGAAATTCATCGTGTTGGTAAATCAGCGGGGTTTTGGGTGCCTGGACAATGCTTCCATTGCTTGGGATCTGTGTGCGCTTGAATTTCCTCCACCCTATTGGCAACAAATGGTTTCCATTTCCTTGCCTGACTTCTTAACCAGTGCCAAACTATAGTGGAGTCTGTCCAATAATAGCTTGGAATTTCATAGAGGGCCAAAGACTTTTGCACTGTAACTGCAAGCCGACTAGCAATAACTGCACCCATCAATTCCAACCTTGGAACAGAAAGCCTTTTCAAAGGTGCTACTCTGCTCTTTGCAGCAACCAACCTGCAACTTACTTCCTCTTGCAATGCGCCTCTTATATAAATACAAGTTGCATAGGCTTCCTCACTTGCATCACAAAAGATGTGCAGCTCCAAATTGTCTGGACTATTGTTCAACTCCCCAAAGTACCATCTTGGGATTTCAATGTCTCCAAGATGTGCCAATTCTTTGAACCAATATTTCCACCTTACCACCATATGATCAGGTAACTCTTGGTCCCAACCAAGTCCAATTTCCCAGAGGCTCTGAAACCAAATTTTTTACTTTATCACAACTGGAGCCAGGAATCCAAGAGGATCAAAGACCTTTGAAGCCAAACTAAGAGCTGTACGTTTTGTCCACCTTGTCTCATTCTCAGCCAGCTCTACTAAAGATTTCCCATTGAAGGTAAACAAATCATCATCTTGCTGCCAAACAATGCCTAGCACTTTTGCGTCTATTGCCCACAACTCCTTAATACCAGGATCCTCAATACTTTCTGCTGCATCAGGTACTACACAGGACTGACTCATAAACTCTTGTAATTGAGAATGATTGGTCTGCCATTTTCTAAGCTCCATGCCAGCCTCCCTCATTACAGCTCTAGCCTCCATGAATATCTGTTTAGCCATTTCTGTATTATCCACGGAACACAGCATAGTAGCTGCCAACAGAAATGGACTAAAGCTGAGGCCAAACAACACTGACTTCATTCTATATGCTTGAACCTTAGGTTCATTTTCCAACAAGTCTTTCGTATCCACCCACAGATACCTTACTGCATCTCTGTCCTCTGGTTTTAACTTTATCCGCAAAAAAGCTTGCTTCACATCTGCAGTCAATGCTACTCTACCAAACCTGAATCTCAGTAACAAGGAAAATAAATCTGCATTTAAATTTGGCCCAGCATCCAAACAGTCATTCAAGGACACACCACCTTTGTCCTTGGCTGAGCCATCAAAAACTACCCTCAGTTTAGTGATAGTTTTGTCTCGCCGTACCACTGCATGGTGTGGTAGATAATGTGCCTCCTAGTTCACCAGCTCACCTTGCACCCTTTCAGCATAGCCCTCCCTTACATAGCTTAGGATGGCCTCATTGTATTCAATTAACAACTCCTCATTCTTTCTTAGCCTGTACAATGAAGTCTCCAACCTCCGATTAGCTAGCTGAACGTTTGAACCGGGTTTGCAAGAATCCTTCCAAGGGAGGCCAACTTCATAGCAACCATCTCTAAACCCAATCCCTTTTTCAAATTGCTCTAAAACATCATTGTTCACTGTACTTACCTGTTTGTCCTTTATGCCAATGGATTCAAGTTCCCAAAATGCTTTCAAATGCCTTTCCAAACCATGGCTGTTCTCCTCAATCTTAACAAAAAGAGCCTTAACTTCCATTTCATTGCAATAGCTACCATGTAGCATCCAGCCTAGCTTACTTTCAATAGCTACCGGGCCTTGAGATGTGCGGACAATATTACCAGTGATGAAGTCCCAATAATAGTCAGCTCCAATCAAAAGACTAATATCTTCTGTGCCTTCGAACTTATTATTGCCCAAATTAACTCCTTTAACTTGCAATTCTTGGACGCATGCCATATCTAAACAAGTAGTGACTGGAGCACAAAGTTCCTCAATCTCTACAGCTTGGACCTTGATAGTGGGACTTTGCGGTAACAACCCCTTAACGAGAACTTCTACCTTCTTAAATTTGGTTCGGTTTTGAACGGAACCCCCAAACCCAGAAATTCTTAAATTTTCACTCTTAAGTTCTTTAAACTTCAATTTTTTGGAAATTCTGGTCTTAATAAAGCTACACTGGCTACCACTATCAAACAACACTCTTACAGTAGCTTCTCCATCATTCCCAATTAATAAGGCTGCAGTTGTTTGCAATAATCCCCCTTTACTTTTACTCCCTTTCATAGCAGTGGCATGTGCCACTGATGTCTCTACTGCTGGGGTAGGCCTACTAGGAGTGTTTTCACACAATAATGGCTGATGCCTACCATGACATTTTTTGCACAAAATTTTAAACTTACAAAACCTTGCTCTGTAACCTTTCAAAAAACATTTAAAACATGCTGTGGACTTAGTTACCCTGTCATTTCTCTCCTCAAAAGGTAAAGCCTCAGCCAATTCACATTTATATGACTTGTGGTTGCCTTCGCAAAATATGCATTCCTTGATTCCCTTTAATTTATTCTCAGAGGAGGCATGTAGAGCTGACACTGTACCTGGGCTATTCCTTTTTGTAGAAACTTTGGTGCTGTGCCTGCTTTGTCCCCTTGTTTAACATCCCACTGTGCAAACTCAATTCCCTCTCGTCTTGCTAATTCTGTGCCTAAAAGACTTAACATCTGCTGAAGGGGGATGTACACATGTTCTGTAGAGTGTCCCCTACTTAATTCAAGCAAAATTGAGCTAGGCAATTTAGAATCCAGTATAGTAACCAACATTATACCATACCTTTCCATTCCTACACCCAAGTTGTCCAGGGACCTAGTTCTAACTTCAAATTCATCATATAACTGCCGTAACTCCTTGACACTATTAGGATTATTAACAGGAGGTATAGCTAAAAGTTCACGGAGGTGGCTTTTAATTAAGATCTCTGGCTTACCAAACCGTTTCTTTAATATATCCCAAGCCACATTATAATTAGCCTCTGTTAATGCTAATCCTGCTATTGTCTTTGCTGCCTCCCCTTCCAAGAGGGACTGCAAATAATTAAACTTCTCCACCGCACTTAACACTTGACTAGAATGAACTGCTGATTGAAAACTGTCTGCCCATCCTTGCCATTCCTGAATACTCCCAGAAAATGTTTTGAGTACAAGCCTCGGTAATTGAACTGCAGATCTGTTAACCTTAACTTCACAAACATCATTTGTTGAGTGTTGTGTTTCATTATTAGACCTGGTCTCTAACTGTAATGAGCTGCTAAACTCTTTTGCTCGGTGGCCTACTTTAATTATATCATCAATAATCTCTTCAAAGTAAATTATGTTATTTTCTATTTCATCCGCTTCTATAAGAGCCTCAATTTTAACATTTACTTCACTTAGAGCAACCTTTTTAGTTTCTAATATGGAAAGCTGCGCAGTCACTAATCTTAAATCCTCTTGCTCTATGGCAGAATCTATTGTGGCAATGACCTTTGTAATTAGACCTTTGTAGGCGCTTCTCCTTTTTTTAAACTTGTTCAATTCAGATGCACTCATCTTCAATGCAAACAACAATTGGGCTCAATGCCAAATGAGCTGAATTGGCAGAAATACTTAACCAAACTGATCAAACGTAAATTTTGCTGTTTTCAAATAAACTGAATTGCTAGGTGGGGTACTAACCAACCACCAGTATGGAATACCAATTTTTCCACCCAAGTAACTGGTGCACCGAAGTCTGCAACCTTCGCCTACGAATAATAAACCAAATTTAACCAAACAGGTAAAATGTAGGCCAAAAACAACGACAGACGAGTGGCCAAGTTTCGCAATTGGGCGACCAAACTTTCTACCCTTGGACCTTAATTCAATAATAAACCAAATTTAACCAAACAGGTAAAATGTAGGCCAAAAACAACGACAGACGAGTGGCCAAGTTTCGCAATTGGGCGACCAAACTTTCTACCCTGGGACCTTAACTCAATAATGCTCAACCCGTCTAGGCCTAACTTGGGCTACAATTTGCATAATCAGAACTTTGCCGAAAAATAGTCAGTGACTCAGTCTTGGACTAGAATCCGGTTCGAAGGACCATGTTATTTATTTATTTGTTGGGTTCAAAATCCCAGCTGAGCCGTGAACGGCCAAGTTCTAAAGGGCCAGTTCAACCTACAGCCCAAGTTAGGCTAAAATTAAAAACTTACAGATTTGAGATCCTATTAGGTCCTACCTCAGGGTTGCTGACTCGATGTGGGCCTACCTTAGGCCTCAGTTGTATGAATTTAAGATAAAAACAAAAGGGGCACTATTTATGGTCTTCTTTCTCAACCTTGCAACAACAACACAACCTGGACTATTGCACGATGCAACAATCTTGTATCTAAACAACCAAACTGAATTGCAAGAGAGCTCTCTATAAGACCACACCCTGTAAGTACGACGTTCCACAAACGAGTAGAAAGGACGCGCAGCGCCCCAAAATGATGCCACCTGAGAGCTCAAACAATGCTAGCTCTAAATTAAGTGAATTTTTCACTAACCTTACAATTATGAGATGGATATATATACACCTTAACTTAATATAGGACCATACAAGCAATGCTGCATCAATCAGCTTAGTCATCATATCGCCTTGGGACAACAATGGTTCTTCCTCTTCTAGATTTTCTAACAATGTTAGTATGGAAAAACTATACGCACTCACAACATGGTATCATATGTGGTACATTTATTTCATAATTAAATATAAATTATTAATTAATTGAATTAAATATCTATACAAAATTGCCTCGGGATTGGCGACATAGCCTATTGGGAATGAAATAATTGAATTGCCATACGTACAAAGAACCTGTATGTATGAATCAGCCTCACATAGCAACAAGAAAACCCAATTTATTGTTTAGTCTACCAAAGAAAAGTAGACTAAACAAAATGTTGCTAGAACGGCAAATAATACACGAGAACCAAGGAACGGCTCTCAGGGCTGTTTATTCCAAGCGAACGCTTTAAACTGGGAAGACGTGTCTAAATTTTCCCTCAAGTTCTGAGTGAATTCCTTATAATATAAAACCTAATGACTATAAAAGGATAGGCCTATTCCTTCAGGGGTTTATATAGTGACTGCCTATATTAATTACCTTAAGTAAATTCGCCGCGTAACCCCATCGTGGCGACCCTACACCGAAAATGACCGTCACGCCCTACATCGAAACAAACAAAGACCCAGCAAAAATAAGGTGAGCCAATTTCAGTTTTCATTAACATAAGGCTTCCCTACTCCCGACGCTAGAATTACCGTAATCAATATAAATATAAAGAGGTCCTTTAAAGACCTACATATTCATAACTCTCTAACGAAAAAGCATAGGGCTTTTGTCGGTAACCGTCCACTGAAGTCTGTTGGCAATTTCCAACGGATGAGGGCACAGGCAATCAACCCATAGCCCTATATAGTTTTTTCAAATGGTGGTCCTGTGTATGGGGAACTAACCCCTCTAAAATTTACACTGACACACGCAGTGGCTAGGCTTAACTCAGAGGCCTAACCCCAATTTCAACCGTAACCCCACTATAGTTTTTTCATATGGTGGCCTAAGCAACTGGGAACCGATTCCTTTACCTTTACACTAATCGAAAACAAAGGCTTGTTCATTTAACAGGCATAACTTATTTTAGGTCCTAAAAATAATAGGCCCGCAACATTAAGCCTATTTAATAGGTCCTACTCTTCAAATTCAAACTAAGCCTTGTTAATTTAACAGGCTTAACTCATTTGAGGTCCTATAAAATAATAGGCCCAAACATAAGCCTACTTGGTAGGCCCAACAAATAGGCCTATTTAGTAGGCCCACCTAACTTTACCTTACATAATAGGCCTACCTCTTAAAGTAGGCCTTACTCTTTACACTCAAGGCCTATCCTAACTAAAAACATTGTGAATTTTTAATTTAACCTGTGGCGCAGATTATATAAAAAACTTATTACTGTACAGTAATTTAACTTGCTCAACAACATAAAAATTAAACTCAGAACTTTAACACTAACAACAATTATGGAAGACTTGGACAAAAGGGTAAGAAACCCAGACCAAGAAAACAAAAACACAGACCTTGGGCTACGGCACCATCTCAAAATCACAAAAAATTAATGAGGAAAAAATCGGCACGTAAAGGTGTCATCACCAAACTGTACAATGATTTCAAACAAAAGGAACCTACAAGATATGATCTTGAAACAACATTAAATTCTATTACTCGTTACAAACAAGAAATTTTCATACTAGATGAAGACATAATTACAGAAATTGATGACACAATTGAACTAACAGACGATGAGTATTCTACTCTCCTACTTGACAATGAAAATTACATTACAAAAATTAACAACTATATTTCTGAAATTCAAAACCAACTTGATGAGTGCAAAAAAGAAGACACATACGAAAGCTTCTTAGAAGCTACAAGAAATGCTTCATTTAGCCCTCCCAATGTGGCTGAGGGCAATGAACTAAAATCAAAATTGCCTACACTTGCAGTACCCACTTTTGAGGGTGACAGAGCCAAATTTCAATCTTTTGTTGAAAAATTTCATAGCCTTATAGGTAATAAAAACTACATTACAGATATGAGAATAAAAACCCACTCTAATAGACAGAGTTTATTTCCACGACAGTTTCGACGCCCACTGGCATCCTCCTCGGGTGGATACAGAAACACAAATGAAACAAAACAAGAGGGAAAAACAGTTCAGGGATCGACCGTTAAGAAATTCGCACCTAGGTTGGATTCCATTCTCTCGAGACAGGAGGGGCATTTTCATTAAGTGGGTTTTTATTCTCATATTTTGACCTTCACGTAAAAAAGTGAAGTTTTTTGCATTTACATTACAGATGTTGATAAATTTAGTTATTTAGTGAACTATCTGAAAGGCCCAGCCTTAAGATTAGTGGAATCACTACCAGCCATAGGTGCTTCTTATTCTGTAGCAATAGAATTACTTAACAGAAATTACATGAATAAGGATGAAATTATACATGATTTGGCTCTTAAAGTCATGAACATGCGAACCCCAAAAGACAACTATGGTGACCTCTTTGACTTTTACTGTGAGTTTGAATGTCTCATGGGACAACTTAAAAACAATAATTTAAACATTGCAGAAACAGCTTGGATCATTCAAGCTGTTGTTTTTGAAAAGCTCCCTTCTAAAGTCAAAGAGATATTTCATCAGAGGACAACTGACATATACCCTAGCCTTAATAAACTAAGAGAAGATTTCCCAACTGTACTAGCACTTTACAAATCAAGTTACACACACCCAAAATTTAACACAGAACAAGAAAAAACCAACAATGCAGAAAACCAAAAACCTAACAAAAGATTTCAACACTTACCAGTTACATCAAAACACAACCGCAAAACTCAATTTGCAGAAAATAAAGTGACAGAAAAAGACTCAAAGACTCCTACTCTGCAAAACTTTAATGTAGCTACTTTTGAGTATAATCCCACACCATGCAAATTTTGTTTTAGCAGTGAACATTATTCTACAAATTGTCCCAAATACAAAGACTTTACAGCAAGGTCAAAACGTTGTGAACAACTAAACTTATGCAAAAAATGCACTGGATCAGGGCACCAAAAGTCAAATTGCAAATCAAATTTGATATACAATTGTAAGTTTTGCAACAGTTTTGACCATGTTACCCCTATGTGTAATACACACACAGACATTGGAAAAACTGACAAACATTATGAACAAACACCCAAATCAAACCAAAACAAACAGAAACAAACCAAAAATGCTATGAATGGACATATCAGTTCATCTAGCATTAACCACAATTCAAAAATTCTTTTACCAACCACAACTTTGGAAATCCAAAACAAAAGAGGACAAATAGTACAGGTTAGGTGTCTTTTAGATACCTGCTCACAACAAACATTTGTAACTAAACAACTGATAGAAAAATTGGGACTTCAAAACCAACAAGGAGATGAAGATCTCTCTATTTCATCATTTATCAATAAAAACCCAGTACAAGCCAGTTTTAAAACTGCAAATATAACTTTAACTCTTGATGAAACATTTGAAACCCTTAAGGTTGTTGTTGTGGACAAAGTAGAACAAGAAAAAATACAAATAGCTGGGTTAAAACAAGCTTTGCTCCAACTTCAAAATAAATACACGATAGCTGATAAAACCCTTAATGCAGATGTAGTTGATGATATACATATGCTCATGGGGGCTGACTATCTTCATCTGGTCCATAGAGGCATCATTAAAATTGGAGATGGAATAGCCATACAAACTCCCACAGGTATTGCTCTTTTGGGTGACATAACTAAATACCATCTTACTACTGACACAGAAAACACAGAACATGAACAAAATTTACGCAAAACAAAATCACCACAGTCACAAATTTCTGACTATGTGACAAACTCGAACTACAAAAACACTGTCATAATCCCACATCATTTGAATGAAAATGATTCCACATTGGATGAAGGGTTACAGCAGTTGTGACTATTAGAATCAGTTGGCATAAAGGACAGTACTATTACACATGAAGACCAATTGATGACAGAACAATTTAAGGATACATTACAACACAGAGACAATCAATACTATGTGGAGCTGCCTTGGAAAACACCTTGTCCAGAAATAATGGACAATTTGAAAGTAGCTAAGGCACATCTGTATAAAAATTACAGAAAACTAAAAAATGACAATCTTTTAGAACAATACAACAACATATTCAAGGAACAAATAGAAAGGGGCTTCATTGAAGAAGTTACTGATGAACCCTTTAAAAAACGAGGTTGTCATTATTTAACACACAGGGGAGTTTACAGAGAAGACTCATCCACAACTAAACTAAGAGTAGTATACAACTGTAGTTTAAAAGACACAAATTCTGTTAGTTTAAATGATTGTCTCATGGAAGGCCCAAACCTTGTCTCAGATCTTGTAAAAATTCTCCTTTGCTTCCGTTTAGACAATTATGCAGTACAAAGTGACATAGAAAAAGCATTCCTCTGTATAAATTTGAAGCTTGAGTATGATAAAAATCATCTCAGGTTTTTGTGGTTGAATGATCCACATGACCTTAACAAAGGTTTCAAAACCTACAGATTTAAAGTAATTATTTTTGGAGCAAATTGCTCTCCAAGTATTCTTGCTTTAACAATTAGAAACCACCTAAACTTATTTCAAGAGGACTTAACAGTTCAGTTTTTAAAACAAAACTTTTATGTGGATAACCTCATTGGTTCCACTGTAACTGAAGAGGAATTGCTTGAAATTTACCAAATGTCACAACCCATAATGAAGCAAGGAAATTTTGGATTGAGAGAATGGGTTTCTAATTCTCCTAAATTAAATGAACAAATAACAAAAGACAACAATGGGAACATTGAACCAAACAATTACACGAAAACACTTGGAATGCTTTGGTTTTTAAAACAGAATTCTGAACACGATGACACTCTTTGCACGAAGAGTTATAACTTAAATCCAAATGCCAATACAAAAAGACAAGTGCTTTCAGAATCATCCAAAATTTTTGACCCCATTGGATTATATTTACCAGCAACCATAAGATCCAAAATCCTTTTGCAAGACTTATGGAAAAAGAAAATTGATTGGGATGAACCACTTTCAGTGGAAGACCAACTTCATTGGAAAAAATTAGCCACAGACTTGAACAAAGTTCAAGACATCTACGTACCAAGATGTGCTGGCTACAGATTGAAATCGCAAACACTACACATTTTTACAGATGCCAGCACACAAGCTTATGGGTGTTGTGCCTATTTAACAAGTGAAAATGAAAGTAACTTGGTTTATTCAAAGGCAAAAGTGGCACCCTTAAACCAAAAGAAAACTGTACCACAACTTGAATTATTAGCTGTCTCATTGGGAGTTAAAACAGCAAACTTTCTTTCACAAGTGTATAAAGAAGTTGACATAACAAACATTTACTTATGGACAGACAGTCAAATTTGTCTAACATGGGTGACCAACACAGATACAACTTCTTGCAAAAATATATTTGTGAAAAACAGACTAACAGAAATCAAAACTGCAAACACAAACCTTGGTATCAAATTTAGGTACATAAAAACAAAGGAGAATCCTGCAGACTTTTTGACAAGAGGGCTCTCTTACAAGCTGTTGAAAACAAATAAAATCTGGTATGAAGGGCCCGAATGGCTAACATGTGAGGATCTTTGGCCAGCCAAAGTAGTTAACCTCACACTCAACTCTACAACAACTGAAAAGATCACTGAGGACAAACCTATATTTGACTATCACCTTTATTCAGACCTAAACAAACTCTTGAGAATTACAGTCTATTGCTGCAAGTTTGTCAATAGCTACCTTCTCAAACACTGTCCTCAGAAAGCCTTTTCTAACTTAACAGAAACTGCAACAAAATACTGGCTCAAACAGATACAAGCTTCAGAATTTGACAAGGAGTTGAAGTATCTTAGGTCCAGTAGCACATTAAACAAAGGTATTCCTTCACTTGTCATGGATCTAAATCTGTACCTGGATACAGAGGGTCTGATAAGGTGTAAAGGAAGGCTTAACAAGTCAACTTTGACTTACAACTCTAAGCACCCAATTCTTCTTCCAAGGAGAAATCACTTCACAAAACTCATCATCAGGGATACCCACAACAAAATACACCACATGGGAGTCCCACAAACCCTGACAGAGCTGAGAAAAACTTACTGGCTACCAAAGGGTAGAACTGAAACAAAGAAAATTTTAAACACATGCATTCCTTGTAAACGTATCCATTCACGACCCTTTAAGACCCCAAGCCCTCCAGACCTACCTGTGGAACGAGTAACATTTACTCGGCCATTTGAAACCACGGGTATTGACTACACTGGAGCGGTAAATGTGAGTTTTGGAGACAAAATGGATTCAAAGGAATACAAAGTGTACATTGTACTCTTCACCTGTGCTGCCACACGTGCCATATGTCTAGACATAGTAGAAGATCTGACAGCAGAAGCTTTTATTGCTGCTTTCAGACGATTTTGTGCACACAATTCTGTACCCAAAACTATATGGTCAGACAATGCCACATACTTCAAATCTGGTGAAAGAATTATTCATCAGATTTGTGACAGTGAAACAGTACAAACTCATTTAACCAAACACAACATAACCTGGAAGTACATTCCTGTTAATACACCATGGTATGGTTCAATTTGGGAAAGAAACATACAAACTGTAAAGAACTGCCTTAAAAAGACTATTGGGACAAAACATCTACAACTTTTTGAACTCATGACTATTCTGTCAGAAATTGAAAATGTTGTCAACAACAGACCATTAACTTATGTGGGAGATGGTATTAATGAGCCAGAACCTCTCACACCAAACCACCTAATTAAGGGAGAAACAGTAAACATGTTACCAGAATCTGAACATAACAGTACAGAGGATCCAGATTGGGAAATAGGACACAAAGAACTCAACACAAAATACCAACATTTGACACAAATCAAACTCAATTTATAACAAAATGGAGAGAAGAATACTTAACAAGTCTTAGAGAAAGACATAAACAATTAACAAAACAAAGTTGGAATGATTCAGTCAAAATTGGGGACATTGTGTTGATACATGACAAGACACCAAGACAACATTGGTCAATGGGAAAAGTCTTGGAACTCAAAACTGGTGAAGACGAAGTTACCAGGGTTGTAAAACTGAAAACAGCAACTGGTGAACCACCAGAGATATCACATTACTATATCCTTTGGAGTGTGGGGCTAAATTAGAACCATTACCCCAAAGGATGGATCAGGATACTATTGGGGAGGAATCTCTCAATGTGCCTGATGTAACTCAGACTAAACCAGACAGGCCTCAAAGAAAGACTGCTTTGAAAGCCAGAAAACTTTTACAAGAAAAAATTAAGACTGGTGACTTATAAAACTTACACAAACTGAGCAAAGTTAAAATGCTTAATAACTTTACTTTAATCCCATAAATTTCCTATACCTAAAGGGAGTCAAACTGATTGACATAACTTTAACTAAACTTGAGAAGTTGGCCTCTTGAACTTTCATATTTGAATAGGTCTTGAGTAACCTCTCTCTTCCTAAATTTCTACTTCATTCTTTTGATCCATTTTACATGTTTTACACAGTTTGTCAAAAAAATTTGATCTATAACATACAAATTTTTCTCCGGCCCCCCCCAGTATATGGAAAAACTATACGCGCTCACAACATGGTATCATATGTGGTACATTTATTTCATAATTAAATATAAATTATTAATTAATTGAATTAAATATCTATACAAAATTGCCTCGGGATTGGCGACATAGCCTATTGGGAATGAAATAATTGAATTGCCATACGTACAAAGAACCTGTATGTATGAATCAGCCTCACATAGCAACAAGAAAACCCAATTTATTGTTTAGTCTACCAAAGAAAAGTAGACAAACAAAATTGCTAGAACGGCAAATAATACACGAGAACCAAGGAACGGCTCTCAGGGCTGTTTATTCCAAGCGAACGCTTTAAACGGGAAGACGTGTCTAAATTTTCCCTCAAGTCCTGAGTGAATTCCTTATAATATAAAACCTAATGACTATAAAAGGATAGGCCTATTCCTTCAGGGGTTTATATAGTGACTGCCTATATTAATTACCTTAAGTAAATTCGCCGCGTAACCCCATCGTGGCGACCCTACACCGAAAATGACCGTCACGCCCTACATCGAAACAAACAAAGACCCAGCAAAAATAAGGTGAGCAATTTCAGTTTTCATTAACATAAGGCTTTCCCAACTCCCGACGCTAGAATTACCGTAATCAATATAAATATAAAGAGGTCCTTTAAAGACCTACATATTCATAACTCTCTAACGAAAAAGCATAGGGCTTTTGTCGGTAACCCTCCACTGAAGTCTGTTGGCAATTTCCAACGGATGAGGGCACAGGCAATCAACCCATAGCCCTATATAGTTTTTTCAAAGTTAGTGCTTCAACTTCAAGTCAAGCAACTGGAGCTCCTAGCGGAAGAACTGAACCCGGCAATCCCTGGCCGTACCTGGACAAATACTTTGAATACCTGGGCCCCAAGGGTGAGCAGAACCTGGAGTACAAGTGCTTGCTGTGCCTGCCGAACAAGAACATCCTCTCGACAAGCAACAAGAGGTGAAGAAGGTGAAGAAGCAGATGATGTCTATGGTGGAGAGGATTCTGGCAAGAGCGGACTCAGGCAAGGACACCAGCAGCAGCGAGGGTGAGAATGACCAGGACAATGACAACTTCTTTGAGGCTTTCTACGAGGGCGGGGAGAAGACGAAGGAGACCGGGACCAAGTTGGTGGAGACATTTCTCAGCGAGAGGACTGTGAAACCCTTCATCTTCAACAAGGACTCGTTCCCCAGCCCGGCGTTGAAGGACTTGTTCATCAAGTTTAACACGCCTATCCCATCCAGTGCCGCCGTGGAGAGGCTCTTCTCTTTGGGGAAGGACGTCCTCAAGCCGAAAAGGTCAGGGCTCAGTGACAGCCATTTTGAAATGCTAGTCTTCTTGAAGGGAAACTCAAGCATTTAACTTAATAACTTTTTTCATCATTTATGTATTGTATTAATTATAATTTACGTTAATAAAATTAAAGATTTCCGGTGTCTTTAATTTCATTTTTCATTTTAATCAAATTTTTCACTTATATTATATACAGGGTGTATATAAAGTCAGGATCTATTTTTGTGGAGCACTTGGAAATTATATGGAATTCAATCATAAAATGATAAAGTGGTAACATTTATTAAATAATTAAGAGTAGGATTCGACGTGACGCCCATCAGTATCCCTGCACAGCTCAAATCGTTCCGCAGCATTTCTAAACACATTCTGGAGCATTTGCGGGGTTACGTTATCTGCAGCAGTTCGTATACGTGTACGTAAGTTTTCAAGACTCGTAATCTTCGTCTGATAGACGTACGATTTGATAAAGCCCCATGCAAAGAAATCTAAAGGGGTTAAATCTGGTGATCTCGCTGGCCAAGGTCTGTTGCTTCCGCGTCCGATCCAGCGATTTGGAAAACGTCCATTTAGATAATCCTGAACAATTTTGGCATAGTGACAAGGGGCACCATCATGTTGATAGACGACGGTACTAACAACCCTATCCCCGTCGTCTATCAACATGATGGTGCTCCTTGTCACTATGCCAAAATTGTTCAGGATTATCTAAATGGACGTTTTCCAAATCGCTGGATCAGACGCGAAAGCAACAGACCTTGGCCAGCGAGATCACCAGATTTAACCCCTTTAGATTTCTTTGCATGGGGCTTTATCAAATCGTACGTCTATCAGACGAAGATTACGAGTCTTGAAAACTTACGTACACGTATACGAACTGCTGCAGATAACATAACCCCGCAAATGCTCCAGAATGTGTTTAGAAATGCTGCGGAACGATTTGAGCTGTGCAGGGATACTGATGGGCGTCACGTCGAATCCTACTCTTAATTATTTAATAAATGTTACCACTTTATCATTTTATGATTGAATTCCATATAATTTCCAAGTGCTTCACAAAAATAGATCCTGACTTTATGTACACCCTGTATAAGGACCGAGGACCGAGTCGTTCCTAGGTCCTATCTTCAGAAAGGACCGTGACCGGGACCGTCGGTCCAGTTTGAGGCAAGGACCGGGACCGGGACCGTCGGTCCTTTTTGAGGCCCGGGTGCCCACCTTTGACTGACACACCCTAATACCACATTGTCAAAAATTACTGGACACTGGTATAAGTACCATGATATTGTTATAAACACCAGCACTTTATGCTTTATCATAATTATTTAATGAAACATACCTCATGTATGTGGAGTCACAGTGTCAAGTGAACAAGACTTGGAATGCCAGTTGCAGCCAGATGGCTATGCTCAACAAACTGATGACTAAAACGTCAACAAACGTTCGCCTTTCGATGTAATTTTTATCAAATATTTAATTTTTCGTTTGTAAATTTTGTATTGCCAATAAAAATAAAAATTTATTTTATAGTGGAAATTAATATTAAGCTGTTGTAATAGTTTGAACATTAAAATTTTTTTTTCTTACTTTGGCGAATTTTTCATTTGGTTTGAAAACTTGTACTGGTATTTCAACTCTCCCGATGGCCCCCCCCCCTCCTGGCTGTCACCCGGGGCGGACCGCCCCCCTCGCACCCACCTTAGTACGCCACTGGTTGACACTATAATAATAATGATGATAATTACGGTTAATTGTTAATGAGTGATTGTTAATGATAAGGCTGGAGTGACCATGATCTTTTCAGATCAAATAATGTTATTAATTAGGTTGATTGATAGAATGGGTTTTCTTATTTTATTAAACAAAATAAATGATTTATGAATGAGACAAATAAAGTTCAGTGTTTACATTTGAAATTATTGTGTGCACTTGAATAATGACTTCAATATAGTAATGACGCGCGAAGTAATGATTAGTTTTTATATAAAGTTCGGTGAATGACACCAGGCCAAAATGGGGCCTGCACAAATGAATGTTCACATGATGGTGGCTTTCATGTCACTGTTCTTTGGAGAGAGAGAGTCGAGGTGCGATGGTGGGTATGCTTGAAGTAGTCCCGCGCTGTGACGTCATCTTGGTCGTACTTGCGTTGATGGAACATCGCTGAAGTATTTTCAAAACGTCTCTGCCACTGCATGTGTGACTATGGGTAAGCAATGACAAGCAGAAAGTGCGTCGATGAACCCCATTCTGTTTTGCTCTATGTATCAGTCCATATGGGGAAGTATTTTGTGTAAATATGGTAAGGGATGATATAATATTTTTATCTATTTTGTAAATATGAAATCTGTAACAAAACATGAAAATGAACAAAGTTGGTATTAATTCACACAAAAAATGTAAATTATATATATATATATATATATATATATATATTTCAACTGCAAACACACAGAGTATAATTAATGTAAAGAACGACGCTTCTGTAGAAGAAACGTCCGCACAAGATGGGGAAAGAGAACGAGCAAATGAAAAATGAGACACCTCCCAGGAATCGAACCCGGAATCATCCAATTGCCGATCGGATATGCTAACCACTGCACCAAGGTCCCCGATCAGTCACAACTCGTAATTCTCCTACATACGAGCGGAATCAAATGCCCTGAGGGGGCACCTTCTCATGCCGTCCATACAGGGCCGGATTAAGCATTGTTAGGGCCGGGGGCAATGAATATTTTCGGGCCGGTGTCACTAGAAAAACACAATTCTTTACCTGATACATCATACATGAGTGATGTGATCAGCTGACTGGGATCGATCAACAGAAAACGAAACAAAACCAAAGATGTGATTACAGAAAATGTATACTTTGTTCACATAAATGGGATACTAAACTAGGTTTTGTAGAAGCGGAATCTAGAATTTTTTTCTTCCTCACGTTCGACCAATTATTTCAACGGTAGATTATAGCGTTTACATAGTTTCTTGGGGCCTGTCAGCATCTGGAGCCGGGGGCAAATGCCCCCTTTGCCCCATTATAATCCGCTACTGCGTACATATATACATTTTAACTGCTTGTTCTCTCTCCCCATCTTGTGCGGACGTTTCTTCTACGCAAGCGTCGTTCTTATATATATATATATATATATATATATATGAAAAATTATTTCACGAAAGTGACACGTGAAAAGTATTTATGATGAATAAAACCACGAAGGAAAAAAGAAACACAAAGGGGTGCTCAAGCGCTTTCGTCTAATGACATCCTCAGGAACACTGGAGTGAAAGGACAGATCAAGGCAATATATAGGTTACAAAAATAAACATACATACATACATATTCATATATATATACATAATATATATATATATATATATATATATACATATACATATATATATATTAGGGTAGGTTGATTTTGGAACTGTGATCTTGGACTAGTCTAGATAGAAAGGTATTAATGTATAAAAAACGTTGCACCAACTCATATTTGTGAAAATGATTGTATTTTTTGAGGATTGTTAATTATTTTTAAGTTGTAAAATTGCCGAATTTTATGCGTAAAATCGCGCCGCGCGACATTCGCTCAATGTAAACAAACAAAATATCGGACCTTATTTCATCAAAATAATCAATTAAAATTCGGCTTTTTTAACAAAACGATGCTTGAAACTTATTGTAAATACATTATAAATGTTTATTAGTGTATTATTTTGTATTTTTTAATGATATTTACCTATAAAATGTGTATTAAATTAAGTTATTTTATGATGCGTTCATTTAATTGTGTTTATTTTCAGATATTTCATAAAAATGGGTAAAAAAACGGAAGTCTGCAGTGTTAACTCGAAGTGATAGTGCCAAAATATTTAGTGGCCAGCCTTCCCCTTTGGATAAAACAGAGCCTCCTACCCTCCGCCAAGTTATTCAGTACAGTTATTTCCTCCAAAACAGCCACCCGGACTTGAAAGACTATGATATTGCTAAAATGATAGCAAAGGATGTGATTGAGATCTGGCAGGCAGTGAACCCGGGGATTTAATAAAAAAAAGGCCCGAGTTCTATAAATCCCCATAATCGAATTTTTTTTCACATTTTCTTATCCCAATTCCCCTCTTCCCCTCTGATAATGGAAATAATCTTACCTTCTTTCTGAAAAAAAATTCGATTATGGGGATTTATAGAACTCGGGTTTTTTTTATATTTTTTTATTTAAGTTTAATTTAAATCAGCAATTCTGAGACTAATAGGGATTAAATCTTAAACTGGAATAAAAAATAAGTTAATTATTATTCTTTCAGAAGTGGGAAGCCAGCCAAGAAGAGGCTGAAGAAGATCACAGCCATCAACATTGAAGCTACCCACTGGTCAGAACTAATCAACCTTTCTCAAAGTGGCAGCTGTGAACCTGCTCTCACAGAAGACTTTTCTGACCAGGAGCTTCAAGAAGTATTGCTGAATGGCACCAAGCTGGAGCTGCCTGATCTGCCTTCACATTCTCAGAGTGTTGAAAGGCCGTGAAGCTGACATCTGAAGCTTCCCATACTGTTTATAGACTCGAATCAAGGCACAAACACATTCTGGCCAAAGCCCTAAGCCGCCATCTGGCGGCTTAGGGCTTTGGCCTTCCTTTGCTTCTAAGGGCTCTTACAGTGAAAATTATGATGATCTTGGGATCTAACTGTGTCTATTTGACTCTGTACATGTTATTTTTACTTTTTTTTCAATAAAATTGTAACTTTTTTTCAGGATTTTTTTAGGAAAATAGCATGTTTTTTTCGGCCGAAAATTGCGAAAATGTGGTAATTTTTCGGTACGATTTTTTGACGATTTTTGAAACGGTTTCCTCAAAAAACGGTTAAAGCTAGGGATCTGGAATTTTTTGTCAGTTATTATCATATTTAGCCCTGACTATCTCAACTAGTCCAAAGCGAATATCTAAAAAAATATATATATCGTACAACAAGGCATCTGATGGATGTTAAAATATTCAAACTAATTATAAATCTGATTGCTGACAGACACACTAATATTCTCCCTGAAATACAGAGTGATAGACATTTCAATTTGTAGAACCTGTATGAACAACAGAATAACTTAAATCAAATTAGTTATACATATACACATTTTCTAAAAACTACAGAGAAAACGTGCGGAATTGTGACGTCATATATGTATGGGAATAGCGGCAGCCTTGAGCAGTAAGCGAATATTATTTGTTCTGCTAGTTATAAATGTTGAGAATTCCAAAACCAAGAAGGTATTTTTGAATTTTTTTTTGTAATAAACGGTAACGATAGGTCGGGGCCAGTGGTTCCCGACATTTTTAAGGCCAACGCTAGCTTATGCTTGCAAATGTCTTTCTGGACTTGACTTCTACCAACTATAAATTAACAGCTCATGGTATATTAGGGTCATAAGAAATTTTTATAGTGAGCAGTGGGCACACTAGGGGCCACTTCGGCCCATCGAGGTGGCTCCACTGTGTGAAAACTGCCTGTACATTGGCAACAACCAATTTTTACAAAACTAATTAATGAAGGCATACATAGGTATTGAAAATCCTCATGTTATGATTGTCACTGAAACTTGGACAAAATTCAGTACGATACCGAATAGTCTATTTAGTGAAAGAGAGAATACCATTACTTATGAAATTGATGGCTATGAACTTTTTTATTATGAACGTAAATATTCAGAGGGTGGCGGAGTATTTATTTATGCCAAGACAAATCTGAATCCAGTTGAAGTTACCTCCGTTAAAGAGGAAATAGTTGAATCTGTATGGATAGATATTGGCCATAAAAATGCCAGGAAAATCAGGATAGGGGGTATTTATAGACCACCTGAGGGATGTTCAGTTGGAGGAATCCCCAAAAGTAGAGAAGAAAATAAGTATGTAGAAAATAAACTTATTGATGAAATAAATAAAGCAATGACAAGCAATATTATTATTGTTGGAGATTTCAATTATAGGCATATAGACTGGGAAATATTACAAACACCAGAAAGTAATGAGAGATTCTTAGACTGTATAATTGAGAATGGTTTAACCCAGTTAGTAAAGGAGCCAACCAGGGCCAATGCCATTCTAGATTTAATTCTAACAAATAATCCAGATACTTTCCAGGATATCTCGGTTTCAGAAACACTAGGTTCAGGTGATCATTGTATCCTTCGGTTTAATATTGTTTGTAATTCAAGACCTAGTGAAAATAAAGTAGAAGTTCCAGATTTTAAAAGGAAATATAAATGGACTAGTAAATGATCTGTGTCTAATAAATTGGACAGATATTCTACAGCCTGAACAGACAGTAACTAGTATGTGGGAAAAATTTAAAAGTATAATAATGAATATATAAAGGAAGCATATCCCACAGTGTAAAATCAGAACTAGAAAAAATAAAAAATAACCTTGGATAAACTGCAATGTAAAAAGAGCAATCGGAGAAAAAACAAAAGCATTTCATAAATTCAAAAGAACTAAAAATGGCACAGACTCCAAAATATATAAAAGTAAAAGAAGCATTTGCAAGAAAGTAATCAGAGATAGCAAATGAGACCTGGAAAAAAGCCTAGCCAAGAATTTAAAAAATAATCCTAAGAAGTTTTTCAGTCACTTCAATTTGAAAAGTAGAGTGAAAAAGAAAATTGGCCCCCTCCATATAGATGATAAAACTATAGATGATGATCTTGAAATAACTGAAGAACTAAACAAATACTTCTCATCAGTATTCACAAATGAAAATTTAAATAATATTCCTGATCTTATACTACCAGGACAAGATAGAGAAATAAATGAATTAAGGGTAACAAAACTAGATATCCTAAAAGCAATAGATAAATTAAAAATGGAAAAATCTCCAGGGCCAGATGAAATGCATCGAATAGTCATAAAAGCTGCCAAAAGAATATAGCACAGGCACTAGAAATTATTTTTAATAAATCATTGATATGTACTGAAATTCCAGAGGATTGGAAGAAAGCAAATGTGGCTCCAATCTTTAAAAAAGGAAATAGAAACTTGGCAAAAAACTACAGACCCATCAGCCTCACCTCCATTATTTGCAAATTACTTGAAAGTATCATTAGAGGTAAAGTTACTGAGTTCCTTGAAGAGTGCAACCTTATAAATGATAGCCAGCATGGCTTTCGAAATGGAAGGTCCTGTCTAACCAACTTGATTGAATTTTATGATGGAGTCCTATTGCATTTGGACAATAAAGAGCCAGTAGATATAGTATACTTAGATTTTGCAAAGGCATTTGATACTGTTCCTCATGCAAGATTGTTGGTAAAAGTTAGAGCCCATGGTATAAGAGGTCATATAGCTGATTGGATAGAAGAATGGCTGAGAAATAGAAAACAGAGTTCATCTAAATGGAAATAAGTCTACTTGGAGACCCGTATTGAGCGGAGTCCCACAGGGGTCTGTTCTGGGACCTCTGCTTTTTGTTGTCTATATAAATGATCTAGAGAAGGGCCTATCATGTAAAACCTCAAAATTTGCTGATGATACAAAATTAGGCCATAATGTTAAGTCAGTAGCAGGAGCAATGACAATACAAAAAGACTTAGCGTAACAGCCTGGGCAGATAAGTGGGAGATGAAATTTAATGTTGATAAGTGCAAGGTTATGCATATTGGGCCAAAAAATCCAGAATTTGAATACAATATGAATGGAATTTGGATTAAAAATGATGATAAAGAGAAAGACTTGGGTGTCACTGTGACTAATGAACTTAAACCCTCAAATTACTGTATGGTAATTGGAAATAAAGCAAATGCTAGACTCAATCTCATGCAGAGACACATTGAATACAAATCACCCAATATTATAAAGCAATTTAATAGTCCCTATTTGATACAAGGGTAAATTCTATGAGAAATAGACAAATAAAGTACATGGTAACCTCTTCAAAATTCATGAAACTTGGTGTGAGGGTTGGTTTAGGTCCAAATTACAAATTTCTGAATTTTTTTGAAAATTGGTCAAGTTGGTCAAATTTTATGGCTTGACCAAATTTTGGTCAAATGAAAAACCAATAATTTTCAAACGTAAATATCTCAGCTCCTAATTGTGGTAGTGTAGTAAGTCAAATGATAAAATATGTAAAATTAATTGTAGTTTCTAAATATGTATCATTTTTTTAGGGTAACAAAAATAAAATTGATTTTTTTTTTTTTTTTTTTTGAAGCAAAGATATCATTTTTCGAAAAAAAGACCAGGAATAAAAAATGTTTATTTGATGTATGTACACCATAATAAATAATAGAAAGTCAGCTTATCGACGATTATTATGAAAAAAAAAATTATTAAAAAAAAAAATCCTCCAAATTTTAATAATTTTTTGCTTGCTTTCCAGATTTTCAGTATATACCTAATTTTCTAGTATACGTAAATTTACCTAACCCTTAAAATGCCTCAAAACAAAACTTTGTTGCGATCCTATGAAAAAACACTCAAGAAGAATTTTCTGTAACATCAAAAAAGTACTCTGCCATGGTAGCTGCAAGCTATGGAATTTTGGAAGAAAATCAATTACTATGCAGCAATTGCTATGTCACAATTAAAAAGAAGCCAATTGTATTAGAACATGTTCAATATTCATCCAGAGAGCCGGAACCTGCACCAATACCTGAGCCAGACATACTTAACGAATGTATGGAGTGAAGCAGTAGCTATTCCACGAATCCACCACCATTGGAAGAATTTGTCATTCAAGACAGGCAATTCAATAAAGATTTGCTCAGCGACAATATTTTACCTTTATTTAATGAAAGCCCTATTAAAACAGGTAATAAAACAATAGAGACTCCGTTCAGGACATTTGTTTCTTAATGCCAAATTCGTAGTTTTCTGTTTTTAAATATTAGCATCAGCACTTGAATACATATATACAAAATATTTGATATTTGATTATTTCATGCAACCTAAATTTATGAATTTGTTTTACAGCTGGATTGAAGCCGGGACAAAAACAGATAAAGGCTTCTATGAAATTCAGATCGACAACGGAAAAGGTTAGACGAAGTTTTGAAGCTGCTTATGGGGCTCCTATTGACTATTCTGAAGCTGGTCCGTCCAAAAAAAGTTGCTTGGAAGATGATTTAGAGATGCAAGACTACTTTTCAGACATAGTTATTGAAATTTGACATTTTAAATTAAATTTAATACAGTCATCGAAGTATATACTAAATTAAGTTTTATCTGTTTACATTTTTATAATCGGACAATATAATACATATACAGTAGTCCCTTGCCATATCGCGGTTCACATTTCGCGGACTCGGTACATTGCGGTTTTTTCTAGCCGAAATAAAATATGTACTCTAATTGAGTTGACAAAGAACCGCGAGATAGGAAAACCAGCGAAGCTTGTGCTGCTTGAGCTACTTTGCCTATATGATACCGTACACGGCACACCATTGGCCGATGGATGAGACGCGACCAATCAGAGCACGCTGTTCAGTATCCTGGGCGCTGATTGGCTTAGTGTTCGTCGCATCTCGATCTGCAGCCTACCGAAGCATTCAGCATCTCGCCTTGCTCAGTTTGCTTCCACGTGTTATTCATTTAGAAGAGATGTAATGCTCTTCTTTGCTGTGCAGTACATTCATCTCATCATCGTCATCACCTTCATCGTTCAGTACTGCTTTGAAAAAACTATATAGGGCTATGGGTTGATTGCCTGTGCCCTCATCCGTTGGAAATTTCCAACAGACGTCAGTGGAGGGTTACCGACAAAAGCCCTATGCCTTTTCGTTAGAGAGTTATAAATATGTAGGTTGTTAAAGGACCGTTTTATATTTAAGTGATTACGGTAATTTTAGCGCCCGGATTGGCGAAACCTCATGTTAATGAAAACTGAAATTGCCTCACCTTAATTTTGCTGGGTCTTTGTTTGTTTCGATGTAGGGCATTACGATCATTTTCGGTGTAGGGCCGCCACGATGGAGTTACGCAGCGAATTTACTTAAGGTAATTAATATAGGCAGTCACTATATAAACCCCTGAAGGAATAGGCCTATCCTTTTATAGTCTTAGGTTTTATATTATAAGGAATTCACTCAGAACTAGAGGGGGGACAAAGACATCCTCCCAGTTTAAAGCTTCGCTTGGAATAAACAGCCCTGAGAGCCGTTCCTTGGTTCGCTTGTATTTTCATTATTATTTGCCGATCTAGCAAGATTTTGTTGTTTGTTGTGTCTACTTCTTTTGGTAGACTAAATAATAAATTGGGTTTTCTTGTTGCTATGTGGGGCTGATTCATACATACAGGTTCTTGTACGTATGGCAATTCAATTATTTCATTCCCAATAGGCTATGTCGCCAATCCCGAGGCAATTTTGTATAGATATTTAATTCAATTAATTAATAATTTATATTTAATTATGAAATAAAATGTACCACATATGATACCAGTTGGTGAGCGCGTATAGTTTTTCCATATACTGGGGGGGCCGGAGAAAATTTGTATGTTATAGATCAAAATTTTTTGATAAACTGTGTGTTAAACCATGTGAAATGGATTGAAAAGAATAAAGTAAAATTTAGGGGGAGAGAGGTTACTCAAGACCTATTTAAATATTAAAGTTCAAGAGGCCAACTTCTCAAGTTTAGTTAAAGTTATGTAATCAGTTTGACTCCCTTTAGGTATAGGAAATTTATGGGATTAAAGTAAAGTTATTAAGCATTTTAACTTTGCTCAGTTTGTGTAAGTTTTATAAGTCACCAGTCTTAATTTTTTTGTAAAAGTTGTCTGGCTTTCAGAGCAGTCTTTCTTTGAGGCCTCTCTGGTTTAGTCTGAGTTACATCAGGCACATTGAGAGATTCCTCCCCAATAGTATCCTGATCCATCCTTTGGGGTAATGGTTCTAATTTAGCCCCACACTCCAAAGGATATAGTAATGTGATATCTCTGGTGGTTTCACCAGTTGCTGTTTCAGTTTTACAACCCTGGTAACTTCGTCTTCACCAGTTTTGAATTCCAAGACTTTTCCCATTGACCAATGTTGTCTTGGTGTCTTGTCATGTATCAACACAATGTCCCCAATTTGACTGAATCATTCCAACTTTGTTTTGTTAATTGTTTATGTCTTTCTCTAAGACTTGTTAAGTATTCTTCTCTCCATTTTGTTATAAATTGAGTCTTGATTTGTGTCAAATGTTTGTATTTTGTGTTGAGTTCTTTGTGTCCTATTTCCCAATCTGGATCCTCTGTACTGTTATGTTCAGATTCTGGTAACATGTTTACTGTTTTCTCCCTTAATTAGGTGGTTTGGTGTGAGAGGTTCTGGCTCATTAATACCATCTCCCACATAAGTTAATGGTCTGTTGTTGACAACATTTTCAATTTCTGACAGAATAGTCATGAGTAGGGCAGTCAAAAGTTGACCGAAAAAATTAAGAAAGTTGACCTTACGAATTGAAAAAATTGACTTATAAAGTTGCCTTTACTTTCAATAATAAAAACGATACTTTAATTACTTATTCTTGCTCTTCTATATCAGTTGACCGATTGTGGTAAATTATGAAGTATTTGCCGACATTTTCTGGCAAAAAATTGCGATCCTTACTTAATAATTTATTAAGCATGGAGAAAGATCTCTCTACAGCGGCAGTTGTTGGTTGACATTGCAAAAGCTGACCATAAACTGTTGGTGAGATTTCAGGTCTACTGAAGTTAATTATTTCACAAATACCATTTGTCTTGAGTCTTGTTTCAATGTAATCGAAATCAGTGAAATCACAAATCAGAAAAAATCACAAATCAAAAATGGTAACCAGTAACCACAATACATACAACACAAGCACATCCAAAACCAGAACGGACATAACTGAATAAGACAAATACGAGCAGCGAAGTTGCCAGTTAACCAAAAAGATGCCAATTTTTAGTTATTTTAATTATTTATTCCAAAAAATTGACTTTATTTACCTCATTGCTATTTTTTGACCTAACAGGTAAAAGTTGACTTTTGGTTGACCTATTAACTTTGGTAATATACCCCCTACAGGTGTTTTTATTGCATTTTCAGTCGTTTCAGCGAAAAGTGCCCCATAGGAAACAATTTTACTTTATTGACTTTTGACCGCCCTAGTCATGAGTTCAAAAAGTTGTAAATGTTTTGTCCCAATAGTCTTTTTAAGGCAGTTCTTTACAGTTTGTATGTTTCTTTCCCAAATTGAACCATACCATGGTGTATTAACAGGAATGTACTTCCAGGTTATGTTGTGTTTGGTTAAATGAGTTTGTACTGTTTCACTGTCACAAATCTGATGAATAATTCTTTCACCCGATTTGAAGTATGTGGCATTGTCTGACCATATAGTTTTGGGTACAGAATTGTGTGCACAAAATCGTCTGAAAGCAGCAATAAAAGCTTCTGCTGTCAGATCTTCTACTATGTCTAGACATATGGCACGTGTGGCAGCACAGGTGAAGAGTACAATGTATACTTTGTATTCCTTTGAATCCATTTTGTCTCCAAAACTCAAATTTACCGCTCCAGTATAGTCAATACCCGTGGTTTCAAATGGCCGAGTAAATGTTACTCGTTCCACAGGTAGGTCTTGAGGGCTTGGGGTCTTAAAGGGTCGTGAATGGATACGTTTACAAGGAATGCATGTGTTTAAAATTTTCTTTGTTTCAGTTCTACCCTTTGGTAGCCAGTAAGTCTTTCTCAGCTCTGTCAGGGTTTGTGGGTATCCCTGATGATGAGTTTTGTGAAGTGATTTCTCCTTGGAAGAAGAATTGGGTGCTTAGAGTTGTAAGTCAAAGTTGACTTGTTAAGCCTTCCTTTACACCTTATCAGACCCTCTGTATCCAGGTACAGATTTAGATCCATGACAAGTGAAGGAATACCTTTGTTTAATGTGCTACTGGACCTAAGATACTTCAACTCCTTGTCAAATTCTGAAGCTTGTATCTGTTTGAGCCAGTATTTTGTTGCAGTTTCTGTTAAGTTAGAAAAGGCCTTCTGAGGACAGTGTTTAAGAAGGTAGCTATTGACAAACTTGCAGCAATAGACTGTAATTCTCAAGAGTTTGTTGATGTCTGAATAATGTTTGTAGTCAAATATAGGTTTGTCCTCAGTGATCTTTTCAGTTGTCGTAGAGTTGAGTGTGAGGTTAACTACTTTGGCTGGCCAAAGATCCTCACATGTTAGCCATTCGGGCCCTTCATACCAGATTTTATTTGTTTTCAACAGCTTTAAGAGAGCCCTCTTGTCAAAAAGTCTGCAGGATTCTCTTTTGTTTTTATGTACCTAAATTTGATACCAGGTTTGTGTTTGCAGTTTTGATTTCTGTTAGTCTGTTAGTCTTTTTTCACAAATATGTTTTTGCAAGAAGTTGTTTCTGTGTTGGTCACCCATGTTAGACAAATTTGACTGTCTGTCCTTAAGTAAATGTTTGTTATGTCAACTTCTTTATACACTTGTGAAAGAAAGTTTGCTGTTTTAACTCCCAATGAGACAGCTAATAATTCAAGTTTGTGTACAGTTTTCTTTTGGTTTAAGGGTGCCACTTTTGCCTTTGAATAAACCAAGTTACTTTCATTTTCACTTGTTAAATAGGCACAACACCCATAGCTTGTGAGCTGGCATCTGTAAAAATGTGTATGTTTGCGATTTCAATCTGTAGCCAGCACATCTTGGTACGTAGATGTCTTGAACTTTGTTCAAGTCTGTGGCTAATTTTTTCCAATGAAGTTGGTCTTCCACTGAAAGTGGTTCATCCCAATCAATTTTCTTTTTCCATAAGTCTGCAAAAGGGTTTTGGATCTTATGGTTGCTGGTAAATATAATCCAATGGGGTCGAAAATTTTGGATGATTCTGAAAGCACTTGTCTTTTTGTATTGGCATTTGGATTTAAGTTATAACTCTTCGTGCAAAGAGTGTCATCGTGTTCAGAATTCTGTTTTAAAAACCAAAGCATTCCAAGTGTTTTCGTGTAATTGTTTGGTTCAATGTTCCCATTGTTGTCTTTTGTTATTTGTTCATTTAATTTAGGAGAATTAGAAAGAGTTTGTACTGTATTCAAACCTCCTACCACTTCAGACTAGTCAATACCCGTAGTTTTAGTGGAGTAAATTTACTCCTCCACAGGTAGATCTGGAGGGCTTGGGGCTTTGAATCCTGTACTGTTTTTGTGTTGTTTAGGCCTATGGCCAAGGGAGGCCACAAGACCCTTTTTGTTTGGTCTCTGGCCAAAGGAGGCCACAAGACCCTTGTTGTTTGGTCTCTGGCCAAAGGAGGCCACAAGACCCTTGTTGTTTGGTCTCTGGCCAAAGGAGGCCACAAGACCCTTGTTGTTTGGTCTCTGGCCAAAGGAGGCCACAAGGCCCTTGATGAATATGTTGGGCTATGGCCGAGGTAGGCCATCAGCCGTTTGATGAATTTGTTGGGCTATGGCCAAGGTAGGCTATCAGCCCTTTGATGAATTTGTTGGGCTATGGCCAAGGTAGGCCATCAGCCGTTTGATGAATTTGTTGGGCTATGGCCAAGGTAGGCCATCAGCCCTTTGATGAATTTGTTGGGCTATGGCCAAGGTAGGCCATCAGCCGTTTGATGAATTTGTTGGGCTATGGCCAAAGGTAGGCCAATGCCCTTTGATGATTTGTTGGGCTATGGCCAAGGTAGGCCATCAGCCCTTTGATGAATTTGTTGGGCTATGGCCAAGGGTAGGCCATCAACCCTTTGATGAATTTGTTGGGCTATGGCCAAGGTAGGCCATCAGCTGTTGATGAATTTGTTGGGCTATGGCCAAGGTAGGCCATCAGCCCTTTGATGAATTTGTTGGGCTATGGCCAAGGTAGGCCATCAGCCCTTTGATGAATTTGTTGGGCTATGGCCAAGGTAGGCATCAGCCCTTTGATGAATTTGTTGGGCTATGGCCAAGGGTAGGCCAAGGCCCTTTGATGATTTGTTGGGCTATGGCCAAGGGTAGGCCATCAGCCCTTTGATGAATTTGTTGGGCTATGGCCAAGGGTAGGCCATCAACCCTTTGATGAATTTGTTGGGCTATGGCCAAGGAAGGCCATCAGCCCTTTGATGAATTTGTTGGGCTATGGCCAAGGGTAGGCCAAGGCCCTTTGATGATTTGTTGGGCTATGGCCAAGGTAGGCCAACAGCCCTTTGATGAATTTGTTGGGCTATGGCCAAGGGTAGGCCATCAACCCTTTGGAGTAGAGTAGTTTGTTTGTACGTGTCACTGTCTAACCATATAATTTTTGGCACAAAATTATGTGCACAGAATCAGAGCGCAGCAATAAAAGCTTTTACTCTCCGATCCTTGGTTATGTTTAGACAAGTTGTTGTTGTTTGAGACACATGAAAGAGTAGTGTGTGTGTGTGTGTGTATCATTCCTCCGAATCCAGTTGGCTTCAAAACTTGGATTCACCACTCCAATGAAGTTAATACCCGTAGTTATGAATGAGTAAATGTTGTGTATCCTACAGGTAGGTCTGGAAGGTTTTGGGGTTTTGAAGGAATCCAATCTGTTTGCAAGGAATGTATGTGTCTGTTGATGAAATCTGTTGTGATTCTTCCTTTAAAAGAAGAATTGGATGTTTGGAGTCGTATGTATATATTTATATACTGTACCGTACGTGTGTGTGTGTATGTGTGTTTGTTGATGAATCTGTTGTGATTCTTCTTTTAAAAGAAGAATTGGATGTTTGAAGTCGTATGTATATATTTATATACTGTACCGTACGTGTGTGTGTGTATGTGTGGGTGTGTGTGTGTTTGGTGATGAAATCTGTTGTGATTCTTCTTTTAAAAGAAGAATTGATGTTTGAAGTCGTATGTATATATTTATTACTGTACCGTACGTATGTGTGTAAATGTGTATTTTGTTATAGGGTTTTATTTTTGGGTTAGGTTAATCAATTTGGCTGAGTAAAGATCCTCAAACGTTGCATTTGAGACCTTTATATCAAGCCTTGTCTGTTTTATGCCTATATGTCAAATAGGAAATTGGAATAGGTTGGGCCTATATTGGTCAAATAGGAATTGAATAGGTTGGGCCTATATTGGTCAAATAGGATTGGAATAGGTTGGGCCTATATGTCAAATAGGACTTGGAATAGGTTGGGCCTATGTCAAATAGGACTTGGAATAGGTTGGGCCTATGTATCAAATAGGATTTGGTGTGCCTATGTCAAATAGGACTTCGTAGGTTGGGCCTATATGTCAAATAGGACTTAGAATAGGTGGGCCTATATGTCAAATAGGACTTGGTGTGCCTATATGTCAAATAGGACTTCGAATAGGTTGGAATAGGGCACGAATAGGTGTTAGGTGGGTGTAGGTTTGAATTTGTGCAATTGCTTTAGGTCTTTGTGATGTTACAGATCTGAGTCGAATTTTGTGATGTTACAGTTCGAGTCGAATTTTGTGATGTTACAGGTCTGAGTCGAATTTTGTGATGTTACAGGTCTGAGTCGAATTTGTGATGTTACAGGTCTGAGTCGAATTTTGTGATGTTAATGAGTAAGTTAAATTGCTGAAATAAATTTTATAACCTACACCACAGGTTCAATTATAAATTTAGTGTTTTTAATTAGGATAGGCCTTGAGTGTAAAGAGTAAGGCCTACTTTAAGGGTAGGCCTATTATGTAAGGTAAGTTAGGTGGGCCTACTAAATAGGCCTATTTTGGTCCTACCAAGTAGGCTTATATTTGGGCCTATTATTTTATAGGACCTCAAATGAGTTAAGCCTGTTAAATTAACAAGGCTTAGTTTTGAGTTTGTAGAGTAGGACCTATTAAATAGCTTAATGTTGCGGGCCTATTTTTTTAGGACCTAAAATAAGTTATGCCTGTTAAATGAACAAGCCTTTGTTTTTCTATTAGTGTAAAGGTAAAGGAATCGGTTCCCAGTTGCTTAGGCCACCATATGAAAACTATAGTGGGGTTTACGGTTGAAATTAGGGTTAGGCCTACTGAGTTAAGCCTAGCCACTACGTGTGTCAGTGTAAATTTTAGAGGGGTTAGTTCCCCTTCACAGGGCCACCATTTGAAAAAACTATATAGGGCTATGGGTTGATTGCCTGTGCCCTCATCCGTTGGAAATTTCCAACAGACGTCAGTGGAGGGTTACCGACAAAAGCCCTATGCCTTTTCGTTAGAGAGTTATAAATATGTAGGTTGTTAAAGGACCGTTTTATATTTAAGTGATTACGGTAATTTTAGCGCCCGGATTGGCGAAACCTCATGTTAATGAAAACTGAAATTGCTCACCTTATTTTTGCTGGGTCTTTGTTTGTTTCGATGTAGGGCGTTACGATCATTTCGGTGTAGGGCCGCCACGATGGAGTTACGCGGCGAATTACTTAAGGTAATTAATATAGGCAGTCACTATATAACCCCTGAAGGAATAGGCCTATCCTTTTATAGTCTTAGGTTTTATATTATAAGGAATTCACTCAGAACTAGAGGGGGGACAAAGACATCCTCCAGTTTAAAGCTTCGCTTGGAATAAACAGCCGGAAGCCGTTTTCTTGGTTCGCTTGTATTTTCATTATTATTTGCCGATCTAGCAAGATTTTGTTGTTTGTGTCTACTTCTTTTGGTAGACTAAATAATAAATTGGGTTTTCTTGTTGCTATGTGGGGCTGATTCATACATACAGGTTCCTTGTACGTATGGCAATTCAATTATTTCATTCCCAATAGGCTATGTCGCCAATCCCGAGGCAATTTTGTATAGATATTTAATTCAATTAATTAATAATTTATATTTAATTATGAAATAAATGTACCACATATGATACCATGTTGTGAGCGCGTATAGTTTTTCCATATACTGGGGGGGGCCGGAGAAAAATTTGTATGTTATAGATCAAAATTTTTTGATAAACTGTGTGTTAAACCATGTGAAATGGATTGAAAAGAATAAAGTAGAAATTTAGGGGGAGAGAGGTTACTCAAGACCTATTTAAATATTAAAGTTCAAGAGGCCAACTTCTCAAGTTTAGTTAAAGTTATGTTAATCAGTTTGACTCCCTTTAGGTATAGGAAATTTATGGGATTAAAGTAAAGTTATTAAGCATTTTAACTTTGCTCAGTTTGTGTAAGTTTTATAAGTCACCAGTCTTAATTTTTTCTTGTAAAAGTTGTCTGGCTTTCAAGCAGTCTTTCTTTGAGGCCTCTCTGGTTTAGTCTGAGTTACATCAGGCACATTGAGAGATTCCTCCCCAATAGTATCCTGATCCATCCTTTGGGGTAATGGTTCTAATTTAGCCCCACACTCCAAAGGATATAGTAATGTGATATCTCTGGTGGTTTCACCAGTTGCTGTTTTCAGTTTTACAACCCTGGTAACTTCGTCTTCACCAGTTTTGAGTTCCAAGACTTTTCCCATTGACCAATGTTGTCTTGGTGTCTTGTCATGTATCAACACAATGTCCCCAATTTTGACTGAATCATTCCAACTTTGTTTTGTTAATTGTTTATGTCTTTCTCTAAGACTTGTTAAGTATTCTTCTCTCCATTTTGTTATAAATTGAGTCTTGATTTGTGTCAAATGTTTGTATTTTGTGTTGAGTTCTTTGTGTCCTATTTCCCAATCTGGATCCTCTGTACTGTTATGTTCAGATTCTGGTAACATGTTTACTGTTTCTCCCTTAATTAGGTGGTTTGGTGTGAGAGGTTCTGGCTCATTAATACCATCTCCCACATAAGTTAATGGTCTGTTGTTGACAACATTTTCAATTTCTGACAGAATAGTCATGAGTTCAAAAAGTTGTAATGTTTTGTCCCAATAGTCTTTTTAAGGCAGTTCTTTACAGTTTGTATGTTTCTTTCCCAAATTGAACCATACCATGGTGTATTAACAGGAATGTACTTCCAGGTTATGTTGTGTTTGGTTAAATGAGTTTGTACTGTTTCACTGTCACAAATCTGATGAATAATTCTTTCACCCGATTTGAAGTATGTGGCATTGTCTGACCATATAGTTTTGGGTACAGAATTGTGTGCACAAAATCGTCTGAAAGCAGCAATAAAAGCTTCTGCTGTCAGATCTTCTACTATGTCTAGACATATGGCACGTGTGGCAGCACAGGTGAAGAGTACAATGTATACTTTGTATTCCTTTGAATCCATTTTGTCTCCAAAACTCACATTTACCGCTCCAGTAGTCAATACCCGTGGTTTCAAATGGCCGAGTAAATGTTACTCGTTCCACAGGTAGGTCTGAGGGCTTGGGGTCTTAAAGGGTCGTGAATGGATACGTTTACAAGGAATGCATGTGTTTAAAATTTTCTTTGTTTCAGTTCTACCCTTTGGTAGCCAGTAAGTCTTTCTCAGCTCTGTCAGGGTTTGTGGGTATCCCTGATGATGAGTTTTGTGAAGTGATTTCTCCTTGGAAGAAGAATTGGGTGCTTAGAGTTGTAAGTCAAAGTTGACTTGTTAAGCCTTCCTTTACACCTTATCAGACCCTCTGTATCCAGGTACAGATTTAGATCCATGACAAGTGAAGGAATACCTTTGTTTAATGTGCTACTGGACCTAAGATACTTCAACTCCTTGTCAAATTCTGAAGCTTGTATCTGTTTGAGCCAGTATTTTGTTGCAGTTTCTGTTAAGTTAGAAAAGGCTTCTGAGGACAGTGTTTAAGAAGGTAGCTATTGACAAACTTGCAGCAATAGACTGTAATTCTCAAGAGTTTGTTGATGTCTGAATAATGTTTGTAGTCAAATATAGGTTTGTCCTCAGTGATCTTTTCAGTTGTCGTAGAGTTGAGTGTGAGGTTAACTACTTTGGCTGGCCAAAGATCCTCACATGTTAGCCATTCGGGCCCTTCATACCAGATTTTATTTGTTTTCAACAGCTTGTAAGAGAGCCCTCTTGTCAAAAAGTCTGCAGGATTCTCTTTTGTTTTTATGTACCTAAATTTGATACCAAGGTTTGTGTTTGCAGTTTTGATTTCTGTTAGTCTGTTAGTCTGTTTTTCACAAATATGTTTTTGCAAGAAGTTGTTTCTGTGTTGGTCACCCATGTTAGACAAATTTGACTGTCTGTTCTTAAGTAAATGTTTGTTATGTCAACTTCTTTATACACTTGTGAAAGAAAGTTTGCTGTTTTAACTCCCAATGAGACAGCTAATAATTCAAGTTGTGGTACAGTTTTCTTTTGGTTTTAAGGGTGCCACTTTTGCCTTTGAATAAACCAAGTTACTTTCATTTTCACTTGTTAAATAGGCACAACACCCATAAGCTTGTGAGCTGGCATCTGTAAAAATGTGTAGTGTTTGCGATTTCAATCTGTAGCCAGCACATCTTGGTACGTAGATGTCTTGAACTTTGTTCAAGTCTGTGGCTAATTTTTTCCAATGAAGTTAGTCTTCCACTGAAAGTGGTTCATCCCAATCAATTTTCTTTTTCCATAAGTCTTGCAAAAGGGTTTTGGATCTTATGGTTGCTGGTAAATATAATCCAATGGGGTCGAAAATTTTGGATGATTCTGAAAGCACTTGTCTTTTTGTATGGCATTTGGATTTAAGTTATAACTCTTCGTGCAAAGAGTGTCATCGTGTTCAGAATTCTGTTTTAAAAACCAAAGCATTCCAAGTGTTTTCGTGTAATTGTTTGGTTCAATGTTCCCATTGTTGTCTTTTGTTATTTGTTCATTTAATTTAGGAGAATTAGAAAGAGTTTGTACTGTATTCAAACCTCCTACCACTTCAGACTAGTCAATACCCGTAGTTTTAGTGGAGTAAATTTACTCCTCCACAGGTAGATCTGGAGGGCTTGGGGCTTTGAATCCTGTACTGTTTTTGTGTTGTTTAGCCTATGGCCAAGGGAGGCCACAAGACCCTTTTTGTTTGGTCTCTGGCCAAAGGAGGCCACAAGACCCTTGTTGTTTGGTCTCTGGCCAAGGAGGCCACAAGACCCTTGTTGTTTGGTCTCTGGCCAAAGGAGGCCACAAGACCCTTGTTGTTTGGTCTCTGGCCAAAGGAGGCCACAAGGCCCTTGATGAATATGTTGGGCTATGGCCGAGGTAGGCCATCAGCCGTTTGATGAATTTGTTGGGCTATGGCCAAGGTAGGCATCAGCCCTTTGATGAATTTGTTGGGCTATGGCCAAGGTAGGCCATCAGCCGTTTGATGAATTTGTTGGGCTATGGCCAAGGTAGGCCATCAGCCCTTTGATGAATTTGTTGGGCTATGGCCAAGGTAGGCCATCAGCCGTTTGATGAATTTGTTGGGCTATGGCCAAAGGTAGGCCAATGCCCTTTGATGATTTGTTGGGCTATGGCCAAGGGTAGGCCATCAGCCCTTTGATGAATTTGTTGGGCTATGGCCAAGGGTAGGCCATCAACCCTTTGATGAATTTGTTGGGCTATGGCCAAGGTAGGCCATCAGCTGTTTGATGAATTTGTTGGGCTATGGCCAAGGTAGGCCATCAGCCCTTTGATGAATTTGTTGGGCTATGGCCAAGGTAGGCCATCAGCCCTTTGATGAATTTGTTGGGCTATGGCCAAGGTAGGCCATCAGCCCTTTGATGAATTTGTTGGGCTATGGCCAAGGGTAGGCCAAGGCCCTTTGATGATTTGTTGGGCTATGGCCAAGGGTAGGCCATCAGCCCTTTGATGAATTTGTTGGGCTATGGCCAAGGGTAGGCCATCAACCCTTTGATGAATTTGTTGGGCTATGGCCAAGGAAGGCCATCAGCCCTTTGATGAATTTGTTGGGCTATGGCCAAGGGTAGGCCAAGGCCCTTTGATGATTTGTTGGGCTATGGCCAAGGGTAGGCCAACAGCCCTTTGATGAATTTGTTGGGCTATGGCCAAGGGTAGGCCATCAACCCTTTGGAGTAGAGTAGTTTGTTTGTACGTGTCACTGTCTAACCATATAATTTTTGGCACAAAATTATGTGCACAGAATCAGAGCGCAGCAATAAAAGCTTTTACTCTCCGATCCTTGGTTATGTTTAGACAAGTTGTTGTGTTTGAGACACATGAAAGAGTAGTGTGTGTGTGTGTGTGTATCATTCCTCCGAATCCAGTTGGTCTTCAAAACTTGGATTCACCACTCCAATGAAGTTAATACCCGTAGTTATGAATGAGTAAATGTTGTGTATCCTACAGGTAGGTCTGGAAGGTTTTGGGGTTTTGAAGGAATCCAATCTGTTTGCAAGGAATGTATGTGTCTGTTGATGAAATCTGTTGTGATTCTTCCTTTAAAAGAAGAATTGGATGTTTGGAGTCGTATGTATATATTTATATACTGTACCGTACGTGTGTGTGTGTATGTGTGTTTGTTGATGAAATCTGTTGTGATTCTTCTTTTAAAAGAAGAATTGGATGTTTGAAGTCGTATGTATATATTTATATACTGTACCGTACGTGTGTGTGTGTATGTGTGTGTGTGTTTGGTGATGAAATCTGTTGTGATTCTTCTTTTAAAAGAAGAATTGGATGTTTGAAGTCGTATGTATATATTTATATACTGTACCGTACGTATGTGTGTAAATGTGTATTTTGTTATAGGGTTTTATTTTTGGGTTTTGGGTTAGGTTAATCAATTTGGCTGAGTAAAGATCCTCAAACGTTGCATTTGAGACCTTTATATCAAGCCTTGTCTGTTTTATGCCTATATGTCAAATAGGAATTGGAATAGGTTGGGCCTATATTGGTCAAATAGGAATTGGAATAGGTTGGGCCTATATTGGTCAAATAGGACTTGGAATAGGTTGGGCCTATATGTCAAATAGGACTTGGAATAGGTTGGGCCTATGTCAAATAGGACTTGGAATAGGTTGGGCCTATGTATCAAATAGGATTTGGTGTGCCTATGTCAAATAGGACTTCGTAGGTTGGGCCTATATGTCAAATAGGACTTAGAATAGGTTGGGCCTATATGTCAAATAGGACTTGGTGTGCCTATATGTCAAATAGGACTTCGAATAGGTTGGAATAGGGTCACGAATAGGTGTTAGGTGGGTGTAGGTTTGAATTTGTGCAATTGCTTTAGGTCTTTGTGATGTTACAGATCTGAGTCGAATTTTGTGATGTTACAGTTCGAGTCGAATTTTGTGATGTTACAGGTCTGAGTCGAATTTTGTGATGTTACAGGTCTGAGTCGAATTTTGTGATGTTACAGGTCTGAGTCGAATTTTGTGATGTTACAGGTCTGAGTCGAATTTTGTGATGTTAATGAGTAAGTTAAATTGCTGAAATAAATTTTATAACCTACACCACAGGTTCAATTATAAATTTAGTGTTTTTAATTAGGATAGGCCTTGAGTGTAAAGAGTAAGGCCTACTTTAAGAGGTAGGCCTATTATGTAAGGTAAAGTTAGGTGGGCCTACTAAATAGGCCTATTTGTTGGTCCTACCAAGTAGCTTATATTTGGGCCTATTATTTTATAGGACCTCAAATGAGTTAAGCCTGTTAAATTAACAAGGCTTAGTTTTGAGTTTGTAGAGTAGGACCTATTAAATAGGCTTAATGTTGCGGGCCTATTTTTTTAGGACCTAAAATAAGTTATGCCTGTTAAATGAACAAGCCTTTGTTTTTCTATTAGTGTAAAGGTAAAGGAATCGGTTCCCAGTTGCTTAGGCCACCATATGAAAACTATAGTGGGGTTACGGTTGAAATTAGGGTTAGGCCTACTGAGTTAAGCCTAGCCACTACGTGTGTCAGTGTAAATTTTAGAGGGGTTAGTTCCCCTTCACAGGGCCACCATTTGAAAAAACTATATAGGGCTATGGGTTGATTGCCTGTGCCCTCATCCGTTGGAAATTTCCAACAGACGTCAGTGGAGGGTTACCGACAAAAGCCCTATGCCTTTTCGTTAGAGAGTTATAAATATGTAGGTTGTTAAAGGACCGTTTTATATTTAAGTGATTACGGTAATTTTAGCGCCCGGATTGGCGAAACCTCATGTTAATGAAAACTGAAATTGCCTCACCTTATTTTTGCTGGGTCTTTGTTTGTTTCGATGTAGGGCGTTACGATCATTTTCGGTGTAGGGCCGCCACGATGGAGTTACGCGGCGAATTTACTTAAGGTAATTAATATAGGCAGTCACTATATAAACCCCTGAAGGAATAGGCCTATCCTTTTATAGTCTTAGGTTTTATATTATAAGGAATTCACTCAGAACTAGAGGGGGGACAAAGACATCCTCCCAGTTTAAAGCTTCGCTTGGAATAAACAGCCCTGAGAGCCGTTCCTTGGTTCGCTTGTATTTTCATTATTATTTGCCGATCTAGCAAGATTTTGTTGTTTGTTGTGTCTACTTCTTTTTGGTAGACTAAATAATAAATTGGGTTTTCTTGTTGCTATGTGGGGCTGATTCATACATACAGGTTCCTTGTACATATGGCAATTCAATTATTTCATTCCCAATAGGCTATGTCGCCAATCCCGAGGCAATTTTGTATAGATATTTAATTCAATTAATTAATAATTTATATTTAATTATGAAATAAATGTACCACATATGATACCATGTTGTGAGCGCGTATAGTTTTTCCATAACTGCACAGCTAATTCATCGTCATCGTCATCATTCAAGTTTTAGTATCTTCGCTGGTGAGTACCCATACGAAATTTTAATGTTGGTAAAATTATTAAAAAATACTGTATATACAAATGTTTTCTTTTTAAAATACTGTTAGTCTCTTTCATACTCCGAGTGTAGAAAGTGTTTATAAGAGCGTGGGAAAGGTTTATAAGAGTGCGGGGAGGGTTTATAAAGGCGTAAAATACGTAATAAACATATCGTTTCTACTTCGCGGATTTTCACCTATCGCGGGGGGTTCTGGAACGTAACCCCCGCGATATTCGAGGGAATACTGTACATATATTTTATGAAAAGTTTAATTAAAAATATACTAATTAAACTTAATGTCAAATACACTTTATTTCAGGTATCAAAAGGTTATGGAAGAATTAAAGAAGAAATTTCAAGCAAGTAACGATCCCAATCTTAGGTTACAAATACTATCATTGTATCCCTATCCCATTGAAAAAACTGCTGACTTCTTTGGAGCAACAAAGTATATGGTGCATAAGAGCCGCAATCTTCAAAAACAGTTTGGGATTCTTCCTAACATTCCAAACATGACGAATTGGAAGGTCATCACAGCTAAAATGAAAAAAATCATTCAGGAGTTTTATGAAAATGATGAATATAGTAGGATGTGCCCGGGAATCAAAGATTATAAGTTTGCAATAAATGAAGAGGGTGAAAAAATAGAAAAACAAAAAAGACTGGTATTGTGTAACTTGAAAGAGTTATATGCTGAATATGCAAAAAATGATGAAAATCCCAAAATAGGCTTTAGTACCTTTGCTCATCTTCGACCGTCGTGGTGCGTGCTTGCGGGACAAAGCGGAACTCACAGTGTCTGTGTATGTACGCATCACCAAAATCCGAAACTACAAATATCAGTGTTAGGCATTAAAGATTTAGACTACAAAAAATTAATGTCTATCCATCTGCGGCATGGACAATGAAGATTGTATGATGCACCGATGCAAAAGATGCCTGCGAGAGGTCGGAATCAAAAATTATTTGGAAAGTTTGGACTTCATGGCAATGGAAGAGATAAAATATAAACAATGGGTGTCCGTCAATCACTGTATGTTAAAAGATATCACCGAAACTCCAGAGGAATACGTGGAATCGCTCACCAAAAAAATTGCACAACTGACAAGACACCACTTCACGAATAAATGTCAGTCAAGTTACTTCAAAAATCTAAAAGAAACTCTGCCCGAAAATGAAGGTGTTTTGGTGGGCGATTTCGTGGAAAACTTCTCATTCATCGTACAAGATTGTGCCCAGGGGTTTCATTGGGAGGACTCGCAATGTACAGTGCACCCATTCGTTTATTATTCCAAAAACAATGCAGGAAAACTAATTTGCAAAAGTTACTGCTTCGTTTCAAACTGTCGCAGGCATGATACAATTCTGGTTCATAGTTTTCTCAAAAAATTAATCCTGTGCATCCAACAACAAAATTCGAACCTAACTAAAATTCATTATTTCACAGATGGATGCGCGGCTCAGTATAGGAATAAAACAAATTTTCTAAATTTATGCCATCATTTCGAAGACTTCAAAATTCATGCTGAGTGGAATTTTTTCGCGACATCCCACGGGAAGAATGCCTGCGATGGTATTGGTGGAATGGTAAAAAGAGCAGTCGCCAGAGAAAGCTTACGACAGCCTCTCGACCATCAAATCTTAACAGCTGAGGACTTCTACAATTTCTGCTCTCAAGAATTCCTAACCGCTATTGACTTTTTTTACATCTCTGAGGCAGAAGTTGTAGATGTAGAGCTTTCTTTGCAAAAATGTCTGAGTGAACCTATTACTTCTATCGAAGGTACTCAACAATTACATCGCTTCATCCCAATTTCCAAGAATTTGTTGAAGGTTTATCCACTCTCTCAGAGTGCACAGTCAGTCGAAATAAGAGAGCTCATTAGAGTTTCTGCTTCGGATCAAGAACATAATACTCTCTCTCAACACAAAATTGAAACAGGCTCTTTTGTGGGTTGTATGTATGAAAATAAACTATGGCTCGGATTAGTCCAGTCCTTTGACTGTGAATATGATGATTTTCTGATAAAATTTCTCCATCCTTCGGCAATGTTCCCTCTAATTTTTTTTAGTCTGTGTGCGCAAGAAATTTTCGTTGTGCATACATTTAGATTCATGGTGAAAAATTGTGCAAACTTTTCTGAGTGCTATTATCTTCAAAATTATATATATATAAATATTAAATACTTAATAAATATTATTTCCATAAGGTGATAGCTTGATCATTACGGTACTATTAAATGGATATTAAGAAACTGTTTGCAATATTATATATTTTTAAAAAAGAAAACATTTTATCCATTCTAAAAATATAAATAAAATAAAAAATAGTAAAATAAAATTCAACAAAATAAAGAAATAAAATAAAAATAACATTAATTGAAAATGACTATTTTAGTTATCATTTCTCAAAACAGTTTTTAGCATTTAGCAATTTAAAATAGACTATCAAGATTAATACATGATTTTATCCATTCACAAAATAGGAATAAAATAAAAAATAATAAAATTCAATAAAATAAAATGTAATCGAAATAACATTAAATGAAAGTACCTTTCATTTAAGTATGATTATGATTTCTCCCTACGATCTTTAGCATTTGCCCATTCCAAATAAACTCTATGAAGATTAATACATCCATCATCATTCACGTAACTTTTAATTCGCATGAGCATGTCCAAATGATTTTCTTTCAAGCGGTTTCTTAATTTGTTCTTTATAGAATTCATTAAACTGCAATTTTTTAAATTACTTCATTTACTGTCGTGACTCATGATACGCTTGAGCCTGTGCGCATTTTATTTTGCTGTGTGCGCAGATTTCACAACACGTGTGTGCGCGCACACGTGCACACCTTAGAGGGAACATTGTCCTTCGGGCATATGTCCCTCATACATTTTTCCTGCGCAAGATGATGTTTGTCACGTTCCAACAGAAAGTATATTTGGGAGTATTGAAGCAAGTTTACGAGGAGGAACAAGAATACAATACATTTTTCTGCTTCAAGAATTAAATAACTTTTCAAAGATAAAATAAATTCTATCGAATGTATACTATTTAAGATTGTCTATATAATATTTCTAAAATTTTTATCTAAGATTTGTGTATCTACTTAATAGTTATAAAAATCTTTTCAAATTCTTTTTTCTTATTATTATATTATTAGTGTCTAAAATTTGGATTCACTGGATGAGAATACTGTCTTAATTCATTCTCAAAGACTTGTGTACATGTGGTATTAGGAAGAGTATTTTATACTCTGATAAGCGCTTTATAAATTAAACATTACTGTATTATTGTCAATATATTCTGTCCCTAAATATAAGAGAGGTTATGTATGTACATTGTACATATATTTTAAAAGATTTTTTCTCCTTTGGTTTAGCTACATGTATTTTTTATATGAATTGAAAATTGTCTTTTTTTGGACCAACAAGTCTAATAAATCTTTGTCGTCTGAAAAAGATTTTTATTACTTAATTTCAAACTCAGTTTTGAGCCTTATAATAAACTATAAGCTGACTTTTTATTACTTATTATGGTGTACATACATCAAATAAAAATTTTTTATTCTTGGTCTTTTTTTCGAAAAATGATATCTTCGCTGCCAAATCGCAAAAAAAAAAAAAAAAAAAATTCCAAAAAATAATTTTATTTTTGTTACCCTAAAAAAATGATACATATTTAGAAACTACAGTTAATTTTACATATTTTATCATTTAAGACTTATTACGCTACCACAATTAGCAGCTGAGATATTTACGTTTGAAAATTGTTGGTTTTTTCATTTGACCAAAATTTGGTCAAGCCATAAAATTTGACCAACTTGACCAATTTTCAAAAAAATTCAGATTTTTGTAATTTGGACCAAAACCAACCCTCACACCAAGTTTCATGAATTTTGGAGATGGTGGAGTGTACATTTGGCACTTTCATTTGTCTATTTGTCCTGGAATTACCCACAAGATATTGAAAAATGAAAAAGTATAGAAACAAGCAACAAGAATGATCCCATCTCTAAGACAATTGACATATAAGGAAAGACTGGCGTATCTAAGCATGTTCTCATTAAAAAGGAGGAGGTTAAGGGGTGATATGATAGAGGTGTATAAAATGATAAGAGGGTTGGATAAGATAGATTTTGAGTCTCTTTTCATTAAAGATCACAATAACCAGACTAGAGGTCATAGTATGAAATTATTTAAGCCAAGATGTAGAACAAATTTAAGAAAACATAGTTTTACAAACAGAGTAATTAAGTTTTGGAACAGTCTGACAGAAGAAGTGGTGACTTCAGATACACTTGATTCTTTCAAAAGAAGGTTGGATAGTTTGATGTCTGCAAGGGACATCTGGTGATGGTGTTTAAGCCCATTTTTATTGCATGAATGGTACTAGTTTATTTCATATATATTATGTGCATTTGGGTGATAGATCCCACAGCTCAACACAGGTGTTGTGGGATATAGGGAGGCAGCATCTTGGGTTAGGCACAGGGGTCCCCAACCCTGTGCCCGCGAGCACCATGGTGCCCACCTACCCTTTTGCGTGTGCCCACCACTGACTGACTACGATTGATAAGTTTTTATTTAAATTTTTAATAAAATGTTAAGTATGTTACATATTTTGAATACAGTATTTAGTTACTAAATATTTAAAATATATGTAACATTAGGCCTGTTCAAAAATCAACTTTTTCTTATTTTCATAGGTTTCTGTACATTTTCCCATGCTTTTTGACCTGAAAAAGCTGAAAATCACAACTATTTTGACCTAGGATGTTGGGAAGCATTGCCGCATGGAGCTTTAAATTTTCTGCCTTGAAATTGCCCAAAGTGCCAATTCCAGGGTCCCTTGAATTATGTTTTGCACTTTAACTTTTGATCTAAAGATAGAGCAACAAATTAGGTATCAAATGAAAGAGCATAAAATTAATAAATAATAATAATAATAATAATTATCTATCATTTTTCAGGAAACAACAGAAACTCAATCAGAATCTAGAAAACCATCTACAAGTTACAACTTCACAATGGCATTAAGCAAGGAGCTGAGGGAGCTCCGTGGGTGCACAGTTGATATCTCAGAACCTCCACGTACTGTCCACAGGCAGGTGTCAACTGGGCCATCTACCAGATCTCTCACTGAAACTTTCCTGGTTGGATACCCTTAAGCTTTTATCAGTGGTTCCCAGCTTCCCACCAACAGACAGGCGTTCCAGTATTTCCTTAATCTTCAGAATTTACCAGAAAATGCAGGGAGGCCCATGGTTCAAGACCTTGCATATGAAACAGTTGAATCTATCATCCCATTCTGGCAGATGGCTAGGATCAAGACAATGACCAAGTACAATGCAATGAAGCTCTTCATGAAACTACATGAGAAACATCGTGCTCTGGTGAAAAGCAAAGGAAGAGCAAGTAACCCTGGAGGAAAAAGAGGAGCATTTGTGCTGGAATTAGACAGCCTGTTCGATATAGGAGCCCCAGATGCAATCCAGGAAATACAGAACAACAGACTGTTATCCAGAGAGAAGAAAGATGAGGATATCAGGTTCTATGAAGACCAAAAGACTGAGAAGAAAGGTCATATGTCTGGTCATGACAAGATTTTTGAGACAAGATCCCTGCAGCAAGCAGCGAGGAATGAAAGACTGCAGCATAGACAAGAACAAGGTAAAACTAATTACTTTGAACGTCACAAAAAGTTTTAAGTTTTACTCCATTGCGATATTTAGCATGTACTTAACAATTACTGTCTTAACATGTTGTACTATTTTACAGCTGCAGCAGAACAAGAGGCAGTTGTTCATGTGGATGACATTACCTGGGGTGACTCAACTGACAACGACGCTAACACAGAGGACATGGATTACCATCAGCCTCATCCTGGATTAGTGATGTGAGTCGTTTTTTATTGTGTCGTTTTTTTTGTTTTTTTTGTCGTTTTTTTTGTTTAAAACGAAGGTAGTCTGTTTTTTTGTTTTTTTTGTTTTTTATTGTTTTAAACTTATTCCATATTTTTTTTCCTTTAATCTAATAAGTATATTAGTATTACCTATAATTTACTATACTACCATGCTTATACGGTTATACCTAGTATATATACTATATAGTCATCTTTTAGAAAAATTGAATCACGCAAAAAGTATATAATAGAAAGGAAAAACAAACCCTCATTTTTTATATGTATATATATTTTTTAACTAGAACATAAAACATTCTTCCTCGTTTCAAACAATATACATAATTGTGATTGGCAAGAGTACCAGTATATATATTCCAGATAGAAAAGGAAAATATTCACCTTTTTTTGAACCTTTTTGTTAACCTACATTTCCATGGAAGAATCATCACTAGATTGGGTAAAGCATATATGCTAGTTTCAATATCACAGGTACTGGTATAATATCCATAATACTGGTATAAAACAATAAATATAATTGTGATTGGCAAGAATACCAGTGTGTATATATATATATATATATATATATATATATATATATATATATATATATATATTCCAAATAGAAAAATAAAAAAAATATAAATATTCATCTCTTTCTTTAACCTTTGTGTTAACCTAATGCTGTTTAACTTTCATTATCTGATTCTATTTCCATTGAAGAATCATTATCACTAGATTGATTAAAGCAAATAGTTTCAATATCACAGGTACTGGTATTTATTGCAGACTTGGATGTTGACGAAGCCAATGTAGCACCATGTTTTACTTCACTTTCTTGGAATTTTGCATTTTGGGATATAAATACTAGCTTTGCTGCTCTGTCTGTGCTTAATTGGTTTCTTTTGGCTGTATGGATATTACTGTATGTGCTAAATGATCTCGGAGGTAATGAAAGGGCGAAATAGAGGTGTATGAGTTTGTGTAGGTATATATGTGAGTATGCATGCGTATGTATCTGGAATTCTGGATGTATGCATGTGTATGGGGTATACAATAGATATAAATGTGTATATAAGTATTTATGTATATATTGGTATATATGTATATGGGTGTATGTGTATGTATATATATATGGATGGTCTCGTGGGGGGGGGGGGAATATGTCATCGCGGGTCTAAAGGATAGTTAAGTGGGAGATTCAAAATCCGAGGCATGGATGGGAGAGTCCTGGGAAGGTTGGACAATGGGCAGTCAGCTCCCAGCCAGTGTTCTCGCAAGTTTAATGGATCTCAAGGTACAAGACTTTCAGTGCAAGAAAGAGGCCAGTTTTTTCTGTAAATAGGCTGAAAAGGACATTCTATACTGGTACCATATGGCCTATTTTATTATTTATTTATTTATTTTTATAATATATATCATTGCAAAAGTATACCTTATAATTAAATTGGCAATATCTATATTAATTATAAAAAAAACAAAAAAAAAACAAAAAAAAAAAAAAAAAACAACAAAAAAAACAACAAAAAACAAAAAAAACGTTTTTTTTACATCACTATCCTGGATGTTCTCACCATCAAGACACTGTGACTAGTGTGACTTTGACGTTTCCAAGGAAGGTCATGGAATGTGATGTCATCTGCAATACAGCTGATCGTCTTGGTTTATCAGACAATCAAGTTACTGCCATGGTTTCTGCCACCTTGAAAGCTGGAGGGGCTGATCTGGATAACTTCGTCATCTCAACCTCAACAACACGTCGCAACAGAATGCTGTCCAGGTATAATATCAGCCAGAGTCACATGTCCAAGTTTTGTGAAAACCCCCCCACAGTACGCTGCCTTACACTGGGATGGAAAGTTGCTCAAAGATGTCTTGGGCAGTGAACCTGGAAGTACCTCAGAGACTTTAGCTATGCTAGTATCTGGTCCACCTTCATACACTGAAGGAAAGTTATTGGGAGTACCTGTCATCGACAATTCTTCTGGCACAGCTCAGGCTGAGGCTTCAATGGATTTACTGGAGACATGGGAACTTACGGATAATGTTACTGCCCTTGTTTTTGACACTACATCCAGTAACAGTGGAGTTCACAGAGGAGCTGCCAAACTGCTAGAGAAAATGCTGAACAAAAAGGTGTTTTATCTGGCCTGTCGACATCACATCTTGGAAATCCTAGTAGGAGCAGTTTGGGAGAAGCTGTTTGGGAAGGTGAAGGGGCCAGATAATCCCTGGTTTGAGCATCTGAAGGATGTTTGGATGGACTTGTCCAAGGAAAACCCAAAGATGCTGGCTATCAGCAAATGGCTGAAGGAAAAGAAGAAGAACAGTGAAGAAATACTCCAAGACATTCTAACGGCAGAAAGGCTTCCAAGAGCCGACTACAGGGAAATGGCTGAACTGACAGTCATTGTTCTTGGAGGAACGCCTCCTCGAGGTATTCACTGGAGTCGACCAGGCGCCATTCATCAGGCCAGATGGATGGCCAGAAACCTGTACTCCATGAAAATGCTGATGTTTGCAGATCAACTTGAGTACGACGAAGACACTGTATTCAAAGCTGGAAAGACTCACACCTCCTTGCGCTGTTCTACACTCCTGTATGGATGATGTCAATGTCTGCTGCAGATGCTCCGTGAATGATCTAAGTCTAATCCAGGACATGTTGAAGTACAAGAAAACTGACCCAGAGCTTGCTGATGCAGTACTTAATAAGATGGAAAACCACAAATGGTACCTGACACAGGAAGTCGTGCCATTTGCCCTGTTCAGCAGTAGATTGAGTGACACATTGAAGCACGACATTGCTGCCCAGTTACATGCCACTGAGAAGCCAGACAGCTTCAGAACAGGAAAGCCTCTATTCCAGAGAGTCACAGCTAAGACCACCCTGGTTGATCTCATTGGCCCAGAATCACATTTCCTGCTGGACACACTGAACATTGGATCCGAGTGGTTTCTGGAACCTGTCACGTCTTGGCCACAGAATGAGGACTACAGAAAAGCGTTGGACTATGTTAAGAATCTGAAAGCGGTGAATGACATTGCTGAACGTGGTGTCAAGATGATGAGCGACTTTGCAAATGTCATAACAACAGATGCCAAGCAAAGGGACTATCTCCTTCAAGCTGTGGAGTTCAACAGACGCCGCTTTGACAGCTTCAAGAAACAAACTCTCAACAACTGACTGTGTAAATGTCATTATGAAATTAATTATCATGTAATGCTTTCACTTCTTGATCAATTAGACTTGTGACAAAATGTTAATCTCAAATTTGTGTCATGAATAAGGCGCCTTGTCTGCCTTGAGTGTGAGAAAACGAATTTTGTGATATTTCTGAAATCTTTGTATGTACCAATGTGCCATTTCTTGTTCCAAGACTATCATAATTGTATAAGTTAGAAAGAGGATTAAAAACACTTTAATTTGGTGCCTATTTTGTTGCTCTATCTTGTTTAGATAAAAAGTTATAGTGCAAAACATGATTCAAGGGACCCTGGAACTGGTGCTTTTGGCCGATTTCAAGGCAGAAAACTTAAAGCTCCATGCGGCAATGCTTCCCAACAACCTAGGTCAAAATGGTTGTGATTTTTGGCCTTTTCAGGTCAAAAAGCATGGGAAAAAGTACAGAAACCTGAAAATAAGAAAAAGTTGATTTTTGAACAGGGCTAAATTGTAACATACTTAACATTTTATTAAATTTTAGTAATTACAGAAACAGATGCTCATTTATTTGAAAATAATTATTTCTTTATAAATAAATTAAGTTATTGTTTTGATAATTTTTCTAAGATTCTTAGTTAGCCCATCCTTGTTTTTTTTTGTGTATTATGTTCATTATTTTACATAGGAATTAAATGTTTTGTTTTTTTATATTATGTTCATTATTTTACATAGGAATTAAATGTTTTTTTTGTGTATTATGTTCATTATTAAGTCCAACTATAAATTTGCCTTGAAAAAGTAAATGGTGCCTGCCACACAACTGGTAGTCTTGAATGTGCTCTTCGACATAAAAAGGTTGGGCTGGGTTAGGGGATACTCTCTGTCCTTACACACCCTATTTAAAGAGATTCCTCTGCTGAGTGGTGCCCCCCATAGTACTGTGAGGTATTGAAAAACTCATGATCTTCACTTGCTCCACAAACACCTTTAAATTGGAGACCCAAAATGGGTGCACACACATTTCTACATTACTTGTACAGTCTTTACAGCCACACCTACACTTTTCCTCCTAAGTATATACAGGGTGTTTGAAAACTTTCTGTACAAATTGTAATGGGGGATAGGCAACACCAAGACAAACCCTTTTTGTCTATAAGTGTATGTCCGCTGATGTCACCATTCAGTGTGAGAGGGCGCCGCTGCAATTGGCTAAAAGGTGAAGTGGGCTAGACTCGCGCTTGCCGCTGGCATTCTTAAATCGGACGTAGTACGTGTAACATGGAGCGCTTCATGACTGCTGAGATGGCTGACATGCATATGGTGTATAGGGCTGCCAATGGAAATGGAAGAGCTGCTGTGAGGTTGTACCGACAGCGCTTCCCAAACAGACGTGTGCCAAACCACCAAACATTTGCGCATTTGCATCGGCGACTGCGAGAAACTGGAACATTCCATGCAAACATGCATGACACTGGTCGGGAGAGAAACGTGCTCACTCCTGACATGGAAGAAGAAATCCTATGGTGATTTGAGGACAATCCAAGCGCAAGTTCGCGAGGTGTTGCACGTATCCTCGGTGTGAACCACAACCTGGTCTGGAGAGTGTTGCACGAGCAGCAGTTACATCCGTTTCATCGTCAGAGAGTCCAGGCATTACAACCTCGGGATTACCCTCTTCATGTGGAATTCGCATGCTGGTTTCTGCAGCAGACAGTGGTGCAGCCTAATTTTCTGGCTTATGTGCTGTTCTCAGATGAGGTCTGTTTCACACGTGAGGGTGTGTTTAACATGCACAATTCTCACGTGTGGGCGCACGCAAATCCACATGCTACACGGGTTTGTAATGCCTGGACTCTCTGACGATGAAATGGATGTAACTGCTGCTCGTGCAACACACTCCAGACCAGGTTGTGGTTCACACTGAGGATATGTGCAACACCTCACGTGCTTGCGCTTGGATTGTCCTCAAATTGCCGTAGGATTTCTTCTTCCATGTCAGGAGTGTGCACGTTTCTCTCCCGACCAGTGTCATGCATGTTTGCATGGAATGTTCCAGTTTCTTGCAGTCGCCGATGCAAATGCGCAAATGTTTGGTGGTTTGGCACACGTCTGTTTGGGAAGCGCTGTCGGTACAACCTCACAGCAGCTCTTCCATTTCCATTGGCAGCCCTATACACCATATGCATGTCAGCCATCTCAGCAGTCGTGAAGCGCTCCATGTTACGCGTACTACGTCCAATTTAAGAATGCCCGTGGCAAGCGCGAGTCTAGCCCACTTCACCTTTTAGCCAATTGCAGCGGCGCCCTCTCGTGCTGAATGGTGACATCAGCGGACATACACTTATAGACGAAAAGGGTTTGTCTTGGTGTTGCCTATCCCCCATTACAATTTGTACAGAAAGTTTTCAAACACCCTGTATATTGTAATGTATATGGATGTAAATTGTGACTTGGTCCGCAATTGTTATGGACCATGACTTATTTTTGGTTGGCACGGTACTGGTATTGATGGGTACCATAATGAAATTGACTGGATTCTTTGGATCTGATATATTTGCATGTCAGTTATAAATAGATATAGTGTGTAACATATTTGTGGATAGTAGCCTATTATGACTTTGATCCTCTGGGTCCAGAGATTCTATCTTTAGTTTTAAATTGATAATTAATTAGTTTTAAATTGATAATTAATTAGTTTTTAATTGATAATTAATTAGTTTTAAATTGATACTTAATTAGTTTTGTAAAAATTGGTTATTGCCAATGTACAGGCAGTTTTTACATAGTGGAGCCACCTCAATGGGCCGAAGTGGCCCCTAGTGTGCCCACTATAAAAATTTCTTATGTTCTTATGTTTCGTATCAATTTAAAACTAAAGATAGAATCTCTGGATCCAGAGGATCAAAGTCATAATAGGCTACTATCCACAGATATGTTACACTATATCTATTTATAACTGACATGCAAATATATCAGATCCAAAGAATTCAGTCAATTTCATTATGGTACCCATCAATACCAGTACCTTGCCAACCAAAAATAAGTCACGGTCCATATCAATTGCGGACCAAGTCACAATTTACAACCATATACATTATAATATATATACTTAGGAGGAAAAGTGTAGGTGTGGCTGTAAAGACTGTACAGTAAAGTAGAAATGTGTGTGCATCCATTTTGGGCCTCCAATTTAAAGGTGTTTGTGGGGCAAGTGAAGATCATGAGTTTTTCAATACCTCACAGTACTATGGGGGGCACCGCTTGGTAGAGGAATCTTTTTAAATGGGGTGTGTAAGGACAGAGAGTATCCCCTAACTCAAGATGCTGCCTCCCTATATCCCACAATACTTGTGTTGAGCTGTGGGATCTATCACCTAAATGCACATAATATATATGGAATAAACTAGTACCATTCATGCAATAAAAGTGGGCTTAAACACAGGGCTGTGGAATCGGAGTCGGAAGCAATTTTGGTGCTGCTGGAGTTGGAGTCAGAGTCAGTAAATATGTACCGACTCCGACCTCAATATAAATTTTAATAAAATGTGTTTTTGTGTGATATCACTGGCAGCTATGGTGGTTAAACCACTTAAATAATAAACACAATGTTTTCCATTTCAGACACTAATGCCATTAATTCATTTTTTCTTTTCAGATAATATTTTTTATTTTTAATGCTATTTAATTTCAAGTTCTTTCCAAATTTCATAAGTTTTTAACTTTCAAGTCTAAAACCCCTTTCACAATGGCAAAGACACTTCCAACAAGGTCTGCAGTTTTTGAATATTTTACAATAACCACAGATGGGAAACATTTTGTGTGTCAGTGTATGATAGATGATGATGATGGTGAAAAATTATGTGAAGCAAAAATCAGTGGTTTTACTGGCTCTGATAAAAATGCACCAGAGTCATTCCAGCTCAACTGGTACAGATTTCAGAAAGTTGGTCGGGTGACCATCTCCGATTTTCTTCAAATTTTCAGGGTTGATTCATACACCATTCAATAGCTTAAATCTAAAATTTTAGCTTCCTCAGTCAAAAACGTTTAATTTTATGGTCGCTTAAATGGCCCCCACCTTCGACAAAAAATGCCTATGTTGGGCTTGATTGGCCAATGCCTTCATTTTGAGAGGTCTTGAAAAGTGTCTTCTAATAGGAGTAGAAGCTTCAAATTTGTCATGCCAATACAACTTCTGGTGGGCTTTTCAATTTTGCAAGCTAAAAGGCTGTGGAACAAATAGTTTCTGAGTTACAAGGGCTTAAACATGGCTCCATTTTGAAGCTTGCATCAATTCCTCCCACTTTTACGACTCTACCATTTTCAAAAGTTTTAGTTCTACATCAATCACAGCTGTTTTAATACTCCTAATAGTCTATGGGTTGTAAATTTATGAGTGAAATAAAAAAATAACCAAAAAAGGATTTATTTTTATTTTTTAAAATTTCCAAAAGTTGATATTTTCACAAAATTTGCAAAATTAACATCAACTTTGGGGCTTAATATAAAGGTGTCCACAATTAGTCAGGGAGTTGATACTTCTAGTAAAGAAAGATACATACGTGTACAAAAACATATATTAAGGAATAGATCTCAACTCAACTTCTTCATATAGTTTTGGCTATTCAAAGAAAAGTACTTTTTGTGAAAAATTCTGAATTTTTTCAAAATTTTGAAATGTTTAAATTTCTTTTTACAACATTGAATTGTAATTTTACTTCCATTTTATTACTTGGTAAGTTAATTCACAAATGTTAAATTATCTAAATAAGTTTTACTCATAAAAAAGACAATACTATATACCTAGATTATTACTACATTTGCAGTTAACACAACAGATGGACCAGCTTGTAGGCTCAATACTTGGATCTACCTAAGTAAATCATGTAGAACCATGTTCTACTGCTCTTTAAGCACTTCCTAGTAATTTAAATTATGCAGTTAGTACAGATAAACTAGCAGTAACTACCATTTTCAGTACAAAACCTTAAATTTAAGTAGCTTTGTTGTATTACTTCCCTTAATACAAGTGTACAGTACTTAGCTATATACAATAATGAATTCCTGAGTTTTTAAGCATGTGAATTATTGGCTATAAGTTCATATTCTTTTTTTAATATGTGTTGTTTTATGTAAATTCGTATGTAAACTTATATATAGCTAATAACTCTTATGTTTAGACACTGACTCAGGAATTTATTATTATACTCAGGCTTTAAGTCTGATTGTCTTCAACACTCCATGGCCTCACAGCCATAAATTGGCAATTTATTATTCAGCTTGATACAGGTCTGTAGTTACTTAGGCTTTTTTTAAAATACTCCTCAATTTTAGATAAACAATCATTTGATAACTTGTACTGTCTCCCCATTTTCCCAGTAACTGTAGGTGGTTCAATTGAACACAAAACATGTTGGAATGGAATCCAGCAAACATCCTCTTGTTCAGGCCATTTAAAAGGATTCTTTTTCATGAAATTTACTAATAGATCCTTCTCAGTATCACACACTTCAACTATGTTTCCAACAAACCAATCACCTTCATAGAAACAGGCCACATATGTACCAGGTTTATATTGGTAAGCCACATTTTCTTTTGTAGCATTGAGGAAGGAAAGTTGTACGTTAAAGAAATTTTCATCACTAGAAATTTTGTACAGTTTAATGCCTGTTGATGAAGGTCTAAAGCAGTGATATAAACGGGTTCCTGGGATTGTCTTAATTAAGGAATACCTTTTTTCTAACTCAAATAAATTAGCATTTTCCTCAATTTTAGCTGAATCAATGTACAGAAATTGTATACCATTAATATTAGATTTGCACCAATCGAACATCTCTTTTGGATTGGTGATGTGACCTTTACTTGTTGCTTGTAGACTTGCCCAGGCAACTAACCTTTTGACGGTGCCACCAACACCACCACAGGGGCTCTTTCCATGAGAGGTGGCAAAAAAGTTCCATTCACATGTTAGTTGGAAATCTTTTTCATGTAACACTGAATTAATGATGTTTTTATAGTTTTTATATTGACTTGCTGCGCCATCGCTAAAGTAACAAATATGTTTTAGTTTAGGATTCTGACTTTTAAGTAATTTCAAGGCTTCACATAAAAAAGAATAAACTGCAGTTGTGTTGTGTGTAAGTGAATCTGATATTACACAAAAATTTGTAACTTTTAGTTCACCATCATCTTTTTGATAGCAGACTACCGGATGCAAGGTAGCCTGGGTATTGTCCCAGTGATGCCCTTGTACGGCATCCTGAATTATAAAACTATAGTTTTCAGAGAAGTCAACAAGCACTAATGCTGTAGAATCATTGAGGTTTTCTTTACAGTCGGACAAATATTTTGATTGGGCTTTTGCTATGAAATGGTGTACTTTCAACTTTTTTGCACTTTCACATATGTCTTCTACTACATTTGAAACACTTTTTGTCATTGTGACCAGTTGGGTATGGTCTGTATGAAGCCACTGCTTAAAGGAAACCTCATCATCCATGTCATAATCATTGTTTTCAAAAATGGTAAGAAGCCAATCCCGTAATTCATTTAAACCAGGACATGTTTTGCAGTTATTAATCATGCAGTTTCTAGTTTCAGTGTTGCAGACTATTTTCCCTAGTAACACACTTAATTCTACTCTGATGAGGAGTGATTCACATAAAAGTTTAAAGTTCTGGTGTATTTCACAAATGCATACATTGTGTGATCCTTTACTCCCCACACCCATACACCATTTTGGTCTCGGTTCAAAAAACTTTGATTTGGAGATTTTGTCGTTTGGATATTTATTTTTTGTAAAGCGTATATAATTCGGTGCTACTGTAGTATGCGGTCTACCTACGATTCGGCGGTCTACCTTTTAATTATAGCTTCTTATCTTGTTTACTAATTGTTTGTTTACATCCCATTGTCAATCGCCCTTGACGATTGGTTAGGTTTAGTCATGATATTTTTGTTAGTTTTAACGAAAATATGATTAAACCTAACCAATCGTAGGTAGACCGCATACTACAGTAGCACCTATAATTCTCTGATATTTGTCAACAACAGTATTTTCTGCTTGTGAACCTTCCCTTGTGGTGTTTTTATTGATTTGTAGTCTTTTTTTACCAGGGCATTCTCTAGTATATTCATTGTTTTGGAAAAATTCTATCACTCTTTCCTTTATTTCATTGCTTATACCCTTGCTACTCTCTTTATTTCTCACTATAGGAAGGATACCTTCTTTTCTCTTTAAGGCCCTCACAGCATTAACCATTCTGGCTGACACTTCAAATTCTTTCATAATTCTTTCTCTGGACCAGGTTTTACCAATTGGAAGGAGTGTTAGAATTTGTATCTTTTCTTGTCTGGTACTAGTTTTACACTTTTCTTTCAGTTCCTCTATCATATGCTGATAACACTTTTCTTCCTCACTCTCTATAGGTTTCTCCGCTTCCTCATCCAAAATGCTAGGCTTCATATAAAGTACTTTTGACAGCTTTGATTTTGTTGATGTTTCAATTTGCTTTAGTTTCCTTTTCGCGTAAAACTTTCGATCTCTTGCTCTTACATACTTAATGGGTGAGCATTCTAGTGAACATAACGTTTCGTCAAATGTCTCCTTAACTATTTCTTCTGGAACATATTCATCACTACCCGAGTCTTTTTCATCTTCAATCGTCTTGGCTCTAGAGAAGCATGTTGAGCAAAGTTTGTGTCCTGGTATCAGATTCAGTCTAGTTGCTATGTCTTTGTCAATAATTTGTAGTGATTCTGCAAATAAAGTAGGGTAATGTAAACTCTAAACACATTGGAAAATAATTTTAAAACCTCAACATTTGGTTATAGGCTATTCGTATAAAATATTCAAAACATATGCATTCAGTAGCACAGTATATAGCCTACCCTATTAAAATTAAATAGCTAATTTAGGTTACAATTTACAATATAAACTACTTCATGAAATATAAATATATTAGTACCTATATTTACTTAGTTGTTATCTTCTTTCGATGATTTCTCCATGGATCTTGGCAGCTATGTTGCATTTGTTGGTAATGCATTCCAAACATTTTTTCATGGTGGTAGCATACAGTAGCACTATTTGGGTTGATTACAGTTGCTTTTGTTCTCCACAATAGCAGTTTCCTCGTTTCATCTGTCAGCTCATGTAAGGTATACATACCCACCTTCCTGGTGAGTCTGTGTTCATGACATGGATCATCCAAGTACATACCAAAGCTGCACTTTGATTCTTGATTAGAATAAGCCATTATTAAGGCAGTAAAATTAAGTTAATTGCTCTAGTTAAATTTTCTGAAAATAAAAGATCATGATCTATAAAATAGGCCTGGACATTAATGATTAACCATCATGTTTTACATTTATAAGAATATACAAAGTGAAATGAGCTACCCAGAGCCCTTCGAGTCGCTGGTTGTTTTGACAGACATATTAAATTTCTTATGTTTTAGACTTATTTACATATTATTACAATTGTAAATCAACTTAATAAGTAATAAAATGGAAGTAAAATTACAATTCAATGTCAAATAGAAATTTACAAATTTACAAATTTTGCAAAAATTTGAGATTTTTCACAAAAAGCACTTTTCTTTGAATCACCAAAACTATATGAAGGAGTTGAGTTGAGATCTATTCCTTAATATACCGTATGTTTTTTTACACATATGTATCTTTCTTTACTAGAAGTATCAACTCCCTGACTAATTTTGGACACCTTTATATTAAGCCCCAAAGTTGATGTTAATTTTGCAAATTTTGTGAAAATATCAACTTTTGGAAATTTTTAAAAATAGAAATAAATCCTTTTTTGGTTATTTTTTTATTTCACTCATAAATTTACAACCCATAGAGACTATTGGGAGTATTAAAACAGCTGTGATTGATGTAGAACTAAAACTTTTGAAAATGGTAGAGTCGTAAAAGTGGGAGGAATTGATGCAAGCTTCAAAATGGAGCCATATTTAAGCCCTTGTAACTTAGAAACTATTTGTTAGAAACTATTTGTTCCACAGCCTTTTTGCTTGCAAAATTGAAAAGCCCACCAGAAGTTGTATTGGCATGACAAATTTGAAGCTTCTACTCCTATTAGAAGACACTTTTCAAGGCCTCTCAAAATGAAGGCATTGGTCGATCAAGCCCAACATGGGCATTTTTTGTCGAAGGTGGGGGCCATTTAAGCGACCATAAAATTAAAAGTTTTTGACTGAGGAAGCTAAAATTTTAGATTTAAGTTATTGAATGGTGTATGAATCAACCCTGAAAATTTGAAGAAAATCGGAGATGGTCACCCGACCACCCGTGTACCAATTGAGCTGGAATGACCCACCAACCAGAGCATCAAATTTGAAAAGACATTTGCAGCATTTCCATCCCAAAATTTTAGAAGTTGTCATTGAGAAAGATAGTAATAAAAACCTTCCAACTACTTCAAAGTTAACAAAAGATCAGAAATCTACTGAATGACAAGCACCACTTACAAGATTCTTTACTACAGACAAAGTTACCGTAACAATGACCACAGAAAAGTTCAAGCAGCACATCATTGAACTGGTGGTAAGAAATGGTGTAGCCTTATCTTTATTTTCACAACCAGCCTTTCTAGGCCTAAATGGAGAAATGGCCAAGAAACTTGGAGTTTCTCTGGAAAGACAAAGTATCAGAAAAATTATAGTTGAAGAAGCCACAAATAAAAAGGAAGAACTTCGAAGAACTCTTAAGGGACGCTTCATGTTTATTAAAATGGATGCAGCCACGCGTTATAGAGTTAACTATTTTGCCATCAATGCTAGATTTGTTAATGAAAACAATAAAATGGTAACTTGGACATTGGGAGTAAAGGACACTGAGGCGCATCATGACAGCGACTATCTTCAGAAGTTAGTGAAGGAAGTTTTACAAGACTTTGTAATTAAGAAAGAGCAGATGCTATGTATTGTCACAGATAATGCTTCAAACATGCTAAGCACGATTGAAAAGCTGAATAAAATTGATGAAGAAAAAGTGGCTAATGAAGATGACATTCCTGAAACTGATTCTCAAACAGCACAAACAGAACAGAGCGATGAAATTTTAGATGATATTGTTGAAGAAGCATCTAAGCTCTTTCTAATCCAACATATGCATTGTGTTGTACATACATTGCAGCTAGCAATAAGAGATGGATTGAAAGATTGCCATGCAGCTACTCTGATAGGCAAGTTGAGGCAAGTAGCCACTGCAGCCAGGACCTCTAAAATTGATGCTATTATCCAGAGATGTGCAGGAAAGGGAGCTATTTTGGACCAAGCGACACGCTGGGGGAGCACATATATGATGATTAAGCGTTTGCTTGATCTAAAACCCTTCCTAGAAGACATTGATAATCCCAATGTTTCACTAACTGAAATTCAATGGAGGGAGGTTACACAATTAGAAGCTCTGCTTGCTCACCCTTATACTGTCACAAAAAAGTTGCAAGCAGAGGATTTAACTCCTGGTACATTCCTATGGGAATGGAAAAATTTATTATTTCATCTATCCCAAACTAGAGGATTAATTGCTGATGGAATTGTATCCTCAATGAAGAAAAGAGAGGGTCTGCTACTGGAAAATGAGATCTTATTAGCTGCTGTCTACATAGATCCAATGAACCAAATTTTGTTGACCGAAGAACAAATTGCTAAAGCAAAAGAGGCCCTCTGCGAGGTTGCAATTCACATAAAAGGGCTATTACCTGAAAATCCTGAACCACAGGATGAAGATATGAGTAGTAAGTTCCTCTCATCCTCTTCAAATGATGAAGAATTAGACTTTAAAAAATATTTAGATAAAACTGAATGCTCAAAAGCAAAGCATCGCCGCTTAAACTTGCATAGGCAACCTTTTGATGTTAAACTAATGAAATTTAAGCAAGATTTTTTTGATGGCCTAAAAGAAGTGGAAAAATATGATCGCTCATCTAAACTGACAATACAAGAAGTCATCCCCGCATGTCCAGAGATTTTAAGAGATACAGCTATGATAGTAACAGCCATGCCACCCACTCAGGTCAGTGTGGAGAGACTGTTTTCCGCACTGAAAATAATTAAATCAGATTTAAGGGCTTCAATGAAAGAGGATCTGGCAGAAGCAATTCTGTTCCTAAGAACAAGTTATTCGTAAATTTTAGATTTTCACCCTTGGCCTTAGTTTAATAAATTTTGTAGGAATACTTTTGTATTTTTGATTGCATTTAATGAAATTTTTATTTTGTCATAGTCTTAAATTTTTTTTTTTTTTTTTATACTCAATGAATTTTTTGTTTTTTCATAAATAAAAAATAAAAAAGCCATAATGGCATCGCTACAACCAGGGTTTCGGAGCCGGAGTCGGTGGAGCCAGTGAATTTTGCTTACCTGGAGCCGGAGCCGGAGCTAGAAACCTTGAAAATACGGCTCCATGGTCTGGCTCCGGGCGATATATTGCTACCTAAATTGTTATTTGTTAAATATAGGTTTAGTTGCAAATTATAATTCTTGTAATATATTACGAAAAATGGTACCATAGGATTCTTGGATTTTATGGAGGTGTGGGAGTTGCAGGAATAATCTGCAAATTTCCATTTTTTAACCATTAAATATTTGGGAAGATTTGTCTTAACAACACTTAATTATATAGGTAAAATTTTTTTATGGCGGTGGAGACTTTAGGTAGGTAGGTACTAACTATTTATCTAAGTAGGTAACTACCTAGATACATACCTAGTAAGGTTGGTCCTTCTGACTTGGATTGAACTATTTTATTTTTAGGTCAATTATCTTGTATTGTTAAATTTCTTTTTTTTCAGATTCTTTGTAATTTGTACTTGATTCTTTAATTATAATTATCAGTCTATGACCCTTCATAATGGATAGAGATTCAATAAAGAAGTCTGATATATTCAAGTATTTTACTGAAAGTTCAGATAAGAAACACTATGTTTGTATTTGTGAAGTTTCTGATGCTTCGGGAAATATTTCAATGTGTGGAACTAAAATTACCAAGCCTCAAAGCAAAAAGCCTGATGTCTCCTCAAGAGCATATAATTTGAAAAGACACTTGAGTCGATTACATCCTGAAATATCAAAAATGATGGAAGAAAAGAAGCAAATGCTTGAGCTTTCAAGACCCAGTACTTCTGCCAGTTCAAAAACTAAAGCAAACCAGCAAAACATTACTAAATTTTTGATGTCTCAAAAAGTCACTATCTCAATGACTACAGATAATTTTAAAAATAGCATAATTGAGTTAGTTGTTAAAGATTCTATGCCTCTATCTATGTTTGAAAAGCCAGCTATGCGCAGTCTACTAGAAGAAATGGCTCAGAAATTCAAGATTAGTTTAGATAAAGACAATATCCGTCATTTAGTGATAGAAAAATCAAAAGAAGAAAAATTTGCTCTCAAAGAGCAATTAAAAGGGCGCTTCATATATTTAAAAGGTTGATGGTTGCACACGAATACGGACACATTATTTTGCCATCAATGTCCGATTTATTGATGATGATAATAAAATCCTCACCCGCACTATAGCAGTAAAAGATACACATGCTCAGCAAACTAGTGACTACCTGCATGATCTAATTATGAGAACTCTGGAAGAGTACGGCATACCGAAAGAATTTGTGCTCTGCATTGTCAGTGATAATGCATCAAATATGATTAAAACTGTTGAGAAGTTGAATGATAATCAAGAGGCAACTTCAGAAGATGATATACAAACATTTGGTGAACATGATGATGATTCAACAGACACTCAGGAAGTGGCATCTTGTGTAGAAGAAATTGACAGTATTGTATCTGAAATTTCACACTTCTCCAGAATCAACCACATGCGTTGTGGTGCACATACCTTGCAACTTGCTATTTGCGATGGATTGAGAGATAAACATGCTACCTCTCTCATAGGTAAGTTGAGACAGGTTGTAGTAGCAGCAAGAAACCCAAAAGTGGAAGAAATAATTAAAAGACGTGCAGGCAAGGTTGCTATTTTAGATCAACCTACTCGATGGGGCAGCACTTATTTAATGATAGAGCGCTTATTAGAATTAAAACTTGTACTCTTGGACATGGCAAATTCAAATGTGAATCTTTCAGAAATAATGTGGGAACAAGCAAGAAGATTGGAGAGTACTGTACCAGCCATATATAGTAACAAAAAAAATTCAAAGTGAAGATTTGACTCCCGGTCAATTTTTGAAAGAGTGGAAATCTTTGATGTATTTTCTTTCCAAGATAGAAGGCACCATAGCTGATGACATTAAAAGTTCCATGGAAAGGAGAGAAAATATTTTACTTGATAATGAAGTATTGCTTGCTGCTGTTTATATAGATCCTAGATATAGATGCTTATTAACATCTGAACAGGTAGTTAAGGCTGAAGGCGCGTTCTTCAATCCAAAACTGAGTTTCTTGAATCTCCAGTGTCCATGAGGGGTCGAGAAAGCTGTATAATCTCGACTCTTCTCCTCGATCGGCATTTGATAATAACCCCGGACTAAATCCAGGGTGGTAAAGAACTTGACACCATGTAGACTGTAGACAGAGTCTGTCAAGTTTGCCATCGGGAATCTATCAGGCTTGGTTACCTTGTTCAGTTTACGGTAATCCACACACAAACGTATGGATCCATCTGGTTTCCTAATTGGTACCACTGGAGCACTCCAAGGAGATGTTGTAGGCTCGATAATTCCTAGCTGATGAAGTTCTTGACACTGATCATCGATGACTTGATCAATCGGTTCTGGAAATCTCCTTGGTCGCTGAAATATTGGTGTGTCATCGTATAACTCAATACGGTGTGGAGTCATCTGAGCAGTCCCCACATCGGAATCTCCCCGACTAAGAACGGCTTTTCTGGAATTAAGCAAGTTATAAACTTGAGATTTCTGGTGGGAATCCAGCTCAGGTAAGTCAATTTCTGAAGTTAGACGTTCTGGTGTCCATTCCAGAAAAGATGAGACCAACTCATCATCATTTTCTGATTCCATACCTACACAATGTACTTGATGTGTCACTGTATCATTAGTGTCTTCTGGATTTGGTGTAGGATCGAGTTCAACTAGAGTGTAAATGTGTCCCATCATGTCTCCTACCTTGATCCTACCAATAGGTTTCCCTGTAGTGTAGACTAGAACGGAAGGGCAATCAAGATTTACAATCCCTGGAACACCTACCACTTTCTCTCCAAGATGCACGCTTGAAACCGTCCCATCATAGAACCATTCACCCGAATTTCTTGAACATGGACAGGTACCATCATCATTTACTCCTTGAGGTTCCCACTGTATTTTTACTTCTACAGGTCCACAATCATTCACCTGCACACCTTCTACAGCCCAACACCTAACCTGGTAACAAATCCTTTTGCACTCCTCTCCATTCGTACCTAGATAAATTTCCCACGTAGAACCATCAGTGTTCTTCCCTGAAACCCGTCTACGTGCTAGACTAATCTGTAATTGGTTAGCCCGCAGAAAATCTAAACCTAGAAATATGGGATATTTAAAATCCAACGTGGGAAGGATGTGAAACTTGAAAGGGGACATTACAATACCATGCAAAGAAACTGCGAGTAGGACTGAACCCATAGTTTCCCTTGAAGCATCGGGACCTACACCTCGAATTCTGGAAATATCTGTAGTATCTATTGGAATCCCAAGTTGTTGTGCCAGTTCACTGGAAATTAAGCTAACTTGTGCTCCCGTGTCAATTAACCCTGAGATGTTAGTGTCTTGAAGGGTAACATCAATGGTTAACACTTCTGCAGGTTCAAGTTCGGCGAACCGGACACCTCGAAAATGACCTCCTGGAATATCTGGACCATGAACCGCCTCATCTGCAGTGTTACACCTAGGTATTTGGGCTCGAGGTGCTGGTTTAGGTGTCCATGAAGATGCTAGAGGATTCAGTTCATTTCCAGTGGTTTTTGGATACTGCTGTTCCGAACTGGGTAATTCTGGATGTCCAGGGGTGGCATCATCACCCACCTCAGACGCTAAATCCATGGTCTGGTTGGTATTCATCTGGAGAGGTCTTCTGTCATCTTTGACTGGGATCTCATGATGATAATCGGGTTCTTGAAGATCATATCTTGAAGATTGGACTTCAGCTTCCAATGAGCCCCTGATCTCATTGGAGCTGATTAGTTTCCCGACTGTTGTTGATTGTGGTGGGTGGTTTCATTATTTTGTTTTCCTTGAGACAAATTTTCTTGACCTTCTCTTCTAAAAGGGCAGAACATTCCTGGATGCGGTCCTTGACACAAAGGACAGTGGTAGGAAGGTGATGTCCCGGAGCTTGATTGCCGTGGCTGCTGATTACGAGGGCAATCTTGAACCATATGATCCAGACTACCGCACATAAAACATGCTCCTTTCCATCTTCTGCAGTCCTGTTGAAGGTGTCCTCAAGGTTTTAGAAGAACATGATATCAAGATCAAACCACCAAAGTGTAGATGGTTCCAGTCGACAGTTCCATTTCTAGGTCATATAGTCAGTTCCAGTGGATTGTCAAAATCGCCAGAGTATATGGAAAAGGTGAAGAACTTCCCAAGGCCCAAGAACATCAAGGAACTTCGAGAATTTCTGGGCTTGGTGAATTTCCAAAGGAAGTTCTTGCCACAGTGTTCAGCAGTTGCTAAACCCTTATCAGAACTTACAGGAAGATCAAGGAATTCAGTTATCCAGTGGACACCAGAGCTGGAAGAATCCTTCCAGACGCTCAAGGCAGAGATGCAAAATGAGGTAGAACTGGCTTTTCCTGATTATCGGGAAACAGCAGAGAAATTGAACTTGTGGGTGGATGCATCAGCCATTGGTGCAGGTGCTTGTCTTACTCAAGTTCAGGATGGTCAAGTTCGAATCATTGCTCACGCATCAATGACATTTTCTAGTCCTCAGAAGAAATATTCGGTTACAGAGCGTGAACTAGCAGCGATGCGCTGGGGAGTCAAGACCTTCAGAGCCTTCCTGTACGGAATACCATTCATTCTGAACACGGACCATCAAGCATTGTTCTATCTCCATAATATGAGATTAGTCAATGACAGGCTTGCTCGAACAGTTGAAGATCTTGCTGAGTTTGATTTTGAGCTTCGTTATGTTCCAGGCAAAGACAATCAAGCTGCAGATGCGTTATCCAGACACTTCCAGGTTGAGCATGAAGAGGGCACCCCAGCAATTTCGGCAGAACTCCCCAAGGGCTTACTTGTAAGATTTAAGCCGGAGGGGGGAGGTGATTCCTTGATCGAGTGTTTGTGGTATGTTCTTGTTCATGACTTAGATCGTGAAGTTCCAGAGAGTCCAGTATTTCTGCGAAAGCAGTTGGTGGAAGAGCTGCTAAGTCATCCTACAACGTACGGAATCAAGTTGAATAGCAAGCAGAAGCAACATCTTCGACTTATGACAATTCCAGGGCAGCCAGCATCACCAGAGATCTTGAAAGTTTTCTGTGAGATGTATCAAGTGGATGTTGTATTGCACTTTGGTGCTGAAAACCCTCTAATTTACCACCCCGAAGTCAAGAATCAGCGTGTAACAGAACCCTCAGAACTTCTTGATAGGGTGCATGTCCAGTGTCTAGGTGGTGTTCATTTCAATTTATTGAGTGAATCCAATAAATATGTTCAGTCTTGTCCCGTCTTCTTGACTTGTTTAAATTCTTTGTATGAGAGAGACTTGGATTCAGAACCAATAGGGGCAGGTTGCTCGAGTTTGGAGATCGAGAAGGGCCCAGTAGAATGTGAAGTCAATTTTCCCACCCTTGAGGTGGATATTGCTTGTCCACATTCAGGTGCCTTTAGAGCAGTTGTCCCACTTGCTTGTCAAGACGAAACCTACTGTGCTTTATTGGATTCTGGAGCTGAGATCTCCCTCATATCTCGAGTAGCCTGGCGTGAAATTTTAGGAAATTCGAGGGATTATTCACAAGATATTCTGGTTAACATTCAAGGTGTGGCTGAAAAGCAGGTGGTAGTTTATAACTATGTACAACTTACTGTGTCACTTGGCTCTAACGTAACTATTAATGATCACCCATTTGCTCTTGTTGAAGATCAAGCTATTCCTTGTTGTTTTCTCCTGGGTGCAAATTTCTTGTCTGCCGCCGGGATTGACCTGGATTTGTCCACTGACAGGGTCATGAAGGAGGGTGAGATTCTCGCTACTTTCCTGGCAGAGTTGGAGGAACCCTCCAGTCATCAAGAACCGCTGGTAGTTGGAAATTTGCGTCCATGTTCATTTCTAGATGAAGTTAACCTTGAGGTTCTTCAAAAAAGTGATCGGGTGTTGAGACAACTTAAGTCCTATCTAGATAAGGGTGGTTTTGGGTATTGTCCTAAAGCTCTAGTGAGATATCGTCGTTATCTTAAAGATATCTACTTTGAGAATGGTCTTCTAGTTAAGTACGAGGAACCAGAAAGGTTTCCCCAAGTTCTAGTACCTTTTAATTTCCTGATTGAGCTGGCTATTACTATCCATCTAGAAATGGCACACATAGGCCGAAACAAGGTCTTAGATGTTTTATCTGGGGAAGTGTTTCATCCTCAGTTATATCAAGTTGTGCAAGAGGTGGTCACATCTTGTTCCCAGTGCCAGCTCAATAAGGCTTCCAGCCAGATCAGGGCTCCACCTACCCTGAAGATCGTGACCCAGGCACCATTTGAGCTGGTGGCTGTGGATCTAGTATTGTTCCCCAGGACACCTCGGGGAAATCTAGGATGTTTAATGGTGGTGGACCACTACTCCAAGTGGGTAGTGGCTGTTCCATTTTCCAACAAAACTTCCAGTACCATTGCCCGTCTGTTCGAGTTTCGAGTGTTGCCCACTCTTTTGCGCCGGCCTTGTCGGTTGTTAACTGATAATGGTCCAGAATTTAAGGGTCAGGAGTTCGAGCAGATGTTATCTCGATACGGGATCACTCACGTTTGCACGACCCCAAACCATCCAGAGAGCAATGGTGCAGTTGAGAGGGTCAACCGTACCATTGGTGAGCTTCTACGGAATCTTGTTCAAGATTCTAGCTCGTGGGATTTGAATCTCCCAATGGCCATTATGACCTACAATGGTACGATTCATTCCGAGTTGACTATGTCTCCAGCCCAGTTCTTGTTATCATCCGCTCATCCAGATCCTATTCCAGTTTCTATTCCCACTCCAGTTCAAGAACAGTGGTATCCAGGGCATCCTGGTTTTTGTCCCTTTACCAAGGGGCAACTTGTCATTCGAAAGGTTGTTCCAAGAGGTAATCTAGTTTCTAACAAGTTTCTGCCCAAGTACTGTGGGCCGTTTCAAGTTGATCGAGCGGCAGAGAATGGTGTGACCTATGTCATTTCACCAGCTTATCCAGATCAGCAGCCACACTTATCCATGAGTCGAGTTCATCATTCTCAGTTGAGGAGCTGGAAGGAGGCTCCCGATTTCTTGAAGAATCATCCTAGTTATTCCAGGTTAGTTCAGGTTCCCTGGGCTAGCATGGAGGAGGAGAAGGAGAAGGATGAGAGTTTTCTAGGGTTTGAAACCCCAAGTGTTCCAGTTTGTCCCCCAGGCTTTTCTGGTTTGTGGGACAGTTCGTCAGAAGATGAGACCGATCTCTTTGATTCTAGTAGTGATTCGAGCGGGTTTCTAGGAGTTCCAGATCAGAATAGGGTTAAATCTAGACCATGGCTTGCTGATCTGAGTGAAAGTTCAAGTTCTTCAGATTCTTCTGAATGCACTTCAAGTTCTTTTGACCTTGACTTTTCTGGATTCCCGGATGAACTTGACTTTTCTGGATTCCCGGATGAGGTGCCATCCAAAGTGAATCCTCCAGGTATCCTGTCTAGCTCACCCAAACCTCTGACTAGGCCTCATTCTCAACAACAAAAATGTCACTTTGGAAAGGGTCAAGACTACCTTGGTAGTGATTCTGAGAAGGAAGCTTGTTCCCCAGTGGAGGAAATCAAGGATCTGTCCCCTATTCCTCATAGTGCTCCTTCAAGTGCTGTCTGTTAAGGTGTGATAGATCCTGAGGAATTTCCTGGGAGTCTAGATCCAGAAGGTGATGGTTCAATAGGTCCAAGACAGAGTTTTCCATGTCCCAAATGAACCTTAACCCACTAGTGATCCTCCAGAACTTTCTTCCTTGGTGGAAGCTCTGGAGAACACTTTAGAAAATGGGCAGGATGATGAGGAGCAGATTTACCAGCTGTTAGGCCAGCAATTAGTTCTCAAGAGTGGCAATTTAGCCCGGTAACTGGTTCAAGGACTCCCAATAGATTAAGCTTATCCTCAGTCAAAAATATCTGTTCAGAAACTAGGGCTTTATTACGAGCTAACAGTAAACTAGCTCATGAATGACTCCAGTCTGTTGGGAGGGGGTTGGGAGTAATTCAAGAGTTGGCTGGTGATTCTCCTCCATAAACTCATTCCAGAAGTCCTGGAAGGGAGCTACCATTAGTACCCTCTAGGCCTCTGGAATATGTTCATGATTAATTTAATTAACAAAAGTGATTTTTTTCGACCTTGTCTAATTATGTATATATGTATATAGGATTATGTATTGTATTTAAGTGATGGTACTATGATTATATTTTCGATGTTAAAATAAGTATTTCTAGGTTTAATGTCATAGTGTATCTAGTTTTTGTAATGGCTTTACGGAGCCTTGGTTAAGATATATATGAAAATAGGTATATCTTGCTGTACCGTAATGTATAGGTAGGGCCTAGCTAGTAAAGCCATGGAGGAAGCTAGTGTAAATTTTTTTTTGAACAAAGTGACTGCACATAGTGATACTGAATACCATACCTTGAGCTTGGTTAAGTGCGGTAATTTTTGGTTTGCATGCCTCTGCCTGACTCATGCACATGCCCTCACTTGTCACCCACTTTGTACTTGCTTTGAGTGTCATGCATACAGCTTCCGGTGCATGTCCCTGTCCTTACCTGCCTCCAGTCACCCCCCAATCACCCCAAATTACGCTTTCCGACTTCATGGGAGGTGTTTTCAGGGAGGGAGCCATTATTGGCTCTTCCACTCTTCAAGAATCAGCTTGAGGGGGGGTCTTCCAGGCCTTGCTCCAGTATGCACCACCATTCTTGTCTATAGGAGGGGGGTTCTGGAGGACTGCTCATCAAGAGGGGCATGGCCAGCCCACGCAGTTACCTCTAGCCTGGAGCAAGCGGACCCCACCTTTGGTAGGGATGTCTACCAATCAGGAGGTATGGATGGGTGGACCAGGGCCAAGGTACATTGATAGTGCTGGGCTAGTGAGGATGTTAATCAAGGACATTAATTGTGCAGGTGGCTTCAGTTTCAAGCAAGGAGGATTGTGATTAGCCTCTTAAGAAAAAAAAATTGTATCCAGTTATATTGTAACTAGGTAGGGTTTTGAAGGTGATAGAACCTTATTATCATTGATTCATGTATGTATATATAATTGTCTAGTGTTTAGTAGCCATGGAGAAAGGAAAACTTGGAGCTTGGTGTCAGGATGGGGAGGTGGCAATTCCCTGAAAGAATGGATGTGGGAGAGGGCTTCGCTGCACTCACTGTTTGAGTGGTGGTACTCACCGCTCGAAGGGGGGAGTGTAGTGGGGTTCTCTTGAATAACATCTTTTCTCTTTTTCAGGGTGCAACCCCCATATGGGCGGAGTTAGTCTTGATTAATGCCTGACTAGCTCAGTAGTCTGGTTTAGTTCCATTCTGGTCAGAAAACTTTGCCTTAAATATTCAATTCATAGTTGGCTTCCGCTTGTGGAAGTTCTAGCCTGCCAACCAAATAGAGGAATACGAACAGTTCAAGAAAAAAAAAAACAGAGTGCCTTGTGATAATGGACATTGCCTGTGCATAACGGTGTGCAGGTTAAGGTATTTCTAGCTTCAGGTTTAGTTTCTCCATGGCTTCACTATAATAGATAGGTATGATTGGATTGACCTCAATTCTAGCTTAAGGATGTTAGGTCCAGGGAGGTCACTCGTGTTTTCTAATTGTACCATTCTGGTATAGCTTAAAGTTTTTTTTCTGTTAATAGAAGTTCCGTTTTTGTTGTCCAATATTTTTTTGTCATTGTAATTGTAAATAATTCAAGTTGGATTTCCATTTCTTGACCTTAAGCCATGTTTAGACGCAAGCTCATAACCCATTCTAGTTCTTGTAAATAATTCGAGTTGATTGCTAATAAACCCTTAGAATTCTACCAACTAGTTTTTTTTCAGCCTTTGTCCTTATAGACTGGGGTTGTCATTTTCAAGGACTTACAATTCAGAGGGTAATATCTGCTTTTCTCGTCCAGTCACATTTGGTTTACTCCACAGCCAGTTTGCAAAAATCGTGCTTGTTGGTTGCGTAGGCCCATATTCAGTTGAAGTCCTCAAGTATTGCTGGGTGCACATTGCACACACCTTTCCTGAAGCCAGGGCTTTCCAGGTTTTCAAGTGGACCCGACTCAGACACAGGGTTAATCTTTGGAATAGCTAGCGGGTCGAGTCCATTTCTTGGTTCAGCCGTGTGGGAGTCTCGTTTGCCCCTCAGTGACAGTCAGTGGAGGTGAGAAAAACTTCACCGCCCGGGACCTTCTCGTTTCCCGTCATCAAGAAGTAGCCAAGTTATGGTAGTCTAGTTAAGTTCATCCGCTTACCCCGCAACACTATGCAATATAGCAATCAGAATGAAAAGTAACCTAGACCTTTCAAATAAAGTCTCTCTATTAAGAGAGGAATGTGGAACCGAGATTATTGCATCATCATCAAATTCATCATCTTCCACCACTTCTGATGTCAGCGAGTTTGATTTTGAAAAAATTATTGATATTCAACATGGTAAGAAATCAAAACGTCCTCGTTTAGAAAGTGAACTAATACCACCTCTCAGTCCAATGTGTACCCTCAAATTGCAAGTTGAGGAATCTTTTCCTGAGATTGAAAAATTTGACCGTTCGTCAAAACTGTCTTTTGAACAAGTAATAGAAAGGTATCCTAAAGTTATAAGAGATGTTGCAAATCTTCTAGTAGCTATGCCTTCAACACAAGTCAGTGTTGAACGGCTATTTTCAGCACTGAAAATTTTAAAATCTGATTTAAGGGCACGTATGAAAGAAGATATTGTTGAGGCTATGTTATTTTTAAGAACAAATGTTTATAAGTAAACTTAGATAAATAATTTTAATTCATAATTTTTTTTATGGAAACAGATTTACAAGGAGAATATCTTGATTTTATGTTTAAAAATTAGTTTCCTACCTTAGCTACGTTAGTAAAAATTTCTGCAAAAGTTATTATTTTGCTTTCATTTTTTAATACAAGGAGTATTATGATTTATGATACTGTAAATGTATCATTGAATTTGCAAACTTTTTAATTTTTTAATATGTAGTTTGAACTTTAAAGATAAAGTCTGATTTAAGGTTACACTTAAAAAAATATAATTGAGGCCATCTTGTTTTAAAAAAAAAAATTATAAATAAACTTAGTAATTTTCATTTTCAATTATTTTAAGGAAACAGATTTACAAGAAGAATATCTTGATTTTATGTTTAAAATTAGTTTGATTATACCTTAGCTAGAATAAAAAAAATTTTGCATTAGTTTTCATTTGTTAATCCAAGGAGTAGTATTGATTTTATAAGCGTAGGGTAAATGATTTTGTAAATTTTCTTTTATAATATGTATTAGTAGTTTGAACTTTTGACTTTTAGTTGAATTGCTTTTGTTAATTAAATTACAAAACTTTTTGACTAAAAGAAAATCTCTTTTTAAGTAAATAATATAACCTATTAAAAATTTAAAACTGAATTTTTTGAAATATTCAGCTCTTTTTCAAGCCAAGTTGGCTTTCATGAAGCTTTCAAGTTTCAACACTTAAAAAAAGATGCATATATTATCTCAGAAAGTTTGATTGTTACTATTTTCCATATGAGAATTCTTAAGTTTGAACTTTGAACTAATTAGGAGGCAAGTTTCTCTAATTTATATAAGCTACCATTGTTAATAAATATTTAATATCATTTAGTTTTCATCATTTTCCTTTAGTTATTTAAATAACTTCATTCTATCATTATATTTGCCTAATTTAAAATCATAAGAAATTTAAATTTTGAGTATTAAAGTGATTTAATAATAAAATATTTTTGTGCAATATTTTAAATTGGACAATTAGTTATATAAATCTAGATATTTATTTTATAATTAACAGAATTTACTATAAAAGAGCCGGAGCCAGAGCTGGAGCCAGACTGTAAAAAATTTCTGCTCCGGAGCCGGAGTCGGAGCCAGAAGTTTTTTTACCGGCTCCGAAACCCTGGCTACAACCATTAGACTCAAACTTTGCAGGTTATGGGTTTAAAAAGTAGCCTGATGATTCACGTGGTAGTGATGAAATGCCTCTTGTGTAATTATCATCATAGCAGATTTAGAATTAATATACCTTCGGAGTCGGAGTTGGATAGACAAAAAATTGAGGAGTCGGAGTCAGTTTTTTATGTGCTGACTCCACAGCCCTGCTTAAACCCTATCACCAGATGTCCCTTGCAGACATGAAACTATCCAACCTTCTTTTGAAAGAATCAAGTGTATCTGAAGTCACTACTTCTGTCAGACTGTTCCAAAACTTAATTACTCTGTTTGTAAAACTATGTTTTCTTAAATTTGTTCTACATCTTGGCTTAAATAATTTCATACTATGACCTCTAGTCTGGTTATTGTGATCTTTAATGAAAAGAATCAAAACCTATCTTATCCAACCCTTTTATCATTTTATACACCTCTATCATATCACCCCTTAACCTCCTCCTTTTTAATGAGGACATGTTTAGATACACCAGTCTTTCCTTATATGTCAATTGTCTTAGAGATGGGATCATTCTTGTTGCTCGTTTCTGTACTTTTTCCAGTTTTTCAATATCTTGTATCAAATAGGGACTATTAAATTGAATACAGTATTCAAGGAGGGGTCTCACAAATGAAATGTATAGTTGCTTTATAATGTAATTTTTTACTATCAGTCCGGTCTCTTCAATTCCCATAATTTATAGATCAATGGATCCGTTATTATACCAGGAATGCGATTTGGATAGCCTCAAGTGAGGGAACTGGCCCAAAACTAAGTTAGGACACGAAGTTTGTTTTGGGGTATAAGTGTGGAAAAATACCCTAAAATGGGGGTAATTCCTTCAGTAGAGACTATCTAGGGCGCATTTGCAATGTAAAAACGAATCCATTGATATATAAATTATGGAAATTGTAGAAACAGCCAACATGAGTGACCTAAAAGGTATATATATACATTTATATATATGTAGTAAAATGAACACTGTATACATTATATTCACTGTATATATTATATATACTGTAAAACTATACTAACCTAACCTACCTAACCTGACCTGATTTTAGGTACTACTCTTACCTATGGCAACAAAATGCTTTTCTGTTTTTATCGAACACACACTTATTACCACAAACAATACCTTCCTTGTTTTTCTTAGGGCAAATAAATTCTTTTCACAATACACCGTGTTCTACATAAAAATTAGATGCAGCCTCATCATCATCAAAAAATTTGCATGAAGTTAAACACACTGAATAATTACAACCATCGCAAACCGACACCATCGTGACACTAAAATCTTGATTTCAGGTCAAACCCCCCAATTTTGTTAGCAGTACCTTCCTAACCTTTGTGGGATCAGCCATTTTATCACTCCCAAAAACATGATCCACGATTTTATCACTCAAAAAAATAATTTCTTAACATTAATTTTATAGCTTTAATTGGCATTTGCCTTCATATTGTACTTAATAAAAGTTGTTTAAAAAAATGTAGAGAGTCTTATGGTTAACTTTATTTTCAGTTTCCAGAGACTGGACTGATAGTAAAAAATTACCCTTTATAATATTGGGTGATTTGTATTCAATGTGTGTGTGCATGAGATTAAGTCTAGCATTTGCTTTATTTCTGATTTCCATACAGTGATTTGAAGGTTTAAGTTCATTAGTCACAGTGACATCCAAGTCTTTCTCTTTATCATCATTTTTAATCCAAATTCCATTCATATTGTATTCAAATTCTGGATTTTTTGGCCCAATATGCATAACCTTGCACTTATCAACATTAAATCTCATCTCCCACTTATCTGCCCAGCCTGTTACTCTGTCTCAGTCTTTTTGTATTGTCATTGCTCCTGCTACTGACATTATGGCCTAATTTTGTATCATCAGCAAATTTTGAGGTTTTACATGATAGGCCCTTCTCTAGATCATTTATATAGACAACAAAATGCAGAGGTCCCAGCACAGACCCCTGTGGGACTCTGCTCAATACGGGTCTCCAAGTAGACTTATTTCCATTTAGAATTTTAGATGAACTCTCTGTTTTCTGTTTCTCAGCCATTCTTCTATCCAGTCAGCTATATGACCTCTTATACCATGGGTCAGTTTTAAATTGGGTAGAAAAATGGTTAGAAGACAGAAAACAGAGGGTAATTCTAAATGGTCATGAATCTGGGTGGCAGAAAGTGAAAAGTAGGGTACCACAGGGTCCAATGTTGGGTCCATTACTCTTTATTTTATATCTAAATGATTTTGAGAAAGGAGTAGGTTGTAAAATTTCTAAATTTGCAGATGATACAAAAGTAGTTGCTCCAGTTACAAATATAGAAAATTCTTATAGGATAGTGATAGATTAGTTGCTTGTGCTAGTAAATGGCAGATGGAATTCAATATTAAAAAATGCAAAGTGAATCGCTGTGCATAGTGAACAATTTAGGGTGCATCAGCCCATAAGGGGTAAAATTTCGAACTTTGGATATTGATTCGGCCCTATGATATTATGGTTACAATCCCCAACAAACCTTCAATGTCCACGTTTCAAGCTGTTCTGACAATATTTAGTGGGTCCACCTCGAAGATGAAAATTTGACAATTGTGGAATTTTATGGTTTGACTAGAAAATTTTGTGTGTAAGCATTGTAGATTTTGTTTGAAAAAAAAATTGTAAATATAGTTAGTTTTAGGCAAGTTTTAGCCTCAATTCATGAAATTATCTGTCTTTTTAGACTCTTTTTTTTGTATTATTCTGAGAATCATGAAGTGAGTTACCAGGATGCGGGACGAGGACCCAACTTGCCAAGCATCCCACCGACCACCTCCACCTATTAAAAATGGTATTTCATGATAAAATACTTGTAAAAATTGATTTATTGCTTATTGATATCTTAATTCTTCTTCTTTGTCCTTTTTTCTTCTAAAACAGATGATAAAGAAGCTTGTCTCTCTCTCAGATTAGGAGTGGCTTTTCTGTCAACTTCTACAACTTGGAGAACATTTTGAAGATGTTCTTCAGTCCTTGCAGCCTCATAAAAGTCACTGCATAGTTTTACTGCCCTCTCAGAGCCATCATTTATGACATTTATAGCCAAAAGTTTGGAAGATATAAATGATGCTGTTGTTTTCCATTCAACAATCTCAACCATTAAAAAATCATAGTCTAACTGTAGTGAAGAGAATATGAACCATGAGTTTTTGTCAACCAAGTCAGCTAGTGTGGTTTCCGATCGTAGATTGGTAGGGAAATTAGGCTTTCCAAAACTAGATCCATGTCTACCTTCTGGAAGAACCACTGTCTCAATCTTGTGTGGTTTATAGGAAAGTAGATGGTTTGTTATAGCACAAAGTTCATTTTTTGGAACCAAATCGCTGAATAATACAAGAGGAATCATCTCTGATGAAAGGTAGCTACCAGAGATGACATTTCAAAGATGTTAGAGCACTTTTTGCTATTTGCTTGTTTACTTCCTCGTATCTAAGAAGCTTTTTGTAAAGCTGCAAATCATGCCATGGTGCATCAAAAACTGAAGAGCAGGTCATCCACCATGGGTAGTAAATCAGTGAAATGAAGGTTGCAAAGTCTCTTAGTTTCAGAATTTGTTGCTTGTTTGTGATTGTTACTGAAGGTAGTTTCGAGATATTATCTTCTAGTAATGCAATTTTTAGAGCATATATTGCTTTACTCATCCATCTGGCTCTATGTATAGCACCAGGTTGCTGAAGGGTTATATCCTTATCACTAGGTCCTGCATTTAAGTATAACACAACTAAGTCAGAAAATTGTTTGTAGTCATATTGTGTATGTTGCTTTTCTATATTACTTATTTGAATTGCATAATCAGTCCATTCCTGAAGAATCTCCTGGACAGCTTTGGAGTACTGATTGAAGTCAATTTTTTTCAATTTTTCATCCTTGGAAATCCACTAAAACTTTTCTCGAAATCTGTTAAAGACATTAATTTCTGGTCCACTCGAAGTTTCTACTTTCATGTCCTGAAACACATGACTCATAATAACTTCACCAACATGATGCCTGCATGCAGACCATAATAAAGGCCATCCAATCTCTTGTTGGATAGTTATGCATGCAGCGCTCACATGTCCCGTGTTGGTTGCTGTAGGTAGTGTCGAAAACCAAGTTCACTATTGAATCGGAGCAGTTCCACAATTTCAGTAACTTCATAACTTCAGTCAAGTTTTTCCCAGATTGGCCACTGCCACCAGCAGAAGAGTTTCCTTTAGCGAATCAGGTTGAGGGCATTGATCACACTCGTAAATAGCAAGAAGGTTGACTTTTGTCACAAATAATTTTGGCTAAAGCGCAGTGGTAACTACTCAATGGAGTTCCTTCCTCACTGGTAATGTCTGCCATTCTAGAACCTGTCATCATTAACTTAACATTCTGATGAATTGTGCAGACGCACACACTGTGTCCCACTTGCTCCTGCCAAAACGCATTCTTTGGGGCGTAGCATTGCAAATTTCGAAAATCCCATAGAGAGAGTTGGAAACCTAAACTTAAATTGTTGATATGCTTCTTTTAGCTTACATAAAACTAACCTCTTTTGATATTTTTTTCATTCACCATTTTCTTTTATTGTTACGCAGTCTTTCTTGCTTGCCATTTGTCTACTTATTTCGTCATTTCTAAAAAACTCTTCAATAGTGTTAGTTACTTCCAGTGGCAATTCCTTCCCCATCTTTGGATTTGGTGATGATAATACTCCCTTTTCTTTTGCAAGCTGCTGAGCTGAGCCTGAACAGCCATTCTTTGTGAACAGTTAAATTCTTGAATTAGTTTTCTTACACTCATTGATGGTGCAAAAACAGTTAGAATCATAATTTGGTCATGTTTATCTGAGTTTTTATATTTATCTTTCAATGTTTGGACAACTACTTCTGGCTCGGACAGTTTGTCTACATTTGATGGACCTGGCTCTTGAGGAATTTCACCTACCATATCTAAGTGCCTTCTTACTGAACTTTGTAATTTGGCTATTTTTGTTGGGAGATATGCTTCATTTCTTTGAATCTTGTGCTTGACAATCAGACTTTCCCCAATCATGGTGATTGTCTCATTCATTGCTGACAATTCAGCCTCCTTGTTAACAAAAACATCATCTGATGACACGGTTTCCATAGTAGTATCAGACAAGCTTGATGATAATATTTCTGGTTCTGCTATATTTTGAACTTGTAAAATAGGTAAGGAAAATTTTTTTCTGTATGATGAACATAACTTTTGGCCTGGCTTCAAATGATTTGGAAATTTTTCTATCAGTGATTGTGGAGCAGGCCGAAGATTAGAAGATTTTAATTTATTGTGGGAATTGAATGGATCATAACAATATTTTGATGACATTTTATCAGCATATAGTCAAAACCTGAACACACAAATTTAACATAATTAAATATACAAATTATATAGGTACTGTGATGAAAATTATTGTTCTTTTAGAGCAGCAAATACCTTAATATTTGCAAAAATCTTAATACATACAGTTTATTTATCAAACCATGAATGTAGCTATATTTATACATATATACCATACATATATTTATATACATACTGAATGACTTCATCTGCATGAATTGGAATGATAGGGAAATAACTCTTTTCTCGACTGCGAAACACATTGTGGGGATCAAATTTCTATGTGGCGCATGTACACAGACTGTAAATTCTTTGTGGTCTTTAAAGAAATGGAGATAGCAGACTCGAAAGTTACAAAAAAGAATGAAATAATGGGGACACATGGGTCCTGAATGGTCCTAACAAAAAAATGGGTGGATGAGAGAGAAGATGAAATAACGAATAACAGCATAATAATGAATAACAATATAAACAATATAATATGGAAGGAAGACAGATGAAAGAAAAGAAATAAGTAAAAGTTGCGAAGTAGTCAAATGGTTCAATGAGCGAAATGATGAAAAGATAATAACTAGAAACAGAAAATAAATAGCCAAAGAAAAATAATGATAATGCCAAAATTAAGAACTTTGAAAATAATAAGAAAAGAAGCAGAAGCATAGAAAATATTGTATGTAAATACTACGTGAAAGGGAACTGCAGATATCAGGATGGGCAATGCATATATGCACATCCCACATTATGCAAAATGCATTACACAAGTGGATACTGCAAATTTGATAAGAAATGCATGTTCCACCATCTTACGGTCTGCAACACTTATGTAAAATATGGGAGTTGCAAATATGGAAAAAAATGCTGATACCACCACCCTCAAAGGAACACAATGAGTGAACAGAAAAAATGAACATCAAAAAAGAGTGCCAATTTTTTAGACACAGCCAACACATTTCAGCTGCTAAATACTATCCAGCAATACAAAACCAGCTGACAAATATAAATATAGGAATCTGAGAGCTGGACAGAAGGTATGAACAAAGGCACTTCATGCGTTATCAGGACAACAGGTAGCGACAAAGATAAAAAGAGGTAAATTTTCGGAGGACCACAAGGCAATGAAACTGGCACCCCCATTGGAAAACAAATCTTAGTTCTTAGAATACTAGTTTAACACATATGTATTTACATTTTTAACAAGTACACCAATCTATATACCAGAAGTCACTGAGAATGTTGAGCAGTTTGTTAGAAATTATTGTCTTGTAAGTGAAAGTAGTCATTTTCAAATCTGTAAATACCTAGGGTATTTTATATGCAAACACACATATATTGATAGAATAAGGTTGAAACTCATTTTTTGTATATATGAAAATTTTAAAAAATCTGTAATTTAGTGGGGGCAGGACCCCTTCAAATGGAATAAAGTGTCATAACTTTTTTCTGTTAATTTTAGCCATTTTTTCTGCTAATTTGTTGTGTGTGCAATTACTTTTCATACACACTTTAAATCACTGTTGTGTGTCAATTAGGGACTGAGTTATGGTGGTTTGAAAATTTCATTTTTGTCCCCCCCCTTTAAAAAAGTGGGGAGCAGAACTTTTGAACCATAACTCCAATTGAGCTGATATTTGAAATTTGGTACTTACTAGCATAGACCATTCTGTAAACCAAATTTAAGCAAAATCTATGAGGGTATGGTGCACTTTTTTTTTTTTTTTTTTTGCATGATTTGTCATGGAATGAGCCAGTCCTAAACAGGGTACCAATTTCACACCAATCTCAGTCAAGATTATCTGGCAAGACTGTACTGATATTTCCTCCTCTTCACTCACTTTTAAACTCTTGACCACTGACTTGGATACTAAGCTAATCTCTGCTCCTGAATCCAACATAGCACAGTAATTGACTGCATCCAACTATACCCAAGTCCAAGCAACTGGTCCTCCCTGGTGTCCACAAGTGACCCTTTCACCCCTGGCTTCCAGATCTGGATTCTGCAGTAGCAAATTCCCTTCACACTGTTCTATATCACTTCTTTCTGCTACCTCATGGACAGTTTCCTGCTCTATAGTGTCCACCTGTTCCACCAACTCTGCTGGCTCAGCAAACCACTTTTGTTCTATCAGTGGATTGTAGTGTACTCCAGATATACACTGCAAATGGACCCTTCTTTCTGAGGTATCAGGAATACTGTAGTTACATTCATAATGTACACAACTGGCTTTACACCATAGTGAACCCAAACCCTCAAGGAATAACAATGGCTTGCACAGCTAACAGTACTTCTGGAGTTATCAATACTGCAGGAGTGCAGGTTGTCTCATCATTTTTAGGTCTTTTATGCAGCAGGCATTATTTGAAAGGTGAATTGAGTATAGAGAAAGTAAGAGAGTACAGAAAAGGGGTTGCTGTCAGTCATCCCAGACACCTGAGTTTCAGTGAGGAAAAGAAGATGAGGTTTAGAGGAGGAGAGGTGATGTTCAACAGATTGAAAATTTGAGAAAAGGCCACAAATGTTGCAGAAGTTTATGAAAAGTGCAGAACATCTCGAGTGGGCATTAGCAGATCCAGCCCCCCTGCCCAGGTCTCCATTCTTGGTATTGGCAGGCAGGGAGCCAGAAGTGGGGACACTTATAATCCCCTCTGCAGGGGACTTCAAGGTAGGGGTGTGCCGGATAGTATTTTTTACTATCCGGCCGGATACTGGATAGCCAGATAATCAAAAAAAATATCCAGCCGGATATCCGGCTGGATACCGGATAATATCATTCAAATAATTCATAATTTTTTATATATTATTATTTAGCTATTACTTGACTAATTGACTATACTATCAAATTTTAATCACTATTTGATGTAATTAGAGCTATCTTTCAATAACTTTACTAATTACCTATTTTTATCCTTTTCAGGATTGTTTCATTGCCTAAATCATATAGCTATATAGCTAGTTAGTATTAGTTACAGGCTTACGCAATATTTTAAACATTATTTACCCCTAAAATGGCTAGTTTTATTTGGAAAATATTTACAATACATGAGACTAATCCAACGATAGCTATTTGCTTCCCTATGTTCCAAGATTAAAAGGGATCAGAGAAATTGGGTGGCTAGGTGCTATAGCCAAAAACCTTTGCACAATCATGCAAGATGCTGCATTCAAAGAATATAAAGAAGTGTCTCAACTTAACAAATCATCTGAAAATCAAATCAACCTATAGTGACCACTGACCACCTCAATGGCTCCGAAGGAGAAAAAAATTAGTTGCCATGGAAAGCACTCACGTTAGAAGAGTTTTTCCTTTAAGAAATATGGGATATAAATGACTTAAAAGCTCAAGCTTTACATAAAAGATAGGATTATGATGGCATTGGACAACCATCCTTTTAGTTTAGTTGAACAAGATGGCTTTATAGGACTGATGGCCCACGTACAGCCAAGGTATTTGCTACCAAATCGAACATATTTTTCAGAAAAAGTCATACCCAAAATCTATGAAGAACTCAAAGAAATTGTTATGAATAAATTGAAAGAAGGGAAATACCAAAGGTGGGCAGTTGTGCCGCAAAAAGTTGCGGCGCAACATTTTTGGTTGCGCTTGCGCTTGCGGCGCAACCTTTTGAAAAGGGTTGCACGTGCGGCGCAACTATTTCAGCAGAGTTGCGGTTGCGGCACTACAAAAATTGTTGCACGTGCCCACCACTGTAGATATACGTTAAATGCAAAGGTGGGCAGTTGCGCTGCAAAAAGTTGCGGCGCAACATTTTTGGTTGCGCTTGCGGCGCAACTTTTTGAAAAGGGTTGCGCTTGCGCGTGCGGTGCAACTATTTCAGCAGAGTTGCAGTTGCGGCGCTACAAAAATTGTTGCGCGTGCCCACCACTGGGAAATACATTAGCTTCACTTCCGATATTTGGACCTGCTCTTCTTCAAATGAATCATTCATTTCCTTGTCAGGTCATTGGATCATGAATGACTACACTCATTGTAATGCAGTATTGCATTCAGCTCATTCTTCAGGATCGCATACAGGAATTAATATAGCGGACAAATTGCAATCTATGTGGCAATCATGGAATATTGACCAGATCAAGGCGTAATATATTGGTCAGAGATGGAGCTTCTAACATAGCTTTGGGATGTGACCTTGCGGAATACCTTCTGTTCACTGTTCAATTCATTTGCTACAGCTAGTGGTGAATGATGCATTAATGGCTCAACGATCTATAAAGATCTTTTGGCAAAGTGTTGACGTTTAGTGACACATTTTAACCACTCCCCACTGGCTACTTCTGAATTTAAAGCTCTCCAAACACAACAGGGTCATGTTCCTCTTCTATTGGTACAGATGTTTTAACGCGCTGGAACTCATCTTATTTGATGCTAGAACGTATGGTTAAGTTGAAAAAATCAGTTCAAATATACCTTGCTGATCATAGTGAATTACTTGTTATTTCATCTATGAGTGGCACTTGATTGAACAATCTTTTAAAGCTTTTACAGCCATTTTTTAAACTCACCCAAGAAATGAGTACAGAATATAGTTTCTCTCTACTGTTATCCCAAACATGTGCTGCTTGAAAGGTTTCTTTCAAAAATTGGCCAGGATGATCAAGGAGTCCAAACTACAAAGATGAACTGTTGAAGTCATTGCGGTCACGATTTTTTGCCAATGAAAGCAATGAAAAAAGAAAGTGTCTAAAATGTCTTAACAAATTGGAAGTATGCTCTAGCAACTGTCATTGATCCACGATTTAAATTTTTGTTTTTCAAAGATCAACAAAAGGAAATATTAAACATGGTTAATTGAAGAATAAATGAAATAAACAACCTAGAGAAAATTAGAGATAAATATTTTGAAGAACAGGCTCCAGCAGCGACGATTCTAATTCTTCTTCCTCCTCAACAGGAAGAAAAAAGCAAAGTTTGATGATGATCCACTCTCTGCTTGTTTCGGGAACTAACACAAGAAAATTCAGAAAAATACCTGGTGAGAAAAAGTTTAAAAAAAGCCGCAAGATGGCTTCATTCGCAGAAATAGCAGAGGAAATTGAGCAATATGCAAAAAAACCCATATCAGACAGACGACTATCTCCACTTGAAATTTGGAAAAATGAAGAATCCTTTCCATCTCTCAAGAAAATTACTCTAAATGGCTGTGACACCAGCATCTTCAGTTTTTTCAGAAAGAATGTTTTCCGAATACGGAAATATTTTTGAAGAAAAAAGAAGTACTTTGCTACCAAAGCGAGGGGAGATGCTTCTTTTTATCCATCACAATGGACGAAAATTTGATTTAAACTTGTGAATCTAGTGTCTTGAACATAGTATTAATTTTTATTGTTTAATGTGAGTTTTTACTTTTTAAGGTTTTGCTATTTTAATAATTTCACTTACCTTACTGGTATATTTGATTAGGCTATGTTTTATTTTTATATCTCAAATCTTAATAAAAGGTTTCGCTAATTCATATTTTTTCATATTGTAATTTGCAATATATATAAAAATAAAAAATAAAAATAAAAATTAAAAAGTAAGGGAAGCTGGGATCTTAGCTATGCATCACACTTTTAGCTGGACCAAACATTTTGCCTTCTTAGCAGTGTTAATATAGTTACATACTAGTAGTGGTACATGCTTATTTATCAGTTATTTTAATTTTAGATTTTTGTACAACTATATTCAACTTTTGCTAGCTAAAGGCTATGCAAACTAAGATTGGAAAGGGGCGGGCCCAGATGGTATTCCCATTACAAAAAAGACTATCATAAATATCCGGCTATCTGGCCGGATACAGGATACCGGATAATAGCTGTTATCCGGCCAGATAGTGGTATCTGGCACATCCCTACTTCAAGGCTCTTGAAGATTTTTTTTTTTTTTTTTAATAAAGATTATGTAGTGTGTAAGATGCATGTGTATGTAGTGAGAAATAGGGAGAGAAGTGTGTGTTTAAGAGCATGCTGGACTGCTCACAGGGTAGATGAGACACTGCTGATTCTAAAAATGTTATTCATTTTGGCGTATCATGCATAGTTTCCATGAAATCTTAAAAAAATATTATCGTCATTGTATATAATATGTATAATATTGGATATAATTAATTAAATATTATACAAAATAAGAGTAGCAATACACACAACGTAATAAGACAAGTCAGAGTTGCAAGATAATAAATGAACAGCTTTTACTACAAAAAATTGAATATTTTTTCCAAAACAAAAAATGGAAATTTCTCAAAAACTATATATGATAGGAAAATATAATAAGACCATTTTTGTGATCAGCATTAAAAACTCTATAATAATGACACAACTTTTCCTGAGACAAAATCATTGTTGAACAGTGTTATTGATGATTTTCAACATCTATCTCCCCTGAAGAAGTGGGGTGAATTGGACCACTCATGAAAATGCTTTATAAATGAAAACATTTTTTTGAAAACACTTAGTAGCAATTTACAACACTTATTCTAACTATCAGGTTATCCCATAAGTAATGTCGTTTTTTACGATAAAGTTTAAACTAGTCCTACTCATTTTAAGCATAAATTTTCTGAAGGTTATATCTATCGTATTTCACCACATACTTTACAGACCTTGACCAGTGAAGATGTGTGTTTTGCTTTATGTGAACCCCTCATAAACATGGCGGTGTCAGAAGAGCATATCAGGCATATAATGCTTTATGAGTTCAAAAAAGGGAATAGTGCTACTGAAGCAACACGAAACATTCAGGATGTTTATGGCAATGATATTCTGCATGTGAGGAAATGCCAAAGATGGTTTCAAAAGTTTAGGAATGGTGACTGCTGTTTGACAGATGCAGCATGCTCTGGACACCCTGCTGAGTTTGATGATGACCTGCTGTTAGCCGCACTTGAAGAAGACTGTTCAACAACTGTTGAAGAATTGGCCCAGAAACTCAATTCTTCCCCATCCACCATCCATCAACATTTGCAACAACTCGGGAAAGTGCCTAAGTTAGGAAAATGGGTGCCACATGAATTGTTGGTCAACAATCTGAGGGTGTGGGTAAACATTAGCACAGCTCTTCATTCATGTGAACTCCAAGATCCATTTTTGCACCGTTTAGTGACGTGATGAAAAGTGGATACTGTACCAGAATGTTAAGCGCCATAGACAGTGGGTTTGTGCCAGAGAACCAGTGACACCACAGCCAAAACCAAATCTTCACCCTCGGAAGGTGTTGCTTAGTGTTTGGTGGGATAAAGGTGGTGTAATACACTTTGAAACCTTACCACACAACCAAACAATCACCGCTCAAGTCTACTGTCAACAACTGGATTGATTGAACACTGCACTAAAAGAAAAGAGACCACCTTTGGTTAATCGGAAAGGAATCGTGTTCCACCATGACAACGCACATCCTCATACTGCTCAGATCACTTCTGTAAAGATTGAGGAGCTTCGGTGGGAAAAACTTCCACATCCTCCATATTCTCCAGACCTTGTGCCTTCAGATTATCATCTCTTCAGGAGTCTGCAAAACTCTTGATGAGAAACAGTATACTTCTTTAGATGACCTGCACACCAGTCTTTGTATGTTTTTTGCCTCAAAACTGCCTGAATTTTATAAATATGGCATTGAAAAGCTTGTAGGATGTTGGCAGAATGTCATTGATTCCGATGGAAAATATATACTACAGGGTGTCCCATAAGTCCGGCATCATAGGAAAAATAATTAAAAAAAGGCAAAACAAAACTTTTATTTCCAGAACGTACTCAATATGTCCACCATTGTTTTCAATACACAAATTCAGACGTGATACCCAGTCAGCAAGCACACAGTGAATGATGTCAGGAGTAATGGTGTTACATGCCCCAATAATGCGCTGCCGCAAATGTTCAACACCCTAAATTTCTCTGCGTATACCAGCGCTTTCAAGTGGCCCCAGAGATAAAATCTAGTGGCGTGAGATCCGGGCTTCTAGCTGGCCATTCCACATGCCCTCGATGTCCTATCCAATGACCAGGGAATTGTTGGTACAGGTATTCCCTTACTTGGGTGCTGTAATGTGCAGGAGCGCCGTCTTGCTGGAACCATGTTGGGAAATTTCCTTCTTCGTTCAAGACACTGGGAAATGCTTCTTCCTTGAGCATACGTAGGTAGGTGCCTCCAGTGATTCGTTCTTCCTTGCTCTTGCTGTAGAAAGAGAAAAATATGAATTATGGTTTGTAGAAATAGAAAAATATGAATTTCTCCTATGATGCCAGACTTATGGGACACCCTGTAGATTAAAAAGTTTCAGTTGAGTTTTTATTTGTCCTTCAAATTCCAATCTAAAAAATGACATTACTTATGGGATGACCTGATATTTACAGGCCTCTACACTTTTTTCATTAGTCTCTGTTACCTCCCTGAAATATTGAGTAATTTCCAGGAGAGGAACTTCTTTTGCAGTTCTCGCAGTTCCTTTTCATTGGGAATGGTAAATGGGATGGTGCTCTGGTTAATAGGTCCTGCAAACATTATTTTTCTTAATGTCTTCAACATCATTCCTGATTGGCCACACACACTTTCTATCAACCCCTCTCTCTCAGTGTAAAAACTTGAATGTAATTTTTGTTTTGCCAATTTTCAATTCTCTACCAATCTAAAACAAGTCAGTATAGTCCACAGCATAGTATTTTTTTTCTTCTACTTCCTTAATTTTCTTAAAATCAGTTTCACTGCATTTCACTCTATCCTCATCTTGTTCATCTTTGTTATCAAAAGGTAGAATGTCACTTAGATCATCACTGTTATTATTATGCACTGAAACAGCATGATTGGATTATTTGCAAGACACCAATGTTATGTATTCATAGGCCAATTATCGGATTGTTTGCAAGACACCAATACAGTAGACTCGCAACTTACGCAGATTTTTCTTAAGTGGTTTCAACTATATGCAGGTTATAATTTTACAATTTCCAAGAAGAGTCAGCATGTTGTGATATACACAAGTTTAGTGAATTGTTTCAGGTGGCTGAGCACTTGAAAAACTTAGTGTCTGAGTATGACCCCTCTATGGAGTGTAGCATCAACTTCTCACAAGGTCTTGTAAGCCTTATGGCTCAGTATAATAATACAGTATGTTCTAGCAGCTTAAGAAACAAAAATGACAGTTTCCCATCACCATGTTCTTGAAGAAAACCTCACCATCAACATCATCAGCAGATCAGCCAATGCCCTCAACTTCTCGCAGTGACCTTGAGCTGCCCACATACTCCCCTGCATCATTATCTGAGCTTGATGATTCCCCCACAGTGACATGGGAAGGGGATGAATAAGCTCAAAACAACAACAACCAGAAATGCCTGTCTCTATAAGCTCATCACTCATAATTGTACAGGTATGTTATAGTGTATATGTATGTATAACAGAGTTAGAATATATAGTGATTTAGGGGATTTTTTTTGTTTCTGACTTTACGCATTTTTTGGCTTTACGCAGGGTCCCAGGAACGTAACCCCTGTGTAAGTTGCGAGTCTACTGTATTATGCATTGATAGGCCAATCATCAGATTGTTTGCAAGATCTACAGAAGGGTCATTCTCTGTCATATCAACCAAAAAAAATTGAAATTAACACCCTCATCTCTCATATTTTGCTGAAATTTGGTTTATAGGGAGTTTGTGAGCCCTGAATCCATTTCTGAAATTATAAGGTCAATCCGACCAATGGTTCAAGAGATATGACCTCGGGCAATTTGAGGTCACTCGCGAGGTTACTAACATTTGGCGAGCCATAACTTGGGTAATAATTGTCATAATTATATAAAAGTATATATATTTAGAATCAGAAAACGACAAGGAATCCAAATATGCAAGTGTTAGAACTCTAGGTTGAAAATAAAAAAGTTACACTGTAACCAAAATTTGAGGTCACGATTTGACCTCTGGGGTATCAAATGAGAATTTTTTTTTTAAATGTAAAAAATGAAGGCATAGGCATTGGCTATTAGAATCAGCAAAAAAAGTTTGTTTATGCTAGTATTTTTCATGTAACTAACATATAAGTGAACACCATATTCATAAGTTGTGCATCAATTCTACCTATTTTTTCACACTTAAGCTCATAATTTGACCTATAGAAATTAAAATTACATTTTTTATAGATATAAAAAACAAAGTCAGAGTTCTTGACTAATAGAAACAATCATAAAAAGTTTGTTTATGTTGGTACTTTTCATGTAACTAACTTATAAGTGAACACCATATTTATAAATTGCTTGTCATTTCAAGGAATTTTTATATCTTAGCTATCAATTTGACCTCAAGCTCCAAGAATTTAATAAAAATTGTATTTCACTGCTAATCTACACTGGCAATAATAGTTATAATAGTGAAAGGGGAAGACTAAGCTCACATGTAGCCTAAACAAACCTGTTGAAACATGTTGCTACTTGTCTAAGTGCAGAATCAACACAGATAGTTACAAAATTCCTTGTCTACAGGTTAGTACAGTTCCAGCCAGCACTGTGGGTGGCTGGTGGGTATGGTGTTTTAATGAGCCTCAGAGACTATCAAGGCCTAAAATATTAAGTGTGTATAGCTATATATTTTCTAAAAAATATATATTACCTAATTGTAAATCCTATATCTTTACAGATCAAAATACAATGGTTCTGCACTTGAAATACTGCCAGGACCCTATTCAAAAACACAAGAAACGCATAACAATCAATCTTAGAAAAGTGACTGATGTACTTGTTGAAAAATGTGCTGGAAGAGTGAAAAAAGACTCATTGTTGTGTGTGAACTGCTGGACACTGATAATGAAAAACCCCACTATACTTAGTACCACTGAAAACAACGAGTCTGAGCAGGATTCAAATGAATCATCTACTATCAGTGGCTTGAGTAACATCTCTTCAATTCAAGATCTGGACAATGACAGTGATTGCTTGATAAAGGAAAATCCTTCAACTTCAGTTGAACCAGTTCTAGCATTTCTGGACCAAACACCAGTTAAAAAAAGTAAGTAATAAATTAATATAATAACTTATACTTTACTACAAGGTCTGTTTGATCTACTATATAGCCAATTATATAGCATTTAAGGTACTATAATTAATATTTAATTACTAATATTCAGGTGTGTGAAACCTTTTTTTCTGTTCTTTTCAGAAGGGCTGTCATTAAGCCAGAAAAAGCGCAAGGCTCGTGGTAAGCTATCATCTGCTCAGAAACACCTGAAGGAGAGGCTAGAACTCAGTTATGGTGTTCAAATTACCGAGGAGGTAAGTGATACTTCAAAACCTGAAACTAAATCTGAAAAACATCTAGACAAATTAATGAATGAATTGAAACAGTCATTCCTGGAGAGCAAATGTCACCATCACAAACTACAAATATTGACACTCTCACCATACACAATTGAAAAAACAGCTAGTTTCTTTCAAACTACAACATACATGGTGAAAAGAAGCCGTTCACTTAAATCAGAACATGGAATCCTTCCGAAGATTCCACTAATGAGCAAAGGAAAAGTGATATCTGAAGAACACAAAGATATAGTTAGAAGATTCTATGAGTCAGAAGAGGTTAGTCGTATGTGTCCTGGCCAAAAGGATTGCGTGAAAGTTATCAGTGCTGAAGGTGTAATGAAGGTGCAAAAACGATTGGTCCTCGGGAATTTAAGAGAGATGTTTGAACTATATAAAAATGATGAAAAGAATCCCAAAATAGGATTTTCCACATTTGCAAAATTACGGCCATCATATTGTGTGCTTGCCGGTAGTGGTGGGACTCATTCTGTCTGTGTCTGCACATACCATCAAAATCCAAAATTGCAGCTGGCTGCATTGGGAGAAAGAGGTCTTTCATACAAGGATCTTATGGATTACAGTGTCTGCAGTACAGAAAGAGAGACTTGCATGATGCAACTTTGCAATGATTGCCCAAGAGAAAGGGTGTCCTGGATTTTCTTGAGTTACTTGACAGTGTGAAATCAGCTCCAAATGAAATATCTTACAAGCAATGGGTGACTGTTGACCGTTGTACAATGGTTGATAAGGTGGAGCCACTTCATGAATACTTATCATCCCTAAGCATGAAAATATCCCGCATGGTTCGTCATCACTTTGTTGCTCAGCAACAATCACAGTACTTCAAGCAGTTGAAAGAAACACTACCACCTCAGAGCGAGGTAGTTATAGTAGGTGATTTCTCTGAGAATTATTCTTTCATTGTCCAGGATGCTGCCCAAGGGTTTCACTGGGACAATTCACAGTGTACAGTTCACCCTTTTGTCATCTATTATAGATCATCTGCAGACCAGGAACTTAGCCATTTTAGTGTCTGTTTCTTATCTGCATCACTAAAACACAACACTATAATGGTTTACTCATTCATATTGAAGCTTATGACATATGTTAAATTCAGATGCCCACAATTGAAGAAGGTGCACTATTTCTCAGATGGATGTGCTGGCCAATATAAGAACAGATACAACTTCACAAATCTCTGTTACCATGAAGAGGATTTTGGTCTGTCTTGTGAATGGCACTTCTTTGCTACATCCCATGGCAAAAATGCATGTGATGGGATTGGAGGAACAGTGAAAAGAGCTACTGCTCGTGCCAGTTTGCAGAGAACTACAGAGAGGCAAATTCTTACACCAGAACACATGTTTCAGTTTTGTGAAGAAAACTTGAGCAAGAAGATAAATTTTTTCTTTGTAACTACAGCTGATTTGAAAGATGCAGAAGAACGGTTGGAACATCAATTCAAGAATAGTAGGGCTATTCCTGGAACTCAGAAATATCATAGATTTGTTCCCCTAAACAAGGAAGAACTGATGGTGTATCCCATTTCAAGTGGCATTGGAGAAAAGAAAAGAATAAGGAAAAGTCATTTTACTAATGAACCTGCAATGCTTGGTAACCTAAAATGTGTCAAACCAGGAGAGTATGTTGGCTGCATTTATGACATGCAAGTTTGGTATGGAATTGTGGAGGAATATTGTGAAGAGTTTGATGATTTCACTGTGAACTTTCTACATCCCTCTGGGTCATCAGGATCAAGTGCATATTATTATCCATCAAACAAGGATTCATGTGCAGTGCCAGGACATCATATATTAACTGTAATGAGTTGTCCTACCCTAAGAGGAGGCAGCAGAATTCAATACATTTTTCCACAAAAAGAAATTGATGAGAGCATCGAGCATGCAAAAATTGTATTAGGCTAGCACATGAATCCTCTAAGTAGGTCTTCCCCTTTCACTATTATAACTATTATTGCCAGTGTAGATTAGCAGTGAAATACAATTTTACATTTTTTGCCTTTGTTTTTATATCTATAAAAAAATGTAATTTTAATTTCTATAGGTCAAATTATGAGCTTAAGTGTGAAAAAATAGGTAGAATTGATTCAGAAATGGATTCAGGGCCCACAAACCCCCTATAAACCAAATTTCAGCAAAATCTGAGAGATGAGGGTGTTAGGCACTGGTTGATCTGACAGAGAATGACCCAGAAGCTAAGACTAACAAAGACCCTAAGATCCACTCTAAGGTTAGCCCGAGAGAAAGGAGAGAGTAGGGGGTTAAAAGAAGAGAATAAGGGGTTAAGTAAGTAGCAAAACCTATCATTCATGGGTTAACATTCATTCATAAAGAGAGAGAAACATTTACCATCACCATCTGCCAGCCACTGCTGACAAGTCGGAAAAATAGTTGAAGAGAATAGGAAAGGGGTGAAAGATGAAAAGAAGTAAAATAAGAAAGCTTACAAACCATGCAATGCAAACAGTCTTAACTCAAACACTATCATACCATGCAAACTACAGACATGCAAGTAAAGAGAGGATAAGAAAAGAAAAAAAAAAGTATGAAGAGTATAACAAAGTGGGTTAGTTTATGCTATGAACTACATCTAAGTTCGTGTTAGTCTATTTTTTTTTTTTAATAATTTTATTGCTGGCATATCACATGCTGGCATTAATCGTCAACAGACTCAGCCTCGACCACTACCCCCAGAGCTTCTGTTGCTAATTGTTTTATTATTTTAAACAACGCTAGTATTTTTAAAATGCCTATCTAAATGGTTTTTAAACATAATGCTGGTAGAGGTCACGACGGACGTGGGAAGCTTATTCCATTTATCAATTACTTTAAACGTAAAAAGTTTTTAGTAATGAAATGTCTGCCACATAACTTATTATTTTAAACAACGTTAGTATTTTTAAAATGCTTATCTAAATGGTCTTTAAACATATTAACGCTGGTAGAGGTCACAATGGATGTGGGAAGATTATTCCATTTATCACTTACTTTAAACGTAAAAAGTTTTTAGCAATGTTAGTAATGAAACGTCTGCCACATAACTTAAATCTGTTATTACGAGTATTGCTATTATCGAAAGTAAACAGTTTGTCAAAATTTACATTATCGATTTTATTAATGATTTAGAAAACTTCAATAAGCTCCCCCCTTAATCTCCTAGTTTTGAGTGAATGCAAGTCTAACTTTATTTCTATCTTCATAAGACTTATTGCGCAATGATGGTGAAATGGGGGCACGATGCCGGCAAGTGTTTTTTGTAAAGATGCATTTGCATTACTCACCTACTGGATACTCTGTTAGTGGGGTCATGGCAGCTGCTGCTGGTTGCTGAGATGGGAGATTGAGCTGCCAGTGAAGACCACCCAGAGGGCCTTCAATTGAGTAAAAATAAATCCTTTGACTTCAGCACCACCCGCAGTGCTAAGAATGAGGGAAATGAGATGAGCAAGTTCCCAATTTTAGTGTGGTTGAGATTATGTCAGGTAGGCAGCTCCTACCAATTTGAAACTGGGTTCTCACCTTCAAGATCTCTGGGTCATAGCCAGTCCGCCTCTTTTAAAGACTTACTCCTCTGCTTATGGTGGGAGGATTTAAGAAAAGTAAAGCATCCTTTGTCTAATTTAATCAAAGAAACAAAAATAACACTTATAAGGTTAATTGCATCAGCAGGCAAGTTTTTTACAGGTAACTAAAGAAAAATATGAACAAAAATGTTAACATAAAATAAAACCATTAAATTATTGGCCATCACCAGCCCATTATCATACAAAGGAGATAAGACTTACAGAAGAAAAGGAATTTACATAACTAATACAAAAAAAAACAGAATATTAGTCACTAGGGCAAGGTCAATGAGTGTTTACCCAAATTGTATAAACCTGATATGTCCCAGATGTGTCATTTGATATTCCACACACACTATCCTTCTTATCACAATCATTAAAGGTATTCTTGACTCAATCAGTGCAAAAAAAAAAAACAGTAGACTCGTGAAAATCCGGACACCTCAGGGATTGGGGGGGGGTCCGGATTTCTGGTTTTTCTAGGTTCTCAGGGGTATTTTTAAAATGCAAATTTAAGGTGGGATGAATAAGAGATGAACAGGTAAATTCTGCCAGTTTATTCATTACAAAATACAGGATGTTTAACTCTTGAAATCATATGTAAAAATGAACATTTTCATAGATAAATACACTAAGCAATTGACAAAAAACGAATGCAGAAATAATATTTTACAATGCGAAATTTATGTGAAGTTTATAATTACAAAATTAACACTGTAGTGATGCACCTGAGCTCCGGCTCTGGCCGAGCAGGAGTTCCAGCCATTTTAGAAAACCTCCTGCTCCGGCTGGAGGTCTCACTAAACTCCGGCCTCTGGCCAGAGGTGCCAAGTACACCAAACTCAATTCTGACAACTTTTATTTTTAATTTTATAAAACTATAAAACCTCATTTCTGCACCTATCCAAATATTTCAGTTCTCAGATGACTGTAATAATAATTTATTTTATGAGTGATCAGTGATTGTATTAATATTTCAGTTCTCAGTGACTGTAATAATAATTTATTTTATGAGTGATCAGTGATTGTATTAATAATTGATTTGATATAGGCTACTTTACTCAGCATTCAGCAAGACATCATAAGTTTCATAACCTGAGGATATTCTGTTCAGTGGGAATTTTTAGAGAAATTAGCACACACAAAGCATAGAAAGTCAACTTTTATAAAGTTTAAGTTATTAAAGACTTAATAATTTAAAATAGCAGGACTATAATATATAAACCCTAAATAGATGACACACACACACACACACACACACACACACACACACACACACACATGTTTAACTAACTCTTGAAATCATATGTAAAAATGAACATTTTCATAGATAAATACACTAAGCAATTGACAAAAAATGAATGCAAATGCAAAATGTGTCAAATTCAAAAAAGTGCAGGATTTTTAAAAGGTCTGGATTTTTGGGAGTCTACTGCATGTGAATACTGGCTTCAGCATTTGTGCAGATATTGGGGAAGAAAAAGCTTTGTCCAAATTCACTTCAATAAGCAAATGTCCCAGGTAAAAACAAATCCCTGATAAAGAGAAAAAAACCAACAAACATTCAGAGATTATTCCCCCAGCACTGGCAATAGTGGACCCACAGGAATCCATGAGTGCACTGATGCCAGAAAAGGGAGAAAAATGAACAATAATAATAATTAAGGTTCTAAAATTTTGGGATATGTATTTGCATTAATATGTTGCTCATAAGGCAGTTAAAGGTACAATTTAGTTCACAGCCTGAGAAAGCTCAAAATCCATTGTGATGCATATTGATAACTGAAGTTAGGTTTTTCAACAAGGTCTTTATAAAGGAAATCAGGCATGATTATGATATTTACATGGTAATTTTAAGTGATTCAAATATGTTAGACATGGTTCTTATAGCTAATGGTTAAGCAATACAAAACACCAATAGTAAAAACAAGACTATAGGATCACCCACCACACCATCAAGGAGAAGTGAGATGCTTTCCTGTCTCTAGAAATGGGTATATGATTGCCTCAAGGTTCTGATTATTCTCTATACAGAGAGAATTTCAAAGCTGTTATAATCGATTAAAAAGAGAAGAAAAACATTTTTAGTAACTCTAAAGGCCTGGCTTTCTAAGAAAGCTCTGGCCCATTGGGGATTACTGAAACCTCCGAGGCCCTACTGAGGGGTTTGGGAGCTCTCGGGAATCCTTCCCAATAGTGGAGTTCCCACCAAACTTGGGGTCTTAACCACACCATCTCAATGGAATTAGTTTTGTGGTGCAACGCTGAACCCTTTCCAACCTATCAATATCCTCACGCAAATACAGGCACCAAAACTGAATGGCATATTCTCAATGAGGCCTTAATAGGGACTTGTAAAGAGGCAATATAATATTCTTTGATTTAAATTTGAAATTACACGATATGAAGCCTAACATCCAATTAGCTTTTGTGCAAGACTCCAGGCACTGGTTCCTAACTTTTAAATCCTTAGATATGCATACGCCTAAATCTACTTCCTCGTCAATGCTTGCTAACAGTACCTATATTGTCCATCGTGTACGTGTAATTATTGTTAAGAGAACCTATATGGAAAATTTTACATTTGTCTATGTTAAATTACATCTGCCACTTATCCATCCACTCCGATTCACTACCATTAACAATGACCCTCTGTTTCCTGGCACAAAGCCATTCCTCTAACCCAGTGGTCTCCAAACTTTTTTGATCATGCACCCTTTAATCAGCAAAAATAGGGGTGATCTAAACCAGTTTTTCAAAATTATGAATGGGTTTGATAACGTAGATAGAGAGAGCTTTTTCGAAATATCTCAATATAATAGAACTAGAAATAACGGGTGTAAGTTGACAAGTAGAAGGTTTGAGACAGCAGTTGCGAAAAACTTTTTTATGCATAGAACAGTAAATAGCTGGAATAGTTTGCCAGCAGAAGTAATTAGTAGCACGTCTATAAACGTTTAAAAATTGATTAGGCGCATATGTTGATAGATTGGGTATAGTTTAAGATAGTAAAATTAAGGTTTTGTGGTTCAGAATCCACGTAAAATTGTAGGTCCCCTCCACCACCACGGAGGACATGCACAATACACAATTACGAACACAGTTAGGTAGACCAGTCATGAGTGGATCCTAGGGTCTTTGTTGGTCTGAAACATTATAACATATGATGCACTAAGGAGTCATCAATTAAAATAGTTTTCACCTCATTCACATCCCTATCCAACTGTGTGAAAGGGTTCAAAACCTCGATAGGAGGAGATTCCTATCACCTAATGTACGTGGCCTAGCTCCACCCTTAACTTCTCTAAATCCCTCCCCATCTACTAATCTCAGACAAACCTTAACCCCTTCCTCAACTCTGTCTAACCTTCCCGATAAGCTACCTATACAAGAAACTATGTTCCTCACCTCACCCTTCAAATTACTAATGTCTTCAATGTTAGTATTGGTTCAGCCTTCATCAACTGTAACCCTACCCCTGCCCTCATCAAGCGTTGCAAGTCTTTCCATCACCTCATGTACACTACATTTTATATCAACTACCGTATCTCTTCCCTTAAATCACAAAAAAAAAAATCAATCTCAGTAATCACCATAGGACTGCCGTTGTAATCCTTAAAATCTGTATACCACCGATTAACCCCACACCTAGCACATGATGCTTTCTGCGATGGCATCGCACAAGTTAAAGTAGTTAATGTTTATAACTGTCACAAGTTTAAGTTAAATTAAGCTGGCACGCTATGAAAACTCTAAATCACTAAAAACCACTAATATTCAGTCACTTAACTATAATAATGTGAATATAAATGCAAATATATAAAATTCAGAACTTTCCAAAAGTAAATTAATCGGCAATATCCAAAAGTAGAAACAATATCAGAGAGCCCAGGGAATGCGTCCGTTCAGTAAGGAGTCTGGCTGATGAATGAGTAAGGAGTCTGGCTGATGAATCAAGTATTATGTATTGCTAGGCCCCAAGAATGTGGCCTGATTCATCCCAGAGAGGTGGTCTGATTCACCCCAGAGGCAATGGTTTAGATGGGGTGAATCAGACCAACATTCTTTTAACTATTATAAAGAAAGTATAAAAGTTATAAAGTTTGCAACATTTGAATAGTAAACTAGAACATTTCTGCTACAGGCACACCAGTTTTTGGTTCGAAATTCACTATGGTATAGTTTGGTCACATTGAGAAAGTTAGCAAAATATCTGAAATTTGGAAAAAAAAAAGTTTCTCTGAAGTTATTTTATGGGGTTTTAGAAGAATGGTCAGAGTACCCTTACAGACTAGTTTTGAGCATTTCATGCTGGTTGTGCACCAAAGCTGGATGTCTGGGCTATGTGAGGAGCATTTCAAAATTATTTTAATTCTTATATTTTTTTAAAATTATGGTGGTCCAAATCACCCCAAGTGTCCTGGTGGTCCAGTTCACCCCATCTGATGCTACCCTTTCCCAGAAAGATGAAAGAAAATATTTCTTTGCCATATTCTTCTTTCATTGAAGTAGTTACCATCCCAAATATTTGTAACTAAGCCTAGGTCCTTTTATTAAATATCATTTGAATATTGCCTACATGAATGTAAAGCTAGGCAAGTAGGCTTAGTTTCTAACTCACTCTTATGTTCTTAATTTATTTCAGAATCACTCTTCCTCAAATTTTTGTTGCTTCTGTCATTGGAATTGTAAGTGGAGTTTATATTTGGAGACCACTAATTATTGAACATGTAAAACAAACCAAAGAGAAAACATCACTTGAAGTGCAAGATAAAAGTGAAGAATGACTTGAAATAACCAAACTTTTGAAACTCATTTAGATTTATGATGTTCATTGTAGATTCCCAACAGTAAGCCATAACTTACTTTAGCCTGTATTTAAAAGAATTACAAATTTGAATAACTTCAAAGTTTGTCATGAAACTGAAGGTGTTTTCAAAAGTAACTGGAAATGATTGGGTTTCCAAATCATTTGTTTACTGGTTTGCATTGTATGCTGCACTTACTTTTGGGTAAGTAGAACAATATGGCACAGGAATTTTTATTATAAATTGTTTACCAACAACCTTTATTTAGTAACCAGCTACTTTTACTTTTAGAATGTAAAATTTGTACAAGTACTAGTTACATAGCATTTTATACAATAATACAGTAGCTGTTCATAATAGGTATAGGCAAAATGAATTATACTCAAGAGCTAATTTCTCATTTTTAAGTTTGCTATGTGTGCTATAGCATAGCCAATCTTAATTTCTATAAAGAAATCAGAGGTGGAAATAGGCTTAAGAATGAAAAATTACATTAACACTGTATACTTTAATATCTGAAATTCAAATGCATTAAAGTTAAAAGTGAATTAATGCTTTTAAAGTCTTCTTAAATTTTTTGTTGAATCCCTAAACAAAGCTGTAGTAGCTAGCCTACCTATTAAGAAGAAAATTCAAATGCCAACATTCAGGAATTCAGCTACCTGAATTTTGTTTCCTCTTAATGCAATTTAAAATGTTTATAGTAAGACAAAATTCAGCTTCATACACCTGGTGACCTGGTAGAAGTTTTGTGCATTGTCCCACATTGCGCAAATATCAGACTTGTGGCCCTGCTGTTTGAATTGGCTTAGTTAAGGAGAGAGCTGCTTTCTTGAGCTCTCCCTCTCAGTCTGGTACAGGTAAACCTCGATTTACGATGTCCCAATTTATGAAATTTCGTGTTAATGATGATGATGAATTAGACCACCTCCCTATTTGTGATCAAAAAAATTTGCACATAAGCACATCTGTAATAAAAATAAGCATAATTAACAAACATTTGAGAGAGAGAGACTGTGTGAATATGAGTTATACATAGGATGTAAATATATCATTTGTAGTTCTCTATTCTAGTCTGCGTAAAAATGTCAAAATTTCAATGTACAAATGTCAATGTACATATTTTTTCAATAATTTTTAAAATATCTTGCAACTTGATACCCACGTTTTTTATTGTTTGTATCTTTTAACAATTAATGAAAGTTTAATAAATGAAAATTTTTTGGGGGGATTTCACTGCCTGGAGGGGAGGGGGTCAAAAAGAAAAATAACAAAGGGGGGGGGGAAATTTTCATTATTGTTCTACACATTTGAATGTGGTATCATTTAATAGATCTCTTCACGCTGATTCTAAAAATGTATAGTTTTATAGGTCTACAGTAAGATGTTTGGGAGTTATTGCCCATTAAAGTTAGGTGGTAAAGTGGGGCCCATATCTCAAAAACTATGGGTAATGAACTTTTTTATTTTGACCAGTGAAATCAGCACCTGGAAGAACCCCATACGTCAATTTTCATCAAAATCTGAGTCAAAGTGGTGACATGCATTGGGTGATCTCTCCTGGAATGCCCCAATAAAATTATTGATACTGCTTGATCACTCCTTGTATTAAATTATTTTATTAGTGACTCATTAATTTATTGTGAAAAAAATAAAAAAATCCAGTTGCGTGGGTTGTACAGGGTGGGCGGAAAGTAGCTCCCTAATTTAAATTACATATAAATTATGTATAAATTGTGATTGTATTGTTATATTGTTATGGTGTGTTCTCTAAAGTGGTACAATTGTAACGGTAATCTTTTTTTCTCTAAAGTGTTCTCTTTGTGTTCTCTAAAGTGGTACAATTGTAACGTTCATTTTTTTTTTCATTTCAGATTGAAGGGTAACATGGCTGAGCGTTTAACACTGCAGGAGCGTGCCCAGTTGGCGGCACGGTACGAAGTTTGGCAATCTGTCGTTCGAGTTCAAAGATGGTGGTGGGCCATTCACGGACCACGTGCCCAAGTGGACCCGAAAACAATCAAGAACTGCCACTCGAAGCTCATGACCACGGGGTCTGTGGCAGATGTTCGAAGATGTGGTCGCCCTTCGACATCCAGGGCCCAGGAGACGGTGCAGGCAGTTCAGGAAATGTTCGCACGGAGTCCACGAAAGTCAACTCGCCAGGCAGCTCGGGAAAGTGGACTCTCCCGCTACTCAGTGCGAACTGTGCTGAAGAAGGAGCTGAACTGGCGTGCGTGGAAGCCGCATACTGCCAATCTCTCTCGGACGAGGACTGCGACATTCGCATGGAGTTCGGGGAAATCATGCTGGCTTGGCATGAAGACTGGCCCCATCTCTTCCGCAACATCCTCTGGAGCGACGAGGCGGTGTTCCACGTCGGAGGCTTTGTCAACCACCACAATTGCCACTACTGGGCAGGAGAGGATCCCATGGTTACCGCTGAAAAATGGCAGAATCGGTTCAGTGTAACGGTGGTGTGGTATGACCTCAGATCAGGTTGTGGGCCCGTTCCTTCTGCGCAACACCATGAATGCTGAGCGGTACCTTGCTATGTTGTGAAACGAGGTCTGGCCGGTTGTCAGCACATGGGAGAACATCGACGATCTGATATTTATGCAAGATGGCGCCCCTCCGCACTTCGCTCTTGTTGTCCGTGAGTGGCTGGATGCCCACTTCCCTGGGCGTTGGATGGGTCGTCGTGGTCCACATCAATGGCCAGCCAGGAGCCCCGACTTGACACCATGCGACTTCTTCTTTGGGGGTGGGTAAAGGAAGAAGTCTACCGCACCAAACCGAGGACATTGGAAGAACTGGAGGACCGAATTCGGGAAGTCATGTCCTCCATCCCGCCGGAGTTCCTGCTAAAGTCAGTGGACGCCATTCCTGGGCGGCTCCAGAAGCTGGTGGAAAGAGTTGGAGCCCACATTGAATTTTAGAGAAAACCTACCATGTATGCCTACCTTTTCATATTATTTCTTCTGAAATAAATGGATAATATACGTATTTTTTTACCAATCCAAAATAGGGAGCTACTTTCCACCCACCCTGTATATGGTTTTATTTTCTAAAAAGAAAACCACCAGGGACAACTGGATTGGGTCCAATTGGGCCAACCCTGCCCAATACAGACCTGATCAACTTGATCCAGATATGCTGGCAGATTTAGTTCTCTGTCAGTACAGTATATTTTAGGACCAACTTAATTTTGTTGTACACTTACTATCCCAGCTGTCTTTAAGACAGAGCAGTACCCAGCAGAAGAGAAATAGAATTGACTATTTGCTACACTTCACACTGAGTCCTATGTTAAAGCACCATTTTCCTTTCTGATAAATGACTTTCAGAATATAAACACTAATTCAAGAGAAACATACACTACCAGTCGAAAGTTTAAGTATACCTACTAATTTCCAATGTTTTGCTGCTTAGCTCATGACTTAAACTTCAAATGTAAACTTAACAGGTACTAGAGATGAATTTGCTTAACTGGCTTTCATATTATATGCTTCAGTGCATCTGCCCTATGCAGTGTGTTGTAACACAGAAGCTTCTTCAAAATAGCCTTCAAAATGTGTTAATTTATGTCTAGCATGCAACTTAAAATTAATGCTATTAGCTCTGCACAAAGGTCCAAAAACAGTTTAAAAGTCTTTACTGGGGTAGTGTGTTTCTTCAGGAGTATGTTAATACACATGTTCAGTTATTAAGATGCACTGCAGGTCTTTACATATAAAATCCTTGCAGAGGAGCTTACTGTGTAGTTTAAGGTATATTTGTGTGTTTCAAAAAGCAAAAATGGGTGCCAAAGTTCAGTTAACAACAGAAAAAAGACAGCCGATTGTAACTTTGAGAAATGAGGGCCAATCACTGATGCAAATATGGTTGCTTGTGCCATTAAACAGTCCAAAGAAACTGATCAAAATAAGGACAGAAAAAGGTCAGGGTGACCAAGAACCACAACAGACTCAGAGGACAAGTATATCCGAGTCACCAGTCTGGGCAACAGATGCCTCACAGCACCTGAAATCAAAGCCCAGCTGAACAACTCCAGAAGTACAACAGTTTCAACATCAACTGTTCAGAGAAGAGAGAGAGGCAGGATTAAAAGGATGAACTGCAGCAAAGAAACCAATGCTGAGACTCCAGAACAAAGAGAAAAGGCTAGCCTGGGCTAAAAACCACCAAAAATAGATTGTTGAGCAGTGGAAATTTGTCCTTTGGACTGACGAATCAAAGCTCAAAGTTTTTGGATCCAAACGCAGAGTATTTGTGCGATGCAGAGCGGGTGAAAGAATGACACCAGTGTGTTGTGCCAACAGAGAAGTACAGTGGAGAAAGTGTGATGGTCTGGGGATGTTTTGCAGGGGAGCAAGTTGGAGATCTCCACAAAGTCACTGGAATACTGAACCAATGTGGGTATCACAGCATTCTACAATGCCATGCCATCCCATCTGGACTGTGACTAGTTGGCCAACAGTTCATAATGCAGTAAGACAATGATCTTAAACACACTTCCAAGCTGTGTCAAAATTACCTGAAACAGAAAGAACACCAATGTCAGCTCACAGTTATGGAATGGCCAGCACAGTCCCCGGATCTGAACCCCATCGAGCTAGTGTGGGATGAACTGGATTGACAAGTGAAAGCCAAGCAGCCATCCAGTGCTCAGAAGCTCTGGGAACTCTTACAAGAGTGCTGGCAGCAGCTTTCACCAGACTATCTTCTTTCTCTTGTTGAGCGCATGCCTCAAATTTGTTCTGCTGTAATTGCTGCTAGAGGAGGCTATTTTGATATGACTAAAATTTAGACTTTGCTTTTGGTAAATTGTCATGATTTTTTGTTATTTAAGTTCTCATGTTTGTACTTATGAATTTGTGTCATGATAACTTAGTTAATAAATAAAAAACTTTAAACAAAATTTGAAATTTGTGAATATTTCAGGGTGTACTTAAACTTTTGACTGGTAGTGTACATTTATTTTCTTTATCTTGAAGACTGTTTTTAGCAAAATAAAAATATTTATCTCATCTTTTAAATTTAGAAAGGTAAATGATGATAATTAACTTCTGAGGAAAAAATAAACAAAGTCTGAAATTAGAATCTCTTCCAAAGATGTTCTTTCTGGGCTCAACTCCAGGAAGGCAGTTTCTTCACCCCCACTTAGTTGCTATCTCTGTACAGGGTCTCGTCTACCCCCTTGTATGGAGTACACTTCTCACGTGTTGGGTGGCTCAACCTACACAGCCCTACTTGACTGGGTGGAATCAAAGGCTTTTTGTCTCATCAATTCCCCACCTCACCTCTTACTAACTGTCTTTAATCCCTCTCTCTTTGCCATAATGTTGCCTCACTCTCTCTTTACTGTTGCTAAATAACAGACACTGCTCTTCTGAACTCTTTAACGACATGCCTCCTCCTTTAAGGAGAGCATGCAGCACCAGACTTTTGACACTTTCTCATTCCTTTTCTGTCGAACTCTCTGATAGAGGGGTTAATCTGATACAGGGGTTAATTGGTATTTTCAATCTTTTATCTACTCAACCAGTCAATTCTGGAACAATCGTCCTCAACCCATCTTTCCCTCCGTCTATGACCTCCAATCTTTCAAACAGTGTCTAGGCATCTCAAACCCTGGACCTTGATTTTGGCTCTCTTCTTCTCTTTGGGGGTGGTGGAGGTACACTTTTGCAGGCATTCACCCTTGGCCCCTCCTCCCTGCATTTAAAAAAAAAAAAATATATATTTTAAATATTGGAGATAAAATTATCACATCCCATACACAAATGGATTTATATAAAATTTGAGTACAGTGGGCCCTCCTCCAACATGGGGGATACATTCCTTGAGCATGCTATGTTGAGAGGGCTATGTTGTAGCCAATGTTGTAACACCACTTCCCATTAGGGTGCATCAAACGCCCTTAGGTTCTTGGATTTTAATGTCTATTCTCTCAAATGTTACACTTGTTGCTAGAAGTGTGTATGCCAAAAATTAATTAAATCGGAGGTGGTCCTGGGTGGCCACCGGTCACTTTTATATTTTCGCGGCAATTTTCGGGGGCCGCGCTATGTAAAAATATCTATTTTTTTTATTTACCAACCAGTTGACTACTTACATTGTTTCTTTTAATATAGAGTTGCTAAGGGGTGATTTACATAACATTTGAGAGAATAGACATTAAAATCCAAGAACCTAAGGGCGTTTGATGCACCCTAAAGGGGTGATTTACATAAAACATGTACCATAAACGAAACTTCACTTATAGTCTAATAATATCCTTTATTGTCTTTCAGAAACAATGGAAGCTAAGAAGACCAGATTAGCAAGTGCCATTTTTGGTCTTGGCAATGCTCTTACAGAAGGAGATGGTACATTGACAGGAGTCCGCCTCCCAACTTGCCGGCAGGTTCTTCGATGCGTGATGTGGCACATCCAGAAAGAAATATGTGAAGGCAAACAAACACAGCCACTCAAATGGAAATCTGCCAGCATAGTCCTTGTCCAGCTGAAAACATTCTACACTAAAGCAAATATTCCTATGCTTTCAGACCATCAATGCTGCAAACTAATACTTGACCTTCTTAATGACAATAACAAATTGCGTCAAATACCTGTTTCTCGCAGAGAATCTCCAACACTTTGGCTAAGTTGCAATCCATGAATGAACGTCTTGATAAGACCTTTGGTGTATGGACAAAAGATGCAATGACAAACATTAAGAATGAGGAAGATAGAGCATTTTTAGAGTCAATGAAATCTGACAGAGTAGCCTCATTTGGTAGTGTTGACAAGAAGAAAGCTGATAAAGATTGTAGAAAAGAAAAACGCATCTTAGCGGAAGCTTCAAGACGAGAACGTCATGAATCATCCAGTGTACAAGAGATGAAAAGTTCTGTATGCTCTGATGATAGTGCCTCTGCAGATAGCTTGGAAGAAACTGAAGAAGAGGTGATTCCAGAGCTTCAAAGGAAGCGTAGTCACTAGGGTGCATTAAACGCCCCATGATTTTCAAAACGTTGTTGGATTTTAATGTCTATTCCCTCAAATGTTACACTTGTTGGTAGAAGTATGTATGCAAAAAATAAATCAAATCGGAGGTGGTCCTGGGTGGCCACCGGCCACTTTTATATATTTAGTAGTGATGCACCGAATATTCGGCAAATATTCGGTATTACTTATAATACTAATATACAAATATTCGGTATTACTATACTTACATTGATTGAAAGTTGAAAATGTATAAAACACAACGCCAATGTCACTACTCCAACTTTGCTCGTTTCCGCAAATTTGGCCTCGCTTTGCGGTCACATTCAACCACTTGAAGAAGATTTTGGAAGTGGTCTTCTCCTCTTGCAGCTGAAACAAAATCAGTTGTGAGCTTTACTGCTCTCTCCGCAGGGTCATTCACAACATTTAACCCATCCACAATGGACTTGGCTGCCTTGAAGTGGTCATTGTTCTGCCAATTGTCAACATCCTCTGTTAGGAAGGTCATATCCAGGTGAAGAAGGTTCACTGTAAACCACGAGTCCTCGTTCACAAGATCACCAGGGTTGTCGCTTTTGTAATTTTTTGGAAATGAACGGTTTGCCATATCCAAACCGTAGCGGTGTTTTTGGAGTGCTTGGCATTTCATCTGGTTGTATGGCCAGTAACACATCTGCAAGGGCACGACGCTCCTTTGAGGTACTGCATTGCTGAACAGTGCCAAAAACCCAGTTCTGGGGTTAAATACCACAAATGTCTATCAAAGGCTTTCACAGCGCTGACTGAAATGATTGAGTTGACAGCTTTATAGTTGAGCAGAGTCTTGTATAAGCACAAATCAAACCATGGGGCATTTGAAGCAGACTGACATAGAGCCACCAATCACAATAAATATAAACAACAAAACAAAAACAACAAACTCCTTCAGTTTTTCCTGTTGATGTTGTGTTGTTACAGTTCCTCGAGGTAGTACAGAAATTTGCTCTTCAAGTAGGCATATTTTGATGGAATAAAGAATCTTTGACATCCACCTTGCTTTATGCATGGCCCCAGTCTGTGGAGTGTTCCTTGTTTTGTGACATCATCATCGAGGACTACCTGGCAGAGTTGTGCCATTTCCTTGTAGTCTTCCCTACAGTATGAAGCGCTTGTGCGGATTGTGCTTAAAACCTTGTTTTTGCAGGATAAAAGCAGTTGTTGTGCATCGTCATTGTACATTGAAATGTCAATTTTGGTTAAACTTTCATCCTTTGCATGCGATATGCGTTCCCAATTCTTCTGGAATCTTTGGAACAAGATGCTTCTGGAGACTTTGATGTCTCAATTTTGAGAGTGTCAAACACATGATCCAGGATTACCTCTCCAACATGATGGCGACATGCACACCACAGAAGAGCACGTCCAGTTTTGATTGAATGGTAACACAGGCAGCTGTAATGTGTCCAGTGTTTGATGCTGTTGTGTCAAAACATAAGTTGACAACTGACTGTTTGCACTTCCATGAATGTAGAAACGTGTAGTGTGCTCGGCAATGATGTCACCTGATGACATATCACTTCCACGAGGATATCTAGCCACTCCCAGTAGCTTTACATCAGTGGCATTCCCAACCAACACTGCGCAATCTTTCTTCCTTGCCATTCTTGTTTGTGAGCGTATGCATCTGCTTGCCATCCCAGTGAAGTGTTGCAGCTGTTGGGGCGATCCAATTTTTCTCGAATATCTTTGGCGATAGCACTTGTTATTGATCGTCGAGCCTTATCAGCAGTTGAATACGACTTGGCCACACGACGTGGATCACCTCCTGCCTCTTGAATTACAGCTTCGTGAGCACAGCTGTTTGAACAGGAGTTATGTTTAGTCGAGTAGCAACAGACACGACTGAAGGCCTTTTCAGAATATCATGAGGAATAAAGGCAGACGTACCTGCATATGTTGATCTGTGGTGACTACGCTTCCTTTGAAGCTCTGGAATCGCCTCTTCTTCAGTTTCTTCCAAGCTATCTGCAGAGGCACTATCATCAGAGCATACAGAACTTTTCATCTCTTGTACACTGGATGATTCATGACGTTCTCGTCTTGAAGCTTCCGCTAAGATGCGTTTTTCTTTTCTACGATCTTTATCAGCTTTCTTCTTGTCAACACTACCAAATGAGGCTACTCTGTCAGATTTCATTGACTCTAAAAATGCTCTATCTTCCTCATTCTTAATGTTTGTCATTGCATCTTTTGTCCATACACCAAAGGTCTTATCAAGACGTTCATTCATGGATTGCAACTTAGCCAAAGTGTTTGGAGTTCTCTGCGAGAAACAGGTATTTGACGCAATTTGTTATTGTCATTAAGAAGGTCAAGTATTAGTTTGCAGCATTGATGGTCTGAAAGCATAGGAATATTTGCTTTAGTGTAGAATGTTTTTCAGCTGGATAAGGACTATGCTGGCAGATTTCCATTTGAGTGGCTGCGTTTGTTTGCCTTCAATATTTCTTTCTGGATGTGCCACATCACGCATCGAAGAACCTGCCGGCAAGTTGGGAGGCGGACTCCTGTCAATGTACCATCTCCTTCTGTAAGAGCATTGCCAAGACCAAAAATGGCACTTGCTAACTGGTCTTCTTAGCTTCCATTGTTACAGCTTCCATTGTTTCTGAAAGACAATAAAGGATTTATTAGACTATAAGTGAAGTTTCGTTTATGGTACATGTTTTATGTAAATCACCCCTTTAGGGTGCATCAAATGCCCTTAGGTTCTTGGATTTTAATGTCTATTCTCTCAAATGTTATGTAAATCACCCCTTAGCAACTCTATATTAAAAGAAACAATGTAAGTAGTCAACTGGTTGGTAATATAAAAAAATAGATATTTTTACATAGCGCGGCCCCCGAAAATTGCCGCGAAAATATAAAAGTGACCGGTGGCCACCCAGGACCACCTCCGATTTAATTAATCTTTGGCATACATACTTCTAGCAACAAGTGTAACATTTGAGAGAATAGACATTAAAATCCAAGAACCTAAGGGCGTTTGATGCACCCTAGTAGTCACCACAGATCAACATATGCAGGTACGTCTGCCTTTATTCCTCATGATATTCTGAAAAGGCCTTCAGTCGTGTCTGTTGCTACTCGACTAAACATAACTCCTGTTCAACAGGCTGTGCTCACCGAAGCTGTAATTCAAGAGGCAGGAGGTGATCCACGTCGTGTGGCCAAGTCGTATTCAACTGCTGATAAGGCTCGACGATCAATAACAAGTGCTATCGCCAAAGATATTCGAGAAAATTGGATCGCCCCAACAGCTGCAACACTTCACTGGGATGGCAAGCAGATGCATACGCTCACAAACAAGAATGGCAAGGAAGAAAGATTGCCAGTGTTGGTTGGGAATGCCACTGATGTAAGCTACTGGGAGTGGCTAGATATCCTCGTGGAAGTGATATGTCATCAGGTGACATCATTGCCGAGCACACTTACACGTTTCTACATTCATGGAAGTGCAAACAGTCAGTTGTCAACTTATGTTTTGACACACACAGCATCAAACACTGGACACGTTACAGCTGCCTGTGTTACCATTCAATCAAAACTGGACCGTGCTCTTCTGTGGTGTGCATGTCGCCATCATGTTGGAGAGGTAATCCTGGATCATGTGTTTTGACGCTCTCAAAATTGAGACATCAAAGTCTCCAGAAGCATCTTTGTTCCAAAGATTCCAGAAGAATTGGGAACGCATATCGCATGCAAAGGATGAAAGTTTAACCAAAATTGACATTTCAATGTACAATGACGATGCACAACAACTGCTTTTATCCTGCAAAAACAAGGTTTTAAGCACAATCCGCACAAGCGCTTCATACTGTAGGGAAGACTACAAGGAAATGGCACAACTCTGCCAGGTAGTCCTCGATGATGATGTCACAAAACAAGGAACACTCCACAGACCTGGGGCCATGCATAAAGCAAGGTGGATGTCAAAGATTCTTTATTCCATCAAAATATGCCTACTTGAAGAGCAAATTTCTGTACTACCTCGAGGAACTGTACAACACAACATCAACAGGAAAACTGAAGGAGTTTGTTGTTTTTGTTGTTTATATTTATTGTGATTGGTGGCTCATATGTCAGTCTGCTTCAAATGCCCCTGGTTTGATTTGTGCTTATACAAGACTCTGCTCAACTATAAAGCTGTCAACTCAATCATTTCAGTCACCGCTGTGAAAGCCTTTGATAGACATTTGTGGTATTTAACCCCGAACTGGTTGTTTTGGCACTGTTCAGCAATGCAGTACCTCAAAAGGAGCGTCGTGCCCTTGCAGATGTGTTACTGGCCATACAACCAGATGAAATGCCAAGCACTCCAAAACACCACTACGGTTCTGGATATGGCAAACCGTCATTTCCAAAAATTACAGAAGCGACAACCCTGGCTGATCTTGTGAACGAGGACTCGTGGTTTACAGTGACCTTCTTCACCTGGATATGACCTTCCTAACAGAGGATGTTGACAATTGGCAGAACAATGACACTTCAAGGCAGCCAAGTCCATTGTGGATGGGTTAATGTTGTGAATGACCCTGTGGAGAGAGCAGTAAAGCTCACAACTGATTTTGTCTCAGCTGCAAGAGGAGAAGACCACTTCCAAAATCTTCTTCAAGTGGTTGAATGTGACCGCAAAGCGAGGCCAAATTTGCGGAAACGAGCAAAGTTGGAGTAGTGACATTGGCGTTGTGTTTTATACATTTTCAACTTTCAATCAATGTAAGTATAGTAATACCGAATATTTGTATATTAGTATTATAAATAATACCAAATATTTGCCGAATATTCGGTGCATCACTACTAAATATATAAAAGTGGCCGGTGGCCACCCAGGACCACCTCCGATTTGATTTATGTTTTGCATACATACTTCTACCAACAAGTGTAACATTTGAGGGAATAGACATTAAAATCCAACAACCTTTTGAAAATCATGGGGCGTTTAATGCACCCTACTTCCCATTGATCAGCGAAGTTAAGCGACATTGGGTTTGGGTAGTAGTTGGATGGGAGACTGTCCTCCATGTCCAGATTATGTAGTGATCCGTGGTTCAGATCCCACATAAAGCTGTAGGTCCCCTCTGTCATATGACCTTAGATGTTGCGAAGGAAGTTAAATAACCCCCGTCATTATTATTACGCCATGTTGGACACAGGGCTGGATTTAGGAGTGGGCAAAGTGGGCAGCTGCCCATGGGCCTCCACATCTTTGGGGCCTCCACATATTGACAAGCCATTATCAAAATAGAAAAAACCTGAAACTAGAAAAACCCGATAGATGATCAACAAAAAAACACGCGCATCCAATACCACTGTAGTACATAAACTTTTACCAATTACTATTTGTTGTGTACTAATTATTATTTTGTTTTTATTACTCTTTTAGGCCTACTCTCACTATAATGGAATACCCAAGTAACCTGAGGCTTTCATTTTTTGCAGAAATGAGTGGAATGGACAGACACAAGAGTGCACGATGTTTTGAAAGTGTATGTATGTTAATTATATTATGAATCTTATGGATGACTTCAATTATGTCTTCCCCTAAGGTAGGGGGGCCTCCACATGGAGGCTGCCCAGGGCCTCCACACGTCTAAATCCGGCTCTGGTTGGACAAATCCATGTTGGAGGAACTTGATACTTTATGGGATTAATATGGATACAGGAACACAGCAGCCTTAAGTACCTCTGATAAATGCTTATATACCAGTACAGTATATGGATTTTTTTTTTACGCACAAATGAAAAAGCCCTAATGAAGCAGTATTGTATATGAACTAAAAATATAAAATAAACGTAATAACATTCACATATGATATCCTGCACCTGTAAATGAAAATATCTTAGTCAAAATAATACTGCATTTTATTGTAACACTCACCTATGAATGATGAAGACAAAGACTTCCATTGATCTACAGATCTACAGAAGCTAAGGCTAACAAAGACCCTAAGATCCACTCTAAGGTTAGCCCGAGAGAAAGGAAAGAGTAGCGGGTTAAGAGAAGAGAAGAGAATAAGGGGTTAAGTAAGAGCAACACCTATCACTCATGGGTTAACATTCATTCAGAAAAAGAGGAAAAGTGTCTCACCATCATCATCCGCCGGCCACTGCCGACAAGTCAGAAAGATAGTAGGAGAGAATAGGAGAGGGGTGAAAGATGAAAAGAAGTAAAATAAGAACGCTTACAAACCATGCAAACACAGTCTTAACTCACTGTCATACCATGCAAACTACAAACATGCAAGAAAAGAGTTAGACACATGCAAAGTAAGGAAAAAAAAAAAAAAGTAGGTAAAGTTAAACAAAAAGTGGGTTAGTTTACATTATGAGCTACATCTACATTCATGTTAGTCTAATTTTTTTTTATTTTTTTAATAATTTTATTGCTGGCATCACACGCTGGCATGTCACAAGCTGGCATTCATCGTCAACAGACTCATCCTCGAGCACCACCACCAGAGCTGTTGTTAACTTTCTTTTTTAATTTTAAACAACGTTAATATTTTTAAAATGTCTGTCAAGACGGTTCTTAAACACATTAACGCTGGTAGAATGAACGACTGATGCGGGAAGATTATTCCATTTATCAATTACTTTAAACGTAAAGAAGTTTTTAGCGATATTAGTAATGAAACGTCTGCCACGCAACTTGAATCCGTTATTGCGAGTATTACTATTATCGAAAGTGAACAATTTGTCAAAATTTACGTTATCGATGTTATTAACGATTTTGAAAACTTCAATAAGCTCCCCCCTTAATCTCCTAGTTTCGAGTGAATACAAGTCTAACACTTTAATCCTATCTTCATAATGATAAAGTCTTATGATGATGATGATGATAGATTTGGAGGCTGAGGAGTTAGTTTAAGGCAGATGGATCATCAGGATCATTGGAAAATTTGGCCTCAAACTCCAATGAAGCAGATAACAATCTAGAGCTCACATGCATTTGTGTTGGACAAACCATGCATAATAGAATTTTCCATGCTTGGCAGATAATTGCTCACATTTATTTTTGCGTGTATAAGCAAATCTGTGTTGGCTGAACCCATGCTGGAGTAGGGTTTACTGTATTATAATATAGGATGTTATATAATTTTCAGTTGTATAGCTAGCTAAAAGCCAGTGCTGTGCTCATTACTTTATAAATGTAATGCTGTTACTATTACTGTTACTACAGTCTAAATGTAACACCATTATCATTACAGTTACCATTTTTAAAAAGTAATGAGTAATGGCACCATTACTTGTTACCGTTACTTTTAATGAAATATAAATATAATATATATATGCATAGGTATATTATAATTTATATATGTACAGTAAATACTCGATGAGTCGGAATTCAGGATGAGTCAGACTCATCCTCTGTCAAGTGCTATTATTCTTTTGTTTATTTTACGAGAAGTGGTAAGTGAAACAAAGTTTTATTGATTTTTAATGTTTATTTTGAACATTGTATTAGACTCTCACTAATCAAACTTAAAAGGTTAGAGAGTATTTATGCCTCTTTAGGGGTAAATAGGGGAGGTAATTAAGGTAATTCGCGATGAGTCGGCCTTTTCAATGAGTTGGACTAGCTAGAGCCCTATATAGTCTGACATATTGAGTATTTACTGTATATATAAAATATAATAATAGTATATATAAACATTCACTCATGCGAGTATGTGTTGGTTTGTATCCACTGGTTAATGCATAGGCTATGAAGTCTGTGCATGCCTTCATTGCATTGTTATGACTTATAAGGCATAATATTTTCAAAAAAGTGAAAAAATTACTGCAAAATTTATTACTAGGAATTGCAACATAACAGAGGATGTAGCATACTATTGATACTAATTTACTAATGCTAGAATATACCAGGAAAGTTTAGTTTTGCAAAACAATAATATGAAATACTAAAGAAATTAATCAAATGAGTTATTGTGCATGGCAATGATATTGAAATTTATTAGCTAAATATATAGACTTAAGAACTATTATTCACAAGATCTTTATTGGCCTTTAACCCTTTGATGACCAGTATACGTTTCTTTGAACTTAAAAGTGTTTTATTGTGTTTTACAATTAGATATTAGTAACTATAGTCACTTAAATGACCCATTTTTGGGTTAATTTTCCGACAACTAAATGATACCTGTATAAACATACTGTATAGATGTATTTGTAGAAACATTGCATCATTGTACAATTTATATTATTATTTCCTTGGGACAAATATGTCCCTTGGTCCTCAAAGGGTCCATTTCGACTCTACAGCCTCCCTCTCCCTTCCAAGTATCCACCAATTCCTGGTGATTCGGCCTACATCTGGGCCCCTCCCGACCAACTCTGAACGGACGTTCCAGGCGATCTGAACCCACAGCAACTCCAGCCGCTATGACGTAAAATCACGCTCAGCCGCAGAGACAAAAGCCCTACTCTCCGTCACTGAGGTCCTTGGATGCTCGGTGTCCATTTCCCCACACCCTCGCCTGAATCAGAGTCAGGGCACTATTTACGCCACCCGCCTATTGTCGATCGCAGTGAACGAGCTCCTGGAGGACCTCGCACCCCAAGGAGTCACTAAGATCTATCGTTTCACATCCCGACAGGGAGGCACCCCCTCCCCCACCCCACGTCTGCTCCTTACTTTCAATACACTAATCCCCCCAGCAGCATTGTATGGGCTATGGGAGACCGCGCGTCATGCGAGTTTTCTATCCGCCCATACATCCCAGACCCGACCCGTTGCTTTAAATGCAATGTTTGGACACGTTAGCTCCGTTTGTCGACAGCCGCATCATTGTGTGTTCACTGTGGACGACTCGCTCACCCTGACAGGTGCCCCAACACACCCAAATGCTCCAACTGTGAAGGCGCACACCCCTCTTCATCCCGCGAATGCCTTTTCTTCAGTTCGAGAAGGAGGTCCGCGGCCTACAGTGTCGGACTTCCTTAGCCCCCGTGAGGCACGACAGGGTGCGGAGTCGGGAGGTGAGGCCGGGGGTGTCCTATGCCGCTGCTCTCGGCTCTATCATCTCGGCACGCCGCCCTGGCCTGCCGCCGAACCCCCCCCCCACCCCCCCAGCCACTGCTCCTGTTCCCCACAAGCAAATCCTCGCAGGACCCGACGGTCCCCTGTCCCCCCACCGTTCCTCTTCTTCCCGCACCTCACCTGCCACGAATCCCCCAGGAGTCTGGGACCAGGGCCAGGTCCCAGCCACCTCAAACCCTGCCTTCCCAGTACTCCCTGTACACGCCCGAACCTGCCGCCCGGAGCAAGCCGTCGAGGCGGAGACGCCGGAGCGTGTCACCAGACCCTCCGGCCTCCAACGTCTCTCTCCCTCTTCCCCTAAGACCAAGAAGACGGCTCGGACCCTTACACCGCCCACCACCACTATGTCCATCTCTCCCCATCGCAGAAGTCCCACCGTTCTACCCCACAGACTCTGACAATAGTGGCCGAAATCCACGACCCGCCCTGTACGACGAGACCCAGCCCAGTGGATCCAGTGGATGCGGCTCTGGCGCAGCTGCACGGTGTGACCGAGGGAAGCTCGGCCGCGCCCACGCCCGAGTCTCATGGATCTGCCCTTGCCTCCTGGTGCCATTTTCTCCACCCCTCCACGAGACCACTCTGGTTCACCTCCTTCCACCCCCATCGTACCTACCCCCCAACATCCCCGACCCCCTCCTTATCAGCTACCCTGAGTACGCCCTCCCTCCCACCCGCCCGGTCTTTTTGGTACCCCCTGTCACCACCTAGGGTCCGCCGTGAGACCCCGGACAGGCGGGGTAGCGCCCTTTTGGGGTTAACGTGCCCCCCCCTGGCCCGACCATAGAAGCCCGTCAAGGCACTTCTGACCCGCTCAGCCCACGATGTTCCTCTGCCTGCCGTGATCCACGCCTCCGGTCTCGCTCGGCCGACTCGACCCCGCAACCTCCGCGGGTTCGACAGGCCGACCGATTCCTTCCCTGGTGAACGGTAGATAGCCAGCCATGCTCCCGACCCAGCCTTCAATTTCGCGAACTCCAGATCCCTTCACACTCCAACCTCCTAGCGCCTACACCTTTACCCATCCCCCTTCATCAACTAATGGATCCCCCGAAAACCACAATAGTCCACTGGAACTGTCGAGGAATTTGCAAACTATGAAGGCCTTAACTCCTTGATTGCCACTTCCCGTCCGGTGTGTGTCTGTCTCCAGGAGCTAATCCTGGGGACCAGGCCATGCCCTGCCCCACTGGTTATTTTTGCATCGCCACCCCGCCTCCTACCTGCACTCGAAGGGGAGCTGCCATCCTCGTCACCACGCAGTCCCCTTCTACAATCTCTCCATCCGGTCCCCGCTACAGGTGACTGCCGTCCGGCTCTCCCTGGATAGACAGTACACCATTTGCTCAATCTACCTCCCCCCCACGCTCAAGTCTCCCGCGACGACCTGGTGGAAGTCGTGGAACAACTCCCCAGGCCCTTCCTACTACTGGGCGATTTCAATAGTCGTCACCCCTTGTGGGGCGACACACACCACCTATATGGCCCCAACCCTGATATCCGTCATGACCGAGCTCTCCTTCGAGTGCCTCAACGATGGCTCTCCTACATTCTACCATGCCACCACCTGCACTCCATCCTGTATAGACCTGTCCCTCGTTCAACTGATGCCCTCCTAGACTTCACGTGGCAAGTCCTCCGAGAGGACTATGGAGTGACCATCTCCCCATTCTACTCACCCTCAATCGACCCGACCAGACCGTACGGGTACCGGTAAGGTGGGTTACCACCAACGCGAATTGGGCCCGCTTCCGCGACAACACTATACCACCCTTACAACTGCCCACTTCCCATCCATCGACGAGTGCGTCGCATACTTCGAGTCCGTCGTTCTAACGGCCGCAAGCACAAGCGTACCACAATCCTCCGCCTACCCACGCGCCCGACGGGTTCCTTGGTGGACCCCGGAGTGTGCCGAGGCCGTGCGCGCCAAGAAGAAGGCAACTCGGCGCTTCTAATGGACGCGACTCCCCATCCATCGCACGGAGATGCAGCGGGTCAGGGCCATCTCCCGCCGCACAATGAAGACAGCGCGCCGAGCCTCTTGGCGTGCCTTTGTGTCTGGCATCACCGCCAACACACCTTCGGTTACCATCTGGAAAAAGGTGCGGGGCATCGAGAGGCGACATGTCCCCTCCCGACCCCCGGTCCTCCGGACTAACGACGGACTCCTATGTGAGCCCAAGTCGGTGGCAGACCACCTTGCTTCTACCTTCGCTGCCGTTTCTTCCTCTGCAGCCAATTCCGTACCCGCCCCTGACAATAGCCCCTCTCCACCGTCCATGGACAACACCTACAACCGATTGTTTACCATGCATGAACTACAGGCGGCACTGGCCTCTCGACGATCCCCTTGTCCCGGTCCGGACGGTATTCCGTACGGCATGATCCAACACCTCCACTCTACCTTACAAATTTTCCTGCTAGACCTATACAATCGCATATGGATAGAGGGCGCCTTCCCCTCTAGGTGGAAGGAGGCCCACGTCATCCCTATCCCCAAACCCGGCAAAGATTCCCTGGACCCCACAAACTACAGACCAATCGCCCTGACGTGTTGTGCCTGCAAGATCCTCGAAAAAATGGTCGCTACGCGATTATCGTTCGTCCTTGAACGTACCAATTCCTTCCCGTCTACCCAGTCCGGCTTCAGACAATTCCGCTCCACCACTGATCCCCTCCTGCTTCTCAGCCGAGACATACAGGATGCCTTCGACAATAGACAATTCGTACTGTCAATTTTTTTTTACATCCAGAAGGCCTATGACACCACCCGTCGAGCAATGATCCTCGGTCAGCTCCGACATCTGGGCCTCGTCGGAGCCATGCCAACCTTCATCAGGGGCTTCCTTTCTTCTTGGACCTTTAAAGTCCGGGTGGGCTCAGTCCTCTCTGACACCTTTGTGCAGGAGGACGGGGTCCCACAGGGAAGCATCCTCAGTGTTCTCTGCTTCTCCATCGTGATGAACACGGTCTCACAATGCCTTCCACCCACCATCCGCTCTTCCATTTACGCGGATGACCTTGCAATCTACTTCGCAGGGCGAGAACCGTCTTGTTCAACGGCAAATGCAGCTCGCCATCTACCGGGTGGAAAGGTGGGCGACGTCGGTGGGTTTCCGCCTCTCCATCCCTAAGTCCAAGTGTATGGTCTTCAGTAGAAGAAGACCCACAACCCTTCCTCTACCCTCTGTCACATTATACGGCAGTCCTCTTGAGGTGGTACCCTCCACACATTTTCTGGGCATGACCCTAGACCGACGGCTCAATTGGGTTCCCCATCTCAAGCACCTAAGGCAATCCCTTCGACGCCCCCTCGCTCTCCTGGATCACCTCTCTCACACCACTTCGGGTGCAGATCGACGCTCTCTTCTTCGCCTTTATACTTCCATAGTACAGTCGAAGCTGGACTATGGTAGCGCAGTTTACGGTTCAGCCTCCAACACCCGCCTCTGTATCCTGGACCCGGTACTTAATAGAGGCCTCCGCCTCGCCACCGGTGCTTTCCGCTCCTCCCCAGCCTCCAGCCTCCATGTGGAATGCGATCATCTCCCTCTCGCCCTCCGACGGGGTCTACTCCTCATGAGGACATACCTCCGTGCACAGAGGCTACCTTCTTCGCTTCTGGGCACGGCGGTTTCAGAACTACCACCTCAGGGATGGAGCTGGCACTTCACTGAAGCGGTCCGCTCTTTCCTTGATCTTTTCAACATGCCCGCCCCCTCAGTTATCCCCATTTCATTCAGCATCTACCCCCCCTGGATCCTAACCCCTATCAAGTTTTGCAAAGATCTGTGTTCCCTACCGAAGACTACCACGAGCGCCATGATATACAGGTCACTTCCGCGAACACGGAACCCAACACCCGGACGCAATCGCCATTTACACGGATGGTTCCCGCTCGGAAGCTGGTGTGGCCTCAGCAGTGATTCTGTCCCAGCCGCTCTCCCGGGGCGTCGGCCTGCCCCGCGAGGCCTCCGTTTTTTCGGTGGAACTTTTCGCCATTACGGAGGCCCTCGGTATTGTGCGCACCCACTCTGCCAGCTCTTTCGTCATTTATTCGGATTCCCAAAGTGCACTTCTCTCCCTAGAAAGATTTAACTCCCCTCACCCGCTCGTCTGTACCATCCAGCAAACCTTCCACTTTTTAACGACCTTCCAACACAAGACAATCGCATTCTGCTGGGTCCCGGCTCATGTCGGTATCCAGGGTAACGAGGCGGCGGACCGCACAGCAAAGACGGCCTGCTCACTGCCGGCCTCCTCCCGACCCCTCCCCTTCTCCGACTTCTTCCCGGCTTTCCGCTCCCACTTCCGCTCCATATGGCAGCGGGAATGGGACCAGGCCACACAAAATAAACTCCACATGATCAAACTGCAAATAGGATACTGGGCCTCTTCATTCCACCGGTCCCGCCATAAAGAAGTAATCCTAGCCCGTCTCCGCATAGGTCACACCCGCATCACCCACGGACACCTTATGGCGAAATCGCCAGCCCCGCTTTGCCCTACCTGCCATACTCCTATCACTGTCTTACACCTCCTGGTGGAATGCTCAAAGTTGTCCGCTCTCCGTCGCAGGTGTTTCCCTCTCGGCCGAAAACCCCATACCCAACTGCCTACGATCCATACTCGCCGACGGCCCCCACTTTTCAGCGGAAACGGTTCTCCTCTTCTTTACTCACTCCCATCTGCTCCATCGCATCTGAAGCCGTACCCCTCCTACCCACTATCCATCGACTGACCCTTACTCATTCCCCTAGTCTACCACCCCCAGCACAGTAACATCACCCACTCACTGCCTCGCCGAGATATGTACCGCCTCTTTAGGTACGAATCGGCGGTAAATCTGGAAAAAAAATATATATATATGTGTGTGTGTGTGTGTGTGTATTTACCTTAAAGCGCTTCTGCCTCAAGGGTGCGCTGCTCCCACGAAGTCCACTCAGCGCCTCCTGAGGCGGGGCCACGACGGGGTCGCCACCCTTCTTTTCTCTTGCTCCTGCCATACGATTTGGTCCCCTATTGAATTTGTGGGGGCTGGTCTGGCAGAGGAATACCCTGACACTGTGGGTTGGTCGGGTATGTTGGCTAAAAACATGTCCAAGTGTTTTTTAAAAGTATCTACTGGGACCACTTATATCTCTAAGGTACTGAGGCAAGGAGTTAAACAGGCGAGAACCCTGCCTAGAGATACTATTATATTGAAGGGTTTGAATCCTTCTCAGACTGTTTGGTGGGAGGTGATATTTTTTACACATTCTGCCAGTTCTTGTTAAGGTGGGCACAATTGGTTCAGTATTGGGGGCAACTAAAGGCCCTTCCAGAATTTTCCAGGTGTAGATTATGATGTATCTCTCAAACCTTCTCTCTATGGAATAAAGGTTGAGGCCTCTAAGCCTATCCCAGTAGTTTAATTTGTTTTTATTCACCTGTTGCCCATCAGGTTGTTTAATATACGAGGTAAAGGTTCTTTGTAGGCCCTCAATTTTTTGCAATTCATTCTGTTTGTGGGGAAACCATAATTGAGAGCAGTAGTCAATGCGTGGAAGGACAAGTGATTTCCACAGGGTAAGCATGGTCATACTGTCCCTAGTTCTGAATGTCCTCAGTATATATCCTATTAGTTGTTTGCATGATGAGGTTACTTTGTCAATGTGCCTGTTGAATGTTGCATCTTCAGATAATATAATCCCTAGATCCCTGACATGATCAGTTTGTGCAATATCTTTTCCTGTGGGTCCAGTGTAGTTGAATTGTTCTTTCAGGTATTTATTTGGTCCATACTTAATTAGTTCAAATTTGTCTTCATTGAAGGCCATATTGTTTGCATCTGCCCATGCATATATAGTTTGTAGATCTTTTTGTAGCTCTACACAGTCTTCTTTTTCTGTAATTGGTCTTAGTATTCTGGTATCATCTGCGAATGACAGGAGAGAGCTTCCTAGGTTACAGTTTATATTGTTTAGCATTATAATGAATAGAATTGGTCCTAGTACTGTGCCTTGCGGCACTCCACTAATCACTTCTTTTTCTATAGATCTTGCTCCATTTACAGTTGTTATTTGTTTTCTGTCAGAGAGAAAGGCATGGATCCATTTTCCTACTTTTCCACACACAAATACCAAGTTCTTTTAGTTTATGGAATAGTATACCATGGTCAACCTTGTCAAAAGCTTTTGCAAAGTCTAGATAGATGACATCAACATTGTGGTTTTCTCCCAAGTATTGTAGGATTGTATTGCAATGGTCTATAAGTTCAGTAAGGCAGGATCTCTTGTGTCTGAAGCCATGTTGAAAGTCTTCTAAGAGATGTTCATTTTCTATAAAACTGACAATGTGCCTTTTCAGGACTTCTCAAATATTTTAATAATATGGGAAGTCAAAGATATGGGTCTATAGTTCTTGGCTTCCTTCTTTTGCCTCCTTTGTAGATTGGGGTAATATTTGCTTGTTTCATGATTGGTGGTATTCTACTGGTGTCTAGTGAGGATCTCTACAGGATTTTCAAAGGCAGAGATAAAGTATGTTTGCATTCCTTAAGAATCTTGGCTCCAATTCCATCTGGACCAGGGGCTGAACTCCCCGGTAGCTCTGTTATTGCCTGTTGTAATCTCTAGTGGTTATTTGTATATCTTCCAATAATGGTCTGTCTTGGTCATTTTCTTCTCTATCAAAAAATGCTGTAGTTTTTATTTTCTTTGCTACTACAGGGGTACTCCAGCTTAAAGCATATTGAGATTGTAAAATGTTTGCCATTTCCTGTGTATTAGATGTGAGAGTTAGTCCATCTTTAGCAAGCAATGGGCCAATGCTCGTTTTGATAACTGCTTTGCGTTTAGCATAGCTAAAGAAGAATTTGCTATTTTCCTTTATAGTGCCAATAGCTTTGTGTTCATTATCAATATTCTCTCTTATGGTTGACTCCTTTATTTTAAGTTCTAACATCAGTATCTGATTCCGGATGTTACTATGTCTTGTATCACTTAATTGCTTTGTCAGTTGTTTAGATAGCCCTGTGTATATATATATACAGGGCATCCCAAAAAAATGTATACACACTTTAAATAATTATAAAGGCAGTGTTTATTAAAATACATTTCATTTTCAAAATGTAATAGAATCTACAGACATTATTTAATTGTTTTGTCAATGCCTGTTTTCAAACTGACGTCCGTTCTGGTCCAGGCACTGCTGATAACGCGAAGCAATGGAATTGCAAACATCACGAAACATTTCGTTTGGTATTTGTCAGTGGTGGGCACCGTTAACCAAAAAGTTAACTTCGTTAACCGCTAATCCGTTAACCAAAAAGTTAACTTCGTTAACCGTTAATCCGTTAATTCGTTAATTCGTTAAACATGTAACGGAAGTTACCGATAAACCGTTAACGTTAACTTTTATTATAAAAAAATGAAAAACACAATATATATATAATTTAATTTTCCCTCTTCTTCTCGTTCTCCATTTTGTCCATGAGATGCATGTTGCCCTTCATGAAAATTAGCATATCAAAGTTTTCATCAGACAGGGATGATCTCTTGGCCCTCAGGATAACCCTTACCTTTGTTATTTGGAACAGATATGGCACAGAATATTCGGGAAGTAATTGCACTGAAATTTCTTCGGTCTTCACAGCAGAGATACTAAAGAGTAAACAGCCTCTGGCGCCACACGCTCACATTTACTTCTCAACGCCATCTATTATCTCATAAAGAAACTAATTCACATTGGGACTTGAAAGTACCGGCAGGATCAACCTGGGTAGAAAAATAATTATGGAGATTTTAAAGATGTGGTACCTAGAAGTACCGCCAGGAGATAAAGGGTTAAGGTGAAAACACTCCCATTGTAAGACATCAATTGACTTAATTTATGTCATCAAAGTGACATGAGAATTGAAATCTTACCTGATCAGTTTTATGGTTCTTGAAATGTATCAAGGAGACTACTAATAAGGTACTCACAGACATATTATAAATATACATGACTTACTTGACAACGATTATTTTTAAATATTCACTAGCACAAACATGTTGCGCAAGAGACAGACTGCAAATGAAACGAATGTAGTTATTTGTTGTAATTGTTACATATATATTATTGAAAGTGCCTTAAAATGCTCATGATATTTTTTGAAAGAAGTTGAAACATTCAACTCAAATGGCAAATCTTTCCGCCTGATTTTACAGTCGACCATGTTTTGCTCAAACCAATGCCATAAATAACTACCATATTTGGTAAGACACAAATTGTGGCGACGGAAACAAATATATCGCCTGATTTTGCACTGTGGAAATGGAAATTCGTTCATCACTATTAACAGTGGCGGATTAATTGCGCACCTGCTCAGCACTGAAAATAATATAAACTTTTAAACGTTTATTTATGAATTTTTGGGGTTAACGGACTTGAGTTAACGGAAGTTAAATGTAACGGAAGTTAATTAGTCCGATAATGATTTTCAAAGTTAACTTAAAAGTTAAATCGTTAACAAAAAAGTTAACTTCGTTAATTAACGATTAACGGATTAACGGTTTGTGCCCAGCTTCAGTATTTGTGTGCATTCTCATTCAATGGCTGCTCTCAATTCAGCAACTGTTGCAGGTTTTATAGCGTAGACTTTGTCTTTTAAGTATCCCCATAAAAAAAGGTCTAGTGGTGTGAGGTCTGGTGAACGCGGAGGGTATTCTACAAAACCCCTTCGTCCAATCCACATCCACATCCACATCGTGCCAAGTACCACTCGCAATACTCCACTCTTTGGTCCGGATCATCTTCATTAATAGCATGGACTAATCTTGGAATGTAACTTTTCCATTGACAGCGCTTCAAAATGCGTTGGACAGACGATTCTGAAATTCCTACCTCATGACTCGCTTGCCGCACAGATTTTCTTGGACTTTGGTGATACATTTCCAGTACTCTTTCTTGCTTTGTGGGGCTTGTCGATGTCCGTGGTCTTCCGGAACGCTTCTTGTGGACATTCTGAACAGTTCCATCGGCTTCAAACTTATCTCTAATTCGAGTGATGGTAAGTCGCGTTGGTGGATCTGTTTGAAACTCCCTCCTAAACTGTCTTTGCACTTCAACTGCATTTTCACACTTCCAGTAGCATTTTAGAATGAATTTCCTTTGTTCAAAGCTTAGTCTGACTGCCATTATTAATTCTAATGGGTTTAACTTGGAAAGAAAGAAACATCAATTGAGCTATCAGCTGTTAAAGTGTGTATACATTTTTTGGGACGCCCTGTATATAATATATATATATATATGTATATGTGGTGTGTGTATATATGTGTGTGTGTGTATATATATGTGTGTGTGTGTGTGTATATATATATATATATATATATATATATGTGTGTGTATATATATATATATATATATATATATATATATAATATATATACACAGTATATATATATATATATATATATATATATATATATATATATATATATATATATATATATATATATATATATATGTGTGTGTGTGTGTGTAGATATATATGTATATGTATATATGTATATATGTATATATTATGTTATGTTTCAGACCAACAAAGACCCTAGGATCCACTCGTGGCTGGTCTACCTAACTGTGTTCGTAATTGTGTATTGTGTATGTCCTCCGTGGTGGCGGAGGGGACCTACAATTTTACGTGGGTTCCGAACCACAAGAACATAAGAAATTTATGTAACAACTGCCTGTACATTCGCAACAACCAATTTTTGCCAAACTAAATAATTATCAATTAAAAACTAATTAATTATCGATTTAAAACTAAAGATAGAATCTCTGGATCCAGAGGATCAAGTCATAATAGACTACTATCCACAAATATGTTACACTCTATATCTATTTATAACCGACATGCAAATATATCAGATCCAAAGAATCGTCAATTTCTTTATGGTATCCATCAATACTAGTACCTTACCCAACGAAAAATAAGTCATATATATATATTCTAACTGCAAACACGCAGTATAATTAACGTAAAGAACGACGCTTGTATAGGAGAATATTCCGCGCAAGATGAGAGAGAACGAAACAAATGAAAAAATGAAGTAACCACCCGGGAATCGAACCCGGGATCTTCCGATTGCTGGTCAGATATGATAACCATTACACCACGGCCCTTACTAGATCAAATGCCGTAATTCTTCTACATACGCGCAGAAACCAATGCCGCAAGGGGTGGTTACCTCATTTTTTCATTTGTTTCATTCTCTCTCTCTCTCTCTCATCTTGTGCGGAATATTCTCCTATACAAGCGTCGTTCTTTACGTTAATTATACTGCGTGTTTGCAGTTAGAATGTATATAATGTGCGGCATGCGGGAGGTGCCCCCTTGGGGCATTGGTTTTTGCGCGTATGTAGAAGAATTATGGCATCTGATCTAGTGAGGCCCGTGGTGTAATGGTATTCGTATCTGACCGGCAATCGGAAGATCCCGGGTTTGATTCCCGGGTGGTTACCTCATTTTTTCATTTGTTTTGTTCTCTCTCTTTCTCATCTTGTGCGGAATATTCTCATATATATATATATATATATATATATATTGGTGAAGGCCGCTTCTGGCAAGCTTCAATTTCAATTTAAGCAGAAAGCAACAGACAAGAAGGAAAGAAACATCCATCAAGTTGGAAAGGGACTATATTTTGTATATTGCAACGTTTCAAGCACAAACTATGCTCATCCTCAGGCAAAAATTCTAAAAAGTTAAAAACATATTAAAAACCAACATTAACAAAATAAAATAGGGAAAAAATCCACAAGCATTAAAAACAAAGTCACACTAAAAAAATTCTAGAAAGTTACAATTAAAAACCATAATGACTATTATGAAACAAAGGCGAACAATTAACAAGCTTTAAAACAATAAAAGTGACACTAAAAACGAACAATGAATAACAGCTATAAAATACAAAATGTAAAACTCAAAAAACTAAAAATTCACAGGCTATCTTTTAAAACACTAAAAAATTGAAAACCCACACTAAAAGGAACACACCTTAAGTCTAAGCAGCACAGATTCCGAGGCAAAACTAAAAAAACAGAAGCATCTAAAACCAAGTAAAGGTTGGTTGTTCAAGATGTTCAGTTTAGACGGAGGGGAACGGATGAAATATCAGAGTTAAGCGAAGGGGAGAGTTTTTTAATATATAGGGATTCTAAAAGTCTTAACGTTTGCTCACACGGAGCGGAATCTAAAATGTTAAAATTAACTAAAGTTATATCGACTTTGCATAGAACAACATGGCTGCGTATAGCTGAAGCTTCTTTAGTTTTCAAAGGTTTGTCAGTTCTATGGCTTATGCCCATATGGGCACAGAAAATTTTATTGTCAAATAGATTTTAAACTAGTATTTGTCAACCGTCGTTCTATTGGCTCATATTTTAATGTTAAAGACCGTGTATCGGATGCTCTGCGCAGTGCTGTCGTTTATGAATTCAAGTGTCCCCGATGTGATCGGAGCTATATTGGTAGCACTGTGCGGAGCCTCGAGTCGCGTTTCTGTGCCCATATGGGCATAAGCCATAGAACTGACAAACCTTTGAAAACTAAAGAAGCTTCAGCTATACGCAGCCATGTTGTTCTATGCAAAGTCGATATAACTTTAGTTAATTTTAACATTTTAGATTCCGCTCCGTGTGAGCAAACGTTAAGACTTTTAGAATCCCTATATATTAAAAAACTCTCCCCTTCGCTTAACTCTGATATTTCATCCGTTCCCCTCCGTCTAAACTGAACATCTTGAACAACCAACCTTTACTTGGTTTTAGATGCTTCTGTTTTTTTAGTTTTGCCTCGGAATCTGTGCTGCTTAGACTTAAGGTGTGTTCCTTTTAGTGTGGGTTTTCAATTTTTTAGTGTTTTAAAAGATAGCCTGTGAATTTGTAGTTTTTTGAGTTTTACATTTTGTATTTTATAGCTGTTATTCATTGTTCGTTTTTAGTGTCACTTTTATTGTTTTAAAGCTTGTTAATTGTTCGCCTTTGTTTCATAATAGTCATTATGGTTTTTAATTGTAACTTTCTAGAATTTTTTTAGTGTGACTTTGTTTTTAATGCTTGTGGATTTTTTCCCTATTTTATTTTGTTAATGTTATGGTTTTTAATATGTTTTTAACTTTTTAGAATTTTTGCCTGAGGATGAGCATAGTTTGTGCTTGAAACGTTGCAATATACAAAATATAGTCCCTTTCCAACTTGATGGATGTTTCTTTCCTTCTTGTCTGTTGCTTTCTGCTTATATATATATATATGGGTGCACACACATTTCTACATTACTGTACAGTCTTTACAGCCACACCTACACTTTTCCTCCTAAGTATATATATTGTAATGTATATGGTTGCAAATTTTGACTTGGTCCGCAATCGATATGGACCGTGACTTATTTTTCGTTGGCAAGGTACTAGTATTGATGGATACCGTAATGAAATTGACTGGATTCTTTGGATCTGATATATTTGCATGTCGGTTATAAATAGATTTAGAGTGTAACATATTTGCGGATAGTAGTCTATTATGACTTGATCCTCTGGATCCAGAGATTCTATCTTTAGTTTTAAATCGATAATTAATTAGTTTTTAATTGATAATTATTTAGTTTGGCAAAAATTGGTTGTTGCGAATGTACACGCAGTTGTTACATAAGTTTCTTATGTTCTTGTGGTTTGGAACCCATGTAAAATTGTAGGTCCCCTCTGCCACCATGGAGGACATACACAATACACAATTACGAACACAGTTACGTAGACCAGCCATGAGTGGATCCTAGGGTCTTTGTTGGTCTGAAACATTATAACATTATATATATATATATATATATATATAATGTATATGTGTGTGTGTGTGTGTGTATATACAGTGTATATATATATAATAATATATATATATAAATAATAATATATATATATATATATATATTATAATATATACATAATATATATATATATATATATATATATATCAATAAGGGATGAATTTCACAATTACACTTGTGAAATGAATGAATGATTCAAACCCATGGGGAAAAAGAAAAATGATTCCAAGGTCTTTTGTGTATTCAGAAGTATGGTACACCTCATCAGGATGAGGTGTACTTCTGAATACACAAAAGACCTTGGAATCATTTTTCTTTTTCCCTGTGGGTTTGCATCATATATATCAATAAATAAAATGCATATGGCTGTATTATAAATAATTATATATATGGTGACAAATAATCAAATAATGGGAACTTTTAGGTAGGTGATGCAAATGCCCCACTATATACCTCACCCTCAGTTATATATACAGGGTGGGGCACGGGAACCAAGTGTTTTTGGAATAATCAGGAAAATGATATTTATTTTTGTAAAGAAAATATATTGGTAGAACAACATTCGTAAGAACATAGCATTTCATGTCATAATAATCATGTACCGAAAATTATATCTGGCATATGATGTCCTTGGCCGTCGACGCATTGTTGAAGGCGTTTACGAAAATTGGCCTCCACTCTTCCCAGCAGGTCTCTGTTGATTTGGATGATTTGTTGACGGATCGCTTCCTTCAATGCATCTAATGTACGGGGCTTGTCCGCGTAGACACGTGACTTGAGGTACCCCCATAGAAAGAAGTCACATGTGGACAAGTCAGGGGACCGAGGGGGCCATGCAATGTCACCAAATCTCGAAATGAGATGGTTGGGAAACAGGGGGCGAAGAACAGCCATTGACGCTCTGGCGGTGTGTGGCGTGGCCCCATCTTGCTGAAACCACAAATGTCGACGAGCAATACGCCTTCTTCGTAACTCAGGGATGAAAAAGGTGTTCACCATCTCAATCTAACGCCCAGATGTTATGGTAACGGTAACCCCATTTTGTTCGAAGAAATAGGGACTGATGACGCCAAACTTTCCCACCGCGCACCAAACTGTAACCTTAGGGCTATGCAGCGGTTTTTCATGGAGTTGTCGCGGATTTCAGCAGCCCAATACCGACAGTTTTGATTGTTGACGGCCCCATTAAGGTGGAAATGGGCTTCATCACTCATTACCACCATCATGTTTTCATTCTGCTCATAAAGTGCAAGCATTTCCTGTGCAAAATTCAGTCGTTGGGGGCAATCGTTTACATTCAATTCCTGCACCATCGCTAACTTGTATGGGTGAAAATGTAATTCTTCATGCAAAATCCGTCTAACAGTACGATTGCTGATTCCGAGTGCAGCTGAATGTCTCTGAGCAGAGTGGCCTGGGCTTTGCAACATCGCTTGTCTGACCCTTTCAACGTTCTCTGGAGTACGCACAGTGCGTTGCGGCCCCTTCGGTTTTGTTTTCATTATTGAGCCTCATGTTCGAAGATTGTTAACCCAATGTAAGATTGTGTCACGAGCGGGAACAGAGTCATTTCGATGAATGTTGAATCTGCGGCGAAACGCACGCTGAACTGCTGTCACTGACTCGCCACTCCTAACAAAATGATCATACGCGAACATGCGGTGTTCTAACGTCCACTGCTCCATGATGGCACCTGAAAGATAAAGGTGAGTGTTAGTTAAAGTTAAATGCTATGAACCCAGGAATGGAATGCTACCTACCGCACGCCCCTCCCATTCCTAATGGCCGATTACTAGCTATTCAAAAAACACTTGATTCCCGTGCCCCACCCTGTATAACTGTGGGTGATGGAAAAATTTCAATATTATTTTCAAAATCAGCAATTAAAAAGTCAGTAACACTCAACCCTACCAGAGGAATAGAATCTTTGTTGAACAATGTAATGTACAGCTGTGAATTGATATACAATAAATCAATTCTCATGTATTACTATTAATGCCGTAATAACTAGTGACATGGGTTTTGTTTTATTGTGAGAATGTTTTGCTGATTAATGTTTATACAAATATTTATACATGTTTGTATAAAATGAAAATGGTAGAATTGAGGTGCAGTGATTTTCAATACAATAATATACTGTAAATGAAACGATGTTATCTGGTAACTGGTTGTGAAATTTTTTTTTTTAAAAACTATATGCATGTGTATATATTGCATATGCCTAATTATGCCACTGAAATATGACATAAGGTCAGGGCTGTCTTAAGGGCCAATGGGGCCTCAAACACTTTTGACAAGCAAGGGACATTTTCCCAGTTAGTATCACAAAAACCTTCCACTGATTGACTGACTATGAACATGTTATAATGTATTTAATAAAGGTGATAAATGATAGCAAGCATAAAGCACAGTTGCACTCACAGAAAGTCCCTTCCCCAACACTTAATCTTACACAAAATCATACACACTGGGTGGGGGGCTGTTTGTTAGGTCACCTTCCCCACTAGCTATATTAATTGCTTTAAAAAAATTTTGAAAAACTTAAATACTGTAGGTTCTAGTAGTTAGAAAGAAAATTAGGGGTGTGTTTACATAAATACATGTATCCTCCAAAATGTGTTATTGGAGAATTAGTGTTCTCCACAATATATTTTACCCAATTTTGAAAAATAGCTATCTGAATACATGACAAATTGCTGAAACTTGTAATAATAATTTTTGAAAATCTAGAAATTGTGAATATTTTTTACTGCTTATCTGTTTTTTGTTTTATTACTTTTCAGAAAGGGCCTATTTCCACCAAGGTCCTAAAGCATGTGCTTAAGGGTTAAGGTAGCCCTGCATAAGGGCTTGTTTAGGCCTGGGGTTAAAATAGGCCTTGTTGTAAATTGTAATTTAAACCATATAACAGGCACATATAGTTTTTCCATTGTCAGTTTTCCTACCAATTGTGCCATCTAGAACCCTAAACTGTATTTATATTTATATCATATGCCTTACAAAGATGAAGGAGTTGAAGGGATCATGACCTTGCTTAAACAAACCTTTTTGTTCTGGATGGTGTAATCCAGGGGTGGCCAACCCCTTGCCCGTGAGCCAATAAATGGCCCACCAAGGCTGTTAGGGTTGCCTGCTGCCTTTGGGTGGCAAATTTGGATCCACTTATGTCTGCGAACAAGCATTTTCCTTAATGAATTTTATTAAGAATAAGTACTGATCAGCTTTAACCAACACTCAAAACAGGCTCAAAAATCACACTTTAAAGTTCAGCTAATGCAGAAAATAACATTTTTTTTCAATGTTTGAATTTTCTAGTTTTTCAAGGTTCGATTTTTTGAATGATTATATTACTTCTATTAGTGTTTGAGCATATTTTTACATATATGTGTGTTTGTATTTCAATAAAAATTTCAGTGTACCTGAACTATTTTTTATTTTACCTTATTATTCTAGTCTAGATTTCAGAAAAGTGGCCCTCTGAAAATTACTGACCAATTTGTTGACCCATCGCTTGGAAAGGTTGGCCACCCCTGGTGTAATCAATTAGAGCACTGCCTCTGAAACCACAGGTTTGAGTCATAATAGCCCCTAATTTCCCATGTTATTGCCTTTTACTTTTTCAACTCAACAATATATTAATATTTACATTTTATAGTCAGGTATGTGTGGGTTGTTGTGGTAATGTTCTGCACCTACAGTCATTATAAATTTAGCTTGTTTTTATTATTATTAAATTTTTTCACTCACATTTTTTACAAATGTTAAAACTTTTTACTTTAAGAGAATCAACCTTTAAAGTGAAGTTCACAGGGCAAAATTAAACTGCATTTTTCCTTGTGTATCATGTTCTGCATGACATTCATTGGTAATAAATATGGAGCTTCATGACCAAAATGTTTTTCAGCTGATTGTATAGAATGATTTTTCTAATTATGTCACACTTTCAGAAAACATTTAAAAGTTAGTAGATTAACTTAACATTCATGAAAAGCAATGCACAACAATTACAAAAGTAGGATGCGTATGGGCTCCTCTTCAAAAAGAAATGCATCATAAAGGGTGCATAGTGCAATACCACATTTTTTTCCTGAAAGCAGAGAAACATACCTAAAATCTATTTAGAAAACATTTCAAGATTTATTTTTTGTGCTATCTGGTTAACCTTGGTTTAGTTTCTGCCTGAATTGTTCATTCTGACGAAGGTCAAGCTTGTCACTCCACCTTAGACCTACAGTTTAATTTGGAATCTGAACCATGCCCCAGCAGCAGCAGCAGCCACCCAGCATCTTAACCACTAGGCTACCCAGGGTACCCATTTATCTACCAACCAATTTTTATTGTGTGGAAGGATGAACTGGCTTTACTGCATGCTGCTGCTGCCTGCTGTAACCAGGGTCTCAATCCTGGGGCTGATGGATTCGTAGTCAGTGATGCTAACCACTACATCACTGATTATTTGGCAAGTTTTTTTGCACTTTGGTGCGATGGCCTGCAATCACAAATAATGGGATTTGTCTGAAATGACAATAATTCAAAAGAATATTTTTTCTGAATATTCCTGCCAAGTTTCTTCATGATCTGATGAAAAGTAATTTTAGCATATTTTCACTCTTACAGTTAATACTATTAATAATAGCAAAATTTTGAGATAAAAGTTTTAGCTTGTGTTTGAAGTAGAATTTTTTTACTTCTATCACTTTTGTTCACTTGAACAATATTTTTGGAGTTGATAGGTACACTGACCTAGGGTAAAAATGGTGTAGCTAAATCTGCTAGCTTGGATAAATTCTTAATTTTGTGTAGTGAGAGCTTTCTTACCAAGTTTCCTAAGTTCCTGATATTACCACCAATACTGAAATACTATTGAAAATAGCAAAATTTTGAGATGACAGTACTAGCTTGTGTTTCAAGGAGAATATTTTTCATTTTAATCACTTTTGCTCTGGTGTGAATATTTTTGGAGTTGATACACTGATCCATGGTCAAAAGTAATGGGAATCAGCCAGTTTGAATAAATTCCAGAGCCATTCATAGTGACACCATTTCCACCAAATTTCATGAAGGTCCTATAGTAAGTTAAGGCTGACCCCTGACCAAAGAAATAATAATAATAATAACTTGAACAAAAATAATTAGATTTCTGCTCTGCAGAAATCTAAATTACTAAGTTCATTTAACAAAAGTACTATTTCAGCTGTAAAAACACAAACCTTGTCAGCAAAAAGGAAATTTAAGCAAAGGACCTAAAATAAAACTAATTCATTTTAAATAAATTAATAACCAAGTTACTTATTCAAAAAACATATATGCATATACACAGAAATAAACTTATTTAGCTGCATGGTGATGAAAACCATCTTAAATGAAGCCCATCCCAGTCAACAATAAAACAAAATAGTAAAGAATATATTAATTATTAATTATTGCTAATAATAAAGAGAATAAGTATATAATAGTTAACTTCACAGTAATAATATAGACAACAAAAGAACTGTTCCAGATTGAAGTTGTTGCAATACAGAAGCCAAAAGTGAACTGCTTAGTATAAAAGCTAAGAGCTAACTGTTCACAGAATTAAAGCTAAGAATCAACTGTTCAATACAAAATCAAAAACTTGTGCATTCTTCTACAGTAGACTCTGTACTTACTTGAATTCCAGTAATCTTGTTTGTTTCAATTATTTACAAAATCAGTATTAAAGACTTATAATTATTACAGGGAAAACTTTTACAAAAATTAGGTAAGGCTTTGCTAATTAAACACTTATTTCATGGTATATTGTGAAAGGATTGAATTTTTTTCCCTTAGGTACATAACATACTTGAAATATCTTCCATTTTGTGAAATTGTGACAAATCTGAACAGTGTAATTTCTTATGGTCTCCAGCATTTTGGTGGAAATAGAGTGGGTTTCATGTTCAATTGCTGCTTTTAAAGTTTCAAACATCCTAGAATTTTCTTTGCAAACCCTCTGTATTATATATCCTCCCACTAATCATAGCAAGTTTCATGAAAGTTGGTTCATTCATTGATTTTTTTTTTTTAAAGTGTAGCAAGAAGAATTGCCTTGTACATCATTTTAGTTTACTTTCCAAGGATAGCTACTTCAGAAGCACACCCTGACAAGTCCAAATGAATGAGTTTGCTAAGCCTTGGTGTAGGTGGTAATTCCTAGTAGATGATGACTTGAACTTCTTTATTTGGTTTTCTAATTGCTTTAATCATTTTCAGGTTTAAGTTTGGAATATCTCCATATTATCGCCAACTGAAGAGTCATGAAGAAGAGATGCATGCAAAAATACTGATTCAAAAAGAGAGAGAGAGAGTGTAGAGTAAATTCAAGTAAAGAAAATGTTAATGAAATTTGATTTATATATAGTATAGCATAAATTGCACTGTATTCTGTTTGAAAGCTTTGTCAAATGCTATTCATAATTTTATATTCAAAAAAGTATGTTTAACCTGTAATTTATAACATCACTGCCTGATATGTAACCATGATTTTAAAATGAAACTGTTAGGAGTGATGAATATCTTTATCAAGGTACTTGTACATATTTGTAGGTGTGTGTGTAATATTATTTTTTTAAATTTCACATATTAAATCTCATTTTGAAGACTGAAAATTTTTTAATAATTTAGTAACCTAAATGGACTCAAGGTTCATAAATAAAAGTAAAGAAATGAAATTCGTCACTGTAGGAATGTAATTATTTTCCTTCCGTTCTGTATCTATCTATCATGTAAAGCACAAAAGAAGTTGCTGAAAAGTATGATAGTATGAATGAAACGAGTAAAATATCTGAAATTTATTTAACACAAAGGGTGGGCTTTGGGTTGTATTTTAAAAGATTACTAAAGAAATACAATTTTATTTACAAATATTCACGAAATAAAGAATTATCTGACATTCAATTAACAAAGAATCCTTTTTGTAATTGGAAAGTTGAAAGTACCCGAGAGTTCCAAAATAATATAAGTAAGCTTTTTAAGGTTTAAAATATGAAAGAAGTTTATATAATAGTTATAATGCTTCAGTCTTCCATAGACAAATCACAAGCCATCCAATAGTAAATCATGAATGAATATGGTTTATAAACATCAATGGTAGTCTGTACATAGGTTGGAGTTACATTCATTTTACCTGCTTTAGTGTATTCTGTTGTTAAATATAGCTTAAATATTTAATATCAAATATGGGCTCATTTTTCTATTCATCTGTTTAAGCTACTAAATAATATACTGCAGTTTCAAAACCTTTTCTACTTACTATGTCAGTTAGTGAGTCTTGGAATTAGTTAACAGAATCTGCTTATTACTTTAAATATGCAACTATGACGATGTAAAAAACTTACTGTTTTGAGCAATTTGTATATGAACACTAGTTTCAGATGGTGTACAGGTAAAACAAGAATAACAATTTGAAAAATGAAGAGTAACTTTTATATAAAGCAGGGCATGAAATATTTACATTCTTAAATTCTACTGTACCTTTAACAACAACTTTGATCACAGTTAGAGAGATTTAAAGAGAAAAAAATTCTTGAGTTAAATCAATAATGATTCTTTTAAATTAAAATACTGTGACACGGTTCGTATTAATTATCTTCCAAAGTAAGTATTTGTAGGCTGATGACTGATGGAGTAACTGTAAGTGGGGAAAGTAAAAGAATCGAAAGAAAAGGGACTTTCTTGTGGAGCAGGTGCAAAAGAAAATAGGGTTTTGCCCTTCTTTATAGGCTGTTTACGATTGTCGTATCTGTTGTACTTAAATTTGGATACAGTCTTTTTGTTTTCTACAGGGGCAGATTTTTCATAAGTGTAAGTAAATTGTGGTTGATGTTGAGGTTGTTCCCAAATGATTTCTTTTTGAACCAGTTCTGGTTGAACATAAGACGCCTCTTCAATTGTTTCTGGTTGAGCAAATGGTGCTACTTCAGTCGGTTCTGGTTGGGTGTAAACTACTTCGCTGATTGGCTGTGGTTGGATATAAGCCCGTTGTTCGACTAGTTCTGGTTGAATATAAGCCCGTTGTTCGACTGGTTCTGGTTGGGTATAAGCCCGTTCTTCGACTGGCTCTGGTTGGGTATAAGCCCGTTGTTCGACTGGTTCTGGTTGGGTATAAGCCCGTTCGATTGGTTCTGGTTGGGTATAAGCCCGTTCTTCGATTGGTTCTGGTTGGGTATAAGCCCGTTCTTCGATTGGTTCTGGTTGGATATAAGCCCATTCTTCGACTGGTTCTGGTTGGATATAAGCCCGTTCTTCGACTGCTTCTGGTTGGATATAAGCCCGTTCTTTGACTGGTTCTGGTTGGATATAAGCTACTACTTCAACTGGCTTTGTTTGAACAGGAACTACTACAATTGGTTCTGGTTCTGTGTAAATTACCGCTTGCTCAGCTTGAATTGGCTGACGCAAAATTCTCTCTGCCACTTGCTCAGTCTGAGGTAAGATTACTTCTTCACCATGTTCTAGTTGAGGTAAAATTTCACTTTTTGGTTTAGTCATGATCATTTCCTGTTCTACCACTTTTGGTTGAATTTGAATCGTTTCCCGTTGTAAGTGCAACGGTCGGCTTATCGTCACTTGTTCAATGTACTCTGGTTCAGCAATAATCGGATCAGGTTCAGAAGTAATTTCTTCAATGAAAGGACTTTCTGTAGTGAAGTCGGTTTCATAAACTTCTGTTACCATTTCAGTTTCAGTGTGTGCATTCTGATCATTTTGATGATGAACGAAAACACTTGATTCTTGTAGCTCTACTTCTGGCATATATTTCGGGTGAATTTCATCATTTTGCGATTGCGTGGACACTGCCTTTTGTTGCTCACTAACACTAGACATCAACGATTCGGGGTTAAGGCTAGACACCCACTTCAGCAGATGAGGAATATTAACTAAATTCTTAGCAGCCTGTTTCCACAAGTTTTGAAATTGTCTTTGATGAGCTGCATCGAAAACGGTTGTTTCAACTACCGGAGCTTCGTCAACATTGGTGAGAGTCTGCTGTTCGATGGGTAAGGTTTCTACAGCGGGTGAAGGTGCAGATTCTTCGATGGGAATGACAGGGTCCATGGGTTCAGCACCCCGAGTTCCCAACGACGCGGTATCATCGGGCTTTCCAGCACTGTAGGAAAATCGGTAAGGCTGAAACCGGTGCTGCGGCATGCCTTGTACCGTTACTCCTAAAACTACCACTAAAGCTACGAATACCTGGAAAAAAAAAAAAAGTTTTGAAGTGAATAGTCTAATTATTTATTAAAGTAATTCATACTTTAAAGTTTCTCGTCGTCTTAAAATTACAAAAATAAAGTACTAGACTGTCTGACATAATGCCATGTGTGTTGGCTATATAGCATTCTACACAATGTGAATGTTTCACCGTTATATATTTGCCTAAAGTTTAATCATCTAAAATAAAAATATATTAAACCTTTTCACGATCGAAATGGTCTTCATTTCGTATAAACGTAACGCGCTTGATTACGGTAAATTACATAGTCATATAACCCTCTTTTATATAATGTCTATCTATATCAGTTATGTATACTAGTACAGTTCCGACGCTTCGCTGACGGTTAGACAGGCTAAACTACAAAAAAAGAACCCAGCCGTGAAAATTTTGAGCTTCACATTGTGTCAACATTTCTGAATCTGGTATCTCCCAAAACCTCCTCACCCCCATTCATACAACTTGGGGGCTAACTCCCTCCCCCATTACCCCCACCCCTCCCCATTACCCCACCCATCCCCCATTACCCCCACCCTTCCCCCATTGCTAAACTACAGAAAAGAACACAGTCGTGAAAATCTTGAGCTTCACATTGCCGCCCGTAATACAATTTCTGAATTTTTTTCTCACAATTTTTTCTCACAATTTCTGAAAGTGTGACGGACGGACAGACAGACGGACAGCTCTCTTATTATAATATATAGATTAAGGTACCGGTAATTAAATTTTATAATTAATAGGTTTCTTAGGGTTGCAGTGAGTTTGAAACTCAAAATTGTTCCTTTCATCAATCAAGTGTGTGTGTGTGTGTGTATATATATATATATATATTGGGTATAGTTTAAGGTAGTAAAATTAAGGCTTTGTGGTTCGGAACCCACGTAAAATTGTAGGTCCCCTCCGCCACCACGGAGGACATGCACAATACACAATTATGAACACAGGTAGACCAGCCATGAGTGGATCCTAGGGTCTTTTGGAATGAAACATTATATATATATATATATATATATATATATATATATATATATATATATGAATGAACTCAGAATGGTTCCCTGAGGTTTTTTATGATACACACAGACCATGCATGGAACATAATATATATATATGTATATGTGTGTGTATATATATATAAGCAAACAACCACAGGGAAAAGGAAAAAGAAACACGAAATCCGAGCGCTTTCGTGATATATTCACATCTTGTTTTTCCCTGAAGATGTGAATATATCACGAAAGCGCTCGGATTTCGTGTTTCGTTTTCCTTTTCCCTGTGGTTGTTTGCTTATTAATAAGATCACGTGTATTCTGTGATTTTACTGCATATATATATATATATATATATATATATATAAATATATATATATATATATAGTGGTTAGCGTCGCTGACTACGAATCCATCGGCCTCGGGTTCGAGACCTGATGACGGCAGCCGGCGCGCAGCAAAACCTAGCTGTTCATCCTTCCACACAATAAAGAAAGTGATTGGTAGATAAATGGGTGGCCTAGTGGTTAAGACGCTGGGCTGCTGGTGGGGCGTGGTTCGGATTCCACGTTAAACTGTAGGTCTAAGGTGGAGTGAAAAGCTTGACCTTCGTCAAAATGAACAATTCGGGCGGAAGCTAACCAAAGGTTATATATATATATATACTGTATATATACCTTACCTTATGAACCTTATGTTGTTTCGTGTGTTGGTATATATATATATATATATATATATATATAATATATATATATATGCAGTAAAATCACAGAATAACACGTGAACTTATTAATAAGCAAACAACCACAGGGAAAAGGAAAAAGAAACACGAAACACGTGTTTCTTTTTCCTTTTCCCTGTAGTTGTTTGCTATATAATATATATATATATATATATATATATATAGGGTGATCCAGAGAAATGGGACCCAAAAGAAACCCCTGTAACTCTTAAAGTATAAGTCCTTTTATAAAATCATACGCATCATTTGAAAGAGGATAGTTACAAGTTTGTACAGGATTGTATAGGTTTTGACAATACAAGACAAGATAAGATACAAAACAAAATAAAAGTGTTAATTAAAACTAACCCTTCAAGATGATTGCATGGACTGTGGAACAGCTGCGTTTCATAAATGAGCAATATTATGAGCATGGAAGAAGTGTAGTTTCAGCTCTTAGAAGGTGATTTTGACATCTGAAAATTTGTCTTGAAAGATCTTTGAGCTGAAACTACACTTCTTCCATGCTCATAATATTGCTCAGTTATGAAACGCAGCTGTTCCACAGTCCATGCAGTCATCTTGAAGGGTTAGTTTTAACTAACACTTTTATTTTGTTTGTATCTTATCTTGTCTTGTATTGTCAAAACCTATACAATCCTGTACAAACTTGTAACTATCCTCTTTCGAATGATGCGTATGATTTTATTAAAGGACTTATACTTTAAGAGTTACAGGGGTTTCTTTTGGGTCCCATTTCTCTGGCTCACCCTTTATATATATATATATATATATATATATATATATATATATATATGCACTAGAATCACAAAATAACACGTGACCTTATTAATAAGCAAACAACCACAAGGAAAAGGAAACACAAAGTCCGAGCGCTTTCGTGATATATTCACATTATCCTTGATAATGTGAATATATCACGAAAGCGCTCGGACTTTGTGTTTCCTTTTCCTTGTGGTTGTTTGCTTATATATATATATATATATATATATGATGATGATGAAAATAATTACCATTCTGTGTTTTCTTTTTCCTTCGTGGTTATTTTCATCTTAAATATATATTATTCACGTGTTACTTTCATGAAATAATTTTCATATATTTTATTTAATAAATTTGAATGATAATTATTATTTATAATTATGTCATTCAAACAAATTCGCATTAAGACTTGTTTCGATAAATTTCGTCGAAGTTAATTTTAAATTTTTTTAACATTTTTTTAAATATTTTGTGAAATTGTAAATTTGATTGTATTTCGTCCTCTCTTAATCTAAGGATTTACTTGAAAATTTTTAAAATACTTTAAATAAGTGAACTTCAACGAAATTTACTGCTGATTTTAAATATTTTTGTGGTATACTAAGTAGAGTTCTCAAATAAATACAAGAATAAAACTTTTTTTAATAATAGACGAGGTAGTATGAATAATTAACTAGTTCCAAATTTTTTTTAAAGTTTGGCCTTTCAGTCGAGGTCTCCCAAACTATTTTATGATGTACTCTGAGAAATATATAGCAGTAATATATATATATATATATATATGAATAGAAACGACATAAGTATTAAGGAACGTTTCTGCACACGAGGAGGAGAGATAACGAAATAATGAAAAATGAGGCGAACCGCCTGGGAATCGAACCCAGGGCCTTCCAATTGCCGGTCGGACGCTCTACCATTATGCTACGGACCTCACTGAGGGCATTGGTTTCTGCCCTATTTGGGAGAATTTCGATTTGTGATTGAGTGAGGTCCGTAGCATAATGGTAGAGCGTCCGACCGGCAATTGGAAGGCCCTGGGTTCGATTCCCAGGCGGTTCGCCTCATTTTTCATTATTTCGTTATCTCTCCTCCTCGTGTGCAGAAACGTTCCTTAATACTTATGTCGTTTCTATTCATTTATATACTGCGCGGTCATTGCAGTTATTTTTGCATATTATATATATATATATATATATATATATATATATATATATAATTGATGGATGGGACAATTTCGTGAGTTTTAAATGAATAGAGTATGATAGCTCGTTACTTTAAAGCTGGGGTATATTTGTTGAACTGTGTTCTGTTCCATATTCACAATGTTAACTTTAAAATTATTCAGTTTAACATTATGATTTGAAGTGCATGCACAAGAAAGGTTTTACTTGGACTTACGTATCGATTCATGTCCTCGGGTTCAGCACCAAATGTTGACTAAAATTTTCGCGGATTGGTAACGCTTTATAAACGATTATCCGCCTTGACCTTTAGCTATGACCTACACAGGTAAAAGGCAGAGGGCATTTCTGACCTTCTAATCTTCTTGGCATAAGGTTTAAGTACGTCGTAAATGGAATCATTGTTGCTGTTTTTTATAATGAATTGGTGGTTTGAATAATCCAATATGTCTTCGGTCAAAAAAACAAAAACGTTGCATGCAAGTAGGAAAAGAAAGCTTAAATGTCAATAGAGAATTTATAACGTTTATATCATAAAAATATTTGTTAAAAAATTTAAAAATAAGGGTATCGTATGTCGTATAAAAAAATGGAAACTATAGAATGTCGCAGAATATATATTATATATATATATATATATATCAAAATTAATTGATTTTCTTATAGAAGTTATTGTAATCGTGTACCGATTGGAATTTTTATTGAAGAAAGATTATGTTCAGTGTCATTTTTTTGACGGTTGTTCAAATGTAAAGAGTTTTTTATAATCAAATTCCACATTCAACTTGTTTATCATTTTTAAAAGGAGAAGACGACGGGAGGAGAAATGATTGCGTAGAAAAATGGCGAGCAAGAAAAAAAAAAAAATTATGATTAGGTTAACGAGTATAAAAGCCGTAACCTTTTAAACTATATTAAAAACCAGGAAGGCGTCAACATTTTAGCCTCAGGATTAACGCGCATCGGTTCGATTAACCCTGAAATAGGGGCTAAAGGACGAGAAGACGCATTTCACATTTGTTTTTTTATTCCAGTCGTCGTTGCCATATGGTTCATCCCAAGTATGACGTCAGAAACGGTGAACCATCCAACACTATAAACTCTTAGATCCGCGTAAACAAAACTAAAAAAAGTCTCGTTTCGTTGCATAATTTTTTTTTACAATCAAATATTGTAGTGAGATCGGTAATATGCACTCGTGGGGTTCAACCAAGAATTATTAGAAGCCTTTTCTGCCTCCGCTTACATTATTCCTCCCAAAATGAAATTATTTATAAAGATTCCAAGGTTTGCAATTAAAAATGGAAAAATGCTAAAAGGCAACAAGTTTAGATAAAAAAAAAAAATAGAGAGAGAATTAAGCATTTATTGACAAAATTTTCTTTAATGTGTTGCGCACTTCATTCGTGTATGAGCAATTAAAATATAAATATATGACAAATTCGCAGTTTTAGCTGAGAAATTTTAAGGATGGTGTTGTATGAGGAATTATATGATGTAATTAAACTGAAAGCCCAAATTTCTTAATAAATTGCGCTTAGATCATAACTTATCCGCCCCCCTCCCCCCCCAAAATTCAGATGAGTTTTATTTAATATTTTAAATTCAGCATTATATATATATATATATATATATGTATCACAGGAGGACATTGTAGACATCAATCGACCAAGGAAGTACTCCGGAGGGGGGCGTTAGGCAGTACGCAGGGGGTGCTGGAACTCCCGTTTTTTTCTGTCGCTGTCCTCTTTAGCTGATCTTTTTCTGTCTCATCTACCCTATGAGCAGTCCAGCATGCTCTCAAACCATACATGCACTTTACACACTACACAATCTCTTCAGAATTTATTAAAAATAAAAATAAATAAAATGGCGTCGTGAGCCTCAGAGACCTTGATTTTGGCTATCTTCTTCTTACATAGAGGGGTCCTTTTTGCAGGCACTCGCCCTTACCTCTTCCTTACTACATAAATAATATATATATATATATATATATGTGTGTGTGTGTAACTTTAACAAAACTAAACTAAACGCAAACAAATAACTTGGTATGTAAAAAGGTAGATACAATATTATCCGAGTTATTTGAATTTCGGCTTTTTCGATTAAAACCCTGACGCGGGTGAAATTTTGAAAAATAATCATTGTATATGGTAAAAAACTGCTTCCTTTAAATTCTTAATGGGCCCTCTCCCTATACCATAACGAAATCGTGGATGATTAAAAATTTAAAAAATAAAGAATATCAGTTCTCCGAGTTATTGACTGTTAGATAATTATCACGGACAAAATATTACACAAAAATCTGAGCTTTCGGGCAGATCTATAATTATTATTATTAAGTATATATAGGGTGTCCCGTAAGTCTGAAACCATAGGGCAAAATGATAAAAACGGCAATAAAAACGCCGGAGAGACTTGGGTACTGTTTGTGATATGAGCGAGGATGGTAGCGGCTGTGTTAATCGTCGGTGGATGTCATCGGAGGTCCACTGCGTGGTTTATCTCCTATGGATCCCGTTTCCCTGAACTTTGCTACAAGTTTGCCGACACAGCTGTGTGTTATCGAGCCAATTCCTCAGCGACCTCCCTCTGACTCCGATTTCCTAAGAGCAGAATTACCTGGATGCGTTCTTTCTTACTCAAAGACATCATGGGCACTTGCATAAACGGAAAAACATGAATTACTAATTTTACCCTATGGTTCCAGACTTATGGGACACCCTGTATATATATATATATGTATATATATATATATATATATACCTTACCTTATGAACCTTATGTTGTTTCGTGCGTTGGTCTCTTCACACGGAGGTCAAGCTGGTGGCCCCGCCTCTAGGTCTGGCTTGGTGGAGGAGCGAGTTGCTTTCTTGCGCTCTCCACCGTACATAGCCAGGCACGCCCGGCTCATCTGGTACCGTCCTGAGCCAGGCATCCAGTCTTCTCTTGAAGACTTCAACTTTGACCCCGTTACGTTTCTGAGGTCCTTTGGAAGCTGGTTGAAAAGTCTTGGCCCCCCTGACAACCAAGCTATTTTCCTTCAGAGTTGAGGAGGTCCCTTGTCGGGCCTTTAATTTGGGAACACTATACATTCTGCCTTTCCTATTTTCCAGTGTTGTTTCAGTGGTAATTGGGTTTAGTTGTAGGTTTGGTATCAGTTTTTCGATCATTTTCCATATGTAGATTATGGTGTACCTCTCTCTTCTTCTTTCCAGGGAGTACAGATTTAGTTTACTTAGTCTTTCCCAGTAGATAAGTTCTTTGCTGCCATCAATCTTGGCTGTGAAATGCTTTTGCGTTTCTTCTAGTTTATTAGTTTCTTCCTTTTTATATGAGGACGTCAAAACTGAGCAGTATTCAAGTTTTGGTATAATCAGTGTTTTTAGCAGGGGAATCATTACTGTCCTGTCCCTTCTCTTGAACGTTCTTAGTACCTGTCCGGCGACTCTTTTTGCTTTATTTATCGCTATCTGATTTTGTGTTTCGAATTTCGCATCTGTCATTATTATCCAGAGATCGATCGCTTTCGTGCTTCTCTGAATTTCCTGTCTATCTGGAGCATAATATGCAGTCTGTTTAAGTTCTTCTTTTCTACCATATCTCAGGAGCTGAAATTTCTCGGTGTTAAATGACATGTTGTTGTCTTCTGACCATTTGTATATTTTGTTCGTGTCCCTCTGCAAGGCCTCCACGTCTTGTATATCGCTGATTTTTCTGCTGATCTTTGTATCGTCTGCAAAGAATGTTACTATACTGTTGCTGTTTACTCCGCTATCTATATCCGTTAGCATGATAATGAACAGGAGTGGGGCCAGTACTGTCCCTTGTGGTACTGAGCTGCGTACTTCCGATTCTGATGATGATATACCTTGAATTTTGACGACCTGCAGACGTTCTCTGAGGAAGTTGTAGATCCATTTTCCCACTTTGCCTGTTATTCCCAAATATTTAATTTTATGTGCGATTATACCATGGTCTCATTTGTCGAAAGCTTTAGCAAAATCTGTGTATATAACATCGTAGTTGTCATTGCCTTCCAATGCATCTAGGATATTGTTGTAGTGTTCTATTAGTTGTGATAGGCATGATCTACCTGATCGGAATCCATGCTGATTTTCGTTGAATCTTTCCCTTGTCTCCAGGAAGTCATAAATTTTCTCTCTAACTATTCTTTCAAATACTTTTGGTGAGGTGGGACGTTGTAGCTGGTTCCTTCTTGGTGCTACTTGTAGTTGCCGGGAAGAATGAAGGATACGAGAGGCAAGCTATCGCTTTGTTGGGTATCTCTTTTATGGGCCTCTCGTGTCCTCTTCTCTCCCTGTCGTTTGGGGGGTTGGCGTCTTGAAGGGAAAGCCGGTCGTTTTCAGAGTTTATTGAGTTCTTGGTTGGCTGAGGTTATTTTACAGAAGATTTTGTTATTGTATATACAGCTGAATTAATTAAATATATATATATAAATTTATGTACAATACTTATTTATAAAGATTGTATATGATTCTTAAAATTACACAGTGATAAAATATATACAATTTGGTAACGCGCAACATTGGTTTGTCGGTAACTAATATAAAAATAATATAAATGCAGAAAATTAACTGCGCGGCCCCACACTACTGCCCACCCCGAGAAGCGGAGCACGTATATCAAAAGTAGAAATATTCAGGTCTTGATTTGAATCGGATCCTTCGTCCAGCTCGCGTTGATCCTCGGTCGGCCTCGTTTCCGGTTGTTGCGTTGTCCTGCGCGCCCGTCCTGAGGTCTGTATTTGCTACCTCCGAGGTGCGTCCTCCATCGTCCTTTTTCCTTGCGTGCTTTTTCTCCGATCCGATGTCGTCCGATTGTGCGCCCGGTACCTGTGTGGGACCTGAAACTATATACGCCGGTTTTAAACGATTAATTGAAATGGCTTCTGATGATCCGTTGGTTTTTTCTATTACGAAGTACTTATCGTGGCGTTCGAGAACACGGAAAGGTCCTTGATATGGTGCCTCGAATGGTTTTCGAACGCGGTCGATGCGTACCCATACGTGGCTTGATTTGTGGAGTTCCGATGGAATGAATGATTTGGGGGCTGAGTGAATGTTTCCTTGAGAGAGTTGGGCGAAATCGATTTGCGTCATTTTCTTGGCTAATTCGGAGATGAATTTTGAATTGGATTTTGACGACGAATTGGCGATCATTGGCCTCGGGCATAATAGGGTGGTTCCGGTGACGGTGGTGAACGGTGAATAACCCGATTCGTTGGGGAGACTGCGTAAACCAGGAGAACTATGGGTAAAGCGGGGAGCCAATCTTGTTTTCGAGCGATGATTGCTGTCTTGATGGTGCGATGAGATCTTTCAATTATTCCGTTGGTCTGAGGGCGATACGACAAAGTTCTTAGTCGGTGAAATCCGATGAGAGCTGAGAGTTCCCTAAAGAGTTCGGATTCGAATTGGGATCCGCGGTCCGTTATGACTTGCAGTGGTATACCAAATCTTGAAATCCATACATCGAGAAATGCGTGTGCTATTGATGTGGCTGTAGTATCAATCAGAGGATTTGCTTCTATCCATCTTGTGGCACGATCGATGCAGGTTAGGAGATATCTATATGGGGAAGGATATGTTTGACCGGGCAAAGTGGTTGGCGGTAAGGGACCGACGATGTCGATATGTACCGTTTCAAATCTTGAACTTGGTAAATCGAAGGGGGTTATTTCTGATTTTGTATGGCGAGAAATTTTTGAGGATTGACATGATTCACAATTTCGGGACCAAGTTCGAATATCCTTATTCATTGAGGGCCAAAAGTATCTTGATTTAATGATACAAAGTGATTGCTTGATGCCTGGATGAGAAATATTATGAAATTGATTGAAGATGGAACATCGATGCTGCTTGGGAACAAAAGGACGGGGATATGGCGTGGATGTATCGCAATATAAAGTTGTATTGTCTGGAAACGGGAACGGCTTGAGACGTGGGAGAAATTCTTGCGTTTCTTGATCTTTTTGTTGAGATTCCGCGATTGCTGATAAATCGAAAGCGTCGATATGTACTGCGTTTACGTTGCGTGAAAGGCAGTCCGCTACGACGTTTTCGGATCCACAGATATGTATTACATCGCATACGTATTCCGTGATGGCAGACCAATGACGTTGTTGTCGGTCTGTCTTGGCTCGTAAGGGACTCTTGTAGGCAGAAACCATCGGTTTGTGATCCGTGAAGAGTATTACTTGACGACCTTCTAAAAATTGACGGAAATGCAGGACGGCTAGGTATGCTGCGAGTAATTCTCTATCGTATGCGGCGTACGCTTGCTGAGTTGTAGTTAATTTCTTGGAAAAGAAGGCGATGGGAACTGGTGTGCTGTCGATTATTTGATGAAGAACTGCTCCAGCTGCTATTTGTGAGCAGTCCGTAACTAAATGAAGGATTGAGCTTGATGGAAGAGGATGACAAAGCGTAACGGCGTTCCGTAGTGCATCCTTGACATCTTGAAAGGCTTGAATTGCTTCGTCGTTCCAGTGTAGACTTTTGCTTTTGACTTGAGTTCTGACGATTTCACTTAAAGGTGAGACTAAATCGGCGTAACGGGGTATCATATGGCGATAGAATCCCGTCATTCCTAGGAATCTTCTGAGGCTTTGGTAATCTTGCGGTTGGGGAATATCTTGAATTTCGGAGACTTTGTTTACAGGAGGACGAATGCCTGCTGGGGAAACTTCATGACCCAGAAATTCAATTTTGGATTGCTGAAATATGCATTTTTCTAAGGAAATTCTTAAATTGTGTTCTTGAAGGATCTTGAATACGCGTTCTAAGTCTTTCAAATGGTCAACTGCGTTATTTGAATGGACTAAAATATCGTCGAGATACACAAATACGCAGTCAACTCCTCTGAAAATTGTATCCATGAAGCATTGAAATGTTGCAGGGGCGTTTCTTAAACCAAATGGCATGTATAAATACTGAAATAAACCAAATGGAGTTGTTATAGCCGTTTTCTCGATATCTTCTGGGTGGACTGGAATTTGGTGATATGCTCTGACTAGATCGATTTTGCTAAAGCATGATTTTCCGTGCAGAGATGTTGACAGACTTCTTATATGAGGAGTGGATATCTGTCCGGTTTCGTGACAGCGTTTAGGCTTCTATAATCACCACACGCCCGCCATTCGCCTGGTATCTTCTTCGGAACGAGGTGTAACGGTGAGGCCCATGGTGATTTTGAGGGTTCTATAATCCATCTTGAAGTAAGTTGTTGAAAGTAGCCTTAGCTGAGGATAATTTATCGGGTGGAAGACGTCGAGGGCTTGCAAACACTGGTGGTGCGCTGCAGTGTCGATGGTATGCTTGACAGTGTTGGTGGAAACTTTCTGTGGTTGAGCTGGTTTCAGTAGTGAGGAGTATTTGTCAAGCAGGTTCCTGATTTCTTGAGGTAATTTGTCGGTAGGGTTAATATTGATGAGGTGAAGGTCTTTGGATTGCACAGGTTTAGTAGTGGCTTGAAGAGTTGTTGCTCTATCCTTCAAAATGCCATGCTTGCAGTCCACAAGGATGTCATAATGGGATAGAAAATCGGCGCCGAGAAGTGGACTGGAGACTTGGGCGACGACGAATGGCCACCTGAATATTTTCGTAATTTAGGAATGATATGTCCAGTGTTACTTCTCCGAATATTTCGAGCGGCTGACCGTTTGCGGTGGAAATCTTTACTGCGGTTGGGTGGAGTTGACAATCATTGACACAAAGTTGGTGGTAAAATTGACCTTCAGACTGGCGATGCGAGCTGCGACTGAGATCAGCGGCAGGCCGGACGTCGCGTTAATCACAGCCTGCTTATCTAGTTTTCCGACGTTTCTCTTGATGGTGAGGAAGATCTTGAATTTGGGCGTGACGAGGGGAGCAGCTTGGCGTCATCTTTATTTGGCCACTTGCACCATGGCCTGCAGGTCCTTGCTTGGGGGCCATAATAAAGGTGCGCGCGGCACACCACCGGCCGCTGATTCTCGCTGAAGGGTTTTAGGCCGATGGGGATATTCGTTCTTGGGCTTGTATTGGCTCGAGTTGACGTTGGCGCCGCGTAGCAGCTTTGTTGAGCGAACGGTATTAACTCATCGGCTAGTTTGCCGAGTTGAGTTAGCGTCAGCTCCTTTTGTGCTGCGACGGCGCTATTGAGGATGGGAGCGGCTGGATGAATTTATGCTTCACCAAATCATCGCTGACGCCCACCTTCAGTGCCGTTTGGTGGATATCTTGAAGGAATTGGGAGGGCTTTCCAGTGAGAGGAGTGTTGGAGATGAGTCGTTCGAAGAGTTCTGGCTTCGTCTTTTCGTAATGACTCACGATTTCTTCTTTTAAATCGGTGTACGACTTGTTGGAGAGAGTTGCTGCTGAAATTCGTGAGACGACTTCGGGGGGTAACGAGGCTAGAACATGGAAAAATTTGGTCTCTTCGGATGTTATTCTGGAAATGTGGAATTGTGCCTCCATGATGGAGAACCATCCTGCGGCCGACGCTTCAGAGAACGTGGGTGGCTTGATGGTGACATGGTGCACTCCTGATTCAACAGATTCCATCTTGCGGGAATGTAATTCGGGTCTGCTGCTGCTTTGGTTCCGACCGGCTACTACGGGTGGGCGGCGAAGAGGCGTGGCTTCGGTTTGTTCCGCCCGGCGACTGAAGGATGCTGCTTCCGCTGGCTGCTTCGGGTCACTCCGGGGTCACCAATTGCAGCTGGTTCCTTCTTGGTGCTACTTGTAGTTGCCGGGAAGAATGAAGGATACGAGAGGCAAGCTATCGCTTTGTTGGGTATCTCTTTTATGGGGACTCTCGTGTCCTCTTCTCTCCCTGTCGTTTGGGGGGGTTGGCGTCTTGAAGGAAAAGCCGGTCGTTTTCAGAGTTTATTGAGTTCTTGGTTGGCTGAGGTTATTTTACAGAAGATTTTGTTATTTTATATACAGCTGAATTAATTAAATATATATATATAAATTTATGTACAATACTTATTTATAAAGATTGTGTATGATTCTTAAAATTACACAATGATAAAATATATACAATTTGGTAACGCGCAAAATTGGTTTGTCGGTAACTAATATAAAAATAATATAAATGCGGAAAATTAACTGCGCGGCCCCACACTGTCAATGACACTGGTCTATAGTTCTTTGCTTGAGATGTGTCCCCTCCTTTATATATAGGGACAATGTTTGCTCTTTTCAAGATGCTCGGTATTTCCCCAGTGTCTAAGGATCTTCTCCATATCCAGTATAAAGGTGTAGCTATTTAATTTTTACAGTTTTTAATCAATAATGCGTTCCAATTGTCCGGACCTGCAGCTGAATGTGGTTTCATTTGTCCTATCGCTTTGTCACTTTTTGGGGTACTGAAAACTGATTCATATTGAACTCGCACTGTATCAGATATTTCGTTTGGATCGTCGGTTAGTTCATTATTTCTCGTCCTTAAGGGCCCAATAGTGGCGCGCGTTTTTGTTTTCCTTTTTGCATAGCTACAGAAGTATTTTGGATTTTCATTTATTACTTCTACCGCCTTTTCCTCTTCCCTCTCTGTATGGTCCTTAATCAGGGCTTGTATTTCCCTATCGATACCATCCAGTTTTTCTTTTATTGCTTTCCTGTCATTATCTCCGCAGTTGCCTAACTTCGCCTCCACTCTCTTTTGCCGAAAAGTCTTCTCTTTTGCCTTTCTAGCCAGCTCCTCTTTCCTTTTGGCTGTGATTTCGGAGCATATTTTTCTAAAATTCTCAGCGTTTTTTCTTCCAAGTTGTTAGCATTTCTTCAGTTGTTTTATTCTCGAAAATTGTTCTCCATTCTATTTGGGCCATGTGCGATCTGATTGCTTCCCAATTTATAGTCTTGGAGTTTAAGTTAAAGGCCCCGAATTAACTTCTTTCCTCAATATGTGTATTGTCTTTTAATGCTGTCGTCATATTTGTTGATATCTCGATTAAGTTGTGGTCTGAGATAATGGTTGGGGTTATTTTTATATCATCATTCAAGTTCGTGTCATTCGTGAATACCAGATCCAGGCAGTTATTTTTTCTGGTATTTTCTGTTATCTCCTGTGTCAGCATAAACTCATTTGTGAGAGCCATCAACATTTTTGCTTGCTCCTGGTCTTCTCTTGTGCCTCCCTTGTCCTGGTGAATATATATGTTCTTATCCACCTTTTTGTATTTTATAAATGGGAAGTTAAAGTCTCCGCAGATCATTATATTGGGGGATGGAGGGTTTATGGCCTGTATTAGCTTTCTGATGTCATCAATGGCCTCCGAGAATTTTTCGGTTGGGGTGCTTGGAGGTCTATAGATGACTATTACTATCACGTTTAGTTTTTCTATTTTCACTGCTAGGAGTTCCACATAGCTGTTTGATTTACTTATTATCGTCTCTGTCATATGACCTTCCTGTACATATATAGCACAGCCACCTTTACGTCTCGTCGTTCTATCCGCTCTTAGTAAGTTGAAGCCCTTTATATTTATCTATTTCTTATCAATACAATGTTCGCAGTTTTCACAATTTCCTTGGCAATCTTTAAGATGAGTTTCTGTGAGGCATGCGATGTCCGCCCTTGTTTCGTCCATAAATCCTTTCAGGTACGAAACCTTATTGAGTGATTGGTTTGGTCTTATTCCTTGAATATTAGCCAGGACAATATTTATGTTCTTTGGTTTTCGTTGCCACTTGTGCATTTCAAGTTCGTTTTCCTTCGGTGTCGCTTGTTTTGTTGCCCTATGGTCTTCCGAGAGAGATCCGTTTCCGCCTACCTGTTCTGGTAGCTTCTTGCCCGGAAGCGGTTTGGCTCGGTGGTTTCCAGCTGTGTCAATTGCATGTGGATGACATTTAGCATTCGTAACGTGTCCGCGATGTTGAAAAAATTTTCTTGTTCGTTTATTGTGTTCCTATTGTTGTTCCTATTGTTGTTATTCCTATTGTCATTTACACTTTTTCCTTTGTTCTTTGAGTCCGTCGGGAGATGTTGATAGTAGCATTTTTTCCCGAATTTGCAGGTTCCATATTCTGCGTAAGTCCTGCAGATGTCTGGGTGGTAGAATTTACATCCGTCTCCAAATTTATAATGACCATTATTACAGAAGAAATTGCATATTGGGGGATGTTCATATATGCCTTGTCCTCTTTTAAATTTATAAATATCTTTTATATGTATAATACCTGCATATAATTCCTTCTCCATATTTACTCTTGGCCTTTGTTTTTTGCTCCTTATTGGGGGACAGTTTCACTCCGTTTTCTTGACTGCCCTCTTGTCTTGTCCTATTTGTGCTATTTGTGTTTGTGTTCTTCGTTGCCCTTATGCTGTGTGTTGTCTTTACACTCTTTGTCGCCTGTGTTTTCGGCCTCGTTTTGTGACGGTGTTTGATTTTTTTTTATTTTGCCTTTCTTTGTTTCTTCCGTTTTCCACTGTTCTTTGTTCCCACTTTCCTTTTCATTCTCTTCTCGTAGTCTCTTTCTGCTTTAAATACTGTAAAAGAGTTAATTCGGTCAAGCAGTTTTCGCAGAAAATTTTTATCCCATTAAACTGCTTTGCGTTCGTTATAAGGAAGATTTTTTCATCTCCCCATTCTAGGCATTTAAAATAAAAAAATAGCTGACAAAAATCACACCTCATCGCCCCTGTCTCATCTGTTGCATCCTTACAGATACCACAGAGTTGCGGGTATGTATTAATTTCCATGTTGGTGAAGTGATATATATATATATTATATATATATACACAAACTCAGAATGGTTCCCTGAGAACAATATATGTTAAACACAGACCGTGCATGGCACAAGGAACTCTTCTGGGAAAATTAAATCCACTATAGTCCGAATAAGTAATGATAAATGACAAATACCATAGTTTTTTTCCTTTTTCATGATTTTAGCCCGACGTGGCAACGGGTCTCTCGCAAAGAGATCCCATAAATATAGCTTCCCTCACCAGCTATCTGCAAAGCAGACAGGATCCAGCTTTGGGACGTGGATCTAGGGTTTAAAGCAAACCTAGATCCCTACACTCAGAACCTCTATATAAGTAAAAGACTCGTTGCATTCACGTCGTGTTGAATAAATCAAAGAAAAAGGGGGTAATTATTGTATTTTTAGCCAAAAAAAACCCAAAACTTAAACCTCAACCGGGACATTGAGCGTCCACTTTTCAAGGCACGAAACACGTCCGTTTAGTATACACAAACTCAGAATGGTTCCCTGAGAACAATATATGTTAAACACAGACCGTGCATGGCACAAGGAACTCTTCTGGGAAA